>OY720453.1:8099228-8324228 GCA_963082715.1 Harpalus rubripes | reverse complement strand
GATTATAGTGTAGCTGGCTGCCGCTAAATTGCACATTTTGGCACCTTAAAAAGACTATATTTCTCTTTATTTGATCCATATCCTGTTGTGCATCTTGTAGCAAAACATTTTTTGTCAAATGGTAACGGGTCGCGTTAGCGCCATTTTGTTTCCCAGTTACTTAGCCATCTCAACGCATCTCGTGCTCTCACCTATAGATACTACACCGTGTCTTTGGTCAAAAATTACGGTGGTGATTTTTTAATGAACAAGCACATTTTAAAGTCCCTAGAATACGATTTTACTATTTTTACGATGATGTCTCTGTGTGTGTGTGTGTGTGTGTGTGTGTGTGTGTGTGTGTGTGTGTGTGTGTGTGTGTGTGTGTGTGTGTGTGTGTGTTTGTGTGTGTGTGTGTGTATGTGTGTATGTATGTGTGTGTGTGTGTGTGTGTGTGTGTGTGTGTGTGTGTGTGTGTGTGTGTGTGTGTGTGTGTGTGTGTAACAAAATTTTCGTCTACGATAACTCCTAAACTACAATTCCAAAAATTATAATACTTTCGTATTCCTCTTCGTTGCATCCACATGAAGAGCTGATTAGATTTTGGTTATAATTGGTCAACCGGAAGTACCCTCATTTGAAGATTTTAACAGTTTTTCTTGAAAAAACAATGGCACATATCATTTTTTCACATTTAATGTTATTATAAATATTAAAGAACATTGTATTCTCTATACGATTTAACTGCATTTTATACTTCATATTAAATGGATATAGAGTTATAAAATTATAAAGAAATTAAATTTCATAAATTAGCCAGCTATGCTAGAAACAGCTACAGCTACTATATTAATAAAATTATGATTGAAAGATGTCAGTGTCAAGTGCAATTGACACATTCGTAGTATATTTGTATTATAATTTTACTCGAAATATAGGATCTTTTTGCTCGAAACTTTCTGTATGGAATTTGTATAAAATACATACAACTCTCGAAAGGTAATGTACATACATACAAGAAATTTAGAATCTTTTGCATGGAACTTTCTGTATGGATTTTATAGAAAATATATAGGCATTTACGAAAATTCTACCGGTAGATACCGCATTTACCGACTGTGTTCGAAAACACCAGTGGTAAAAAGTTACCGTGTTCGACAATTGTCCAATATCTACCAGATTCATCTACCGGATTGATGAATAATATAATCTCAAAAAAGGTAGTGATGCAAAGCGAAGCACGCGCGTTAAAATTGGAAATGTGTTCAAAGTAGGACTCTACTCGGTTTGTTAACTACATTAAATTTCTAACCTGTTTCAAATTTTCATTTTTTTTTATAGCTTATGGATCTACCCCTGTTTACCACTTGCGTTCTTAAAATATCGATTCCGGTAGCTATAACAGATAAACAGCTGTTTACCGGTAACAGTTCACCGGCAGAATTTTCGTAAATGCCTCATATAATTGACGCAAGGTAATGTGCAGGCCACATCAGATTTTTTTGAAATAAACTTATTTAAATGCGAGTTACTGGCAACTTATATATTTAAAAATATTATATTTATATGGAATGCTTGTTTCTGCAAGTAGCGCAAATAAAGTGTAAGTTAAATATAAACATTTGTAATTGCATCACGTTTACGCTAAGTACCACTAGATAATGAAATTTTCCGTACGAAAAAGTAATTTGTAAATTTAGCAAAGTTGACCATTCCCACTGTCATAACCCAGTCATTGTACTTAATACAATGGCGTTCAAATATTTGCATAAACGGATGATTCTGAACACGTTTTCAAAAAATATTAAAGTTACATTTGAAAAAACGCATTAAAAATTAGCAGAGCCGTGAGTGGAATGTTTCTACTCGCACTCGCACTGGAAGTAATTACTATACACGCTGGGCCGGTCGTAGGTGGCACTGCCTGAGCGCATTCAAATTCATAATGGGTACAAGAATGTACGCACTTCCAGCAAATGACAATCGTGAACTGTTTATTTTTATTTTTTGCGCGAAAATATGGCCGGAAAGAGACATAATAATGGCCAGGGATATTGTTTGCCGATGTAACTTGAAAATAAAAATATTTTGGTGCAAGGGATTTAAGATTAATACATATCTATACTGTATTATGAGCGTATACTCTTTTATACATATAAATTAATACTATACCCATCGGATAAAATTGTAATACAAAAATTAATTTTCGATTTATGGGGTCTCGACCGACGCCAAATATTTCGAATTTTAAGTGGCACAAAATTAACCCCTGTGGTGCACTCTCCACGCCAGCAATAAGTGCCCTTGAGGTGACGCCTGGTAAACGCCCGCACGGTGAAAATATTTCATCATTACGGATATCTGCGTGCAAAGCAGATTGGCACACCCAGTAATAGGCAATAAGCCGTGATGATATATTTATATTTATATTTTATTTATTTATATCCATTAAAATTATTGTTTTTCAAGTGAGCATAAAGTTATGTGCGTTTAATAATAATGGAATATTGTTATGCTAATCCAATTTTATTACACGGTGTTCATTTTAAATGGGCCACCATTGCTATCTCCAGAACTATAAGAGCACAAAGATGGTTAAATGGGCAAACAATTTCTATTTCACAAAGCAAATTTAAATTAAAAAAATATTTTTTTTGGGCCATTCTCAAAATACCAGACATGACTTTTTAATTTTAAATGAGAACATATATTTTTTATTTGCTCATTTGTTAAGGTACATTCACAAATGAAAATCAGGTTTAGATTTGTGGTTTTTACTTTAGATTTAAAGACTTTGGCCGCATATTATATAATGGCTCAATTCACACTTCAGAATTTAAGGTGCATTCGCAAATGAAAATTAAGTTGTTTAGGTTTAAGTAAGTCATTCATAAATGTAAGTTTAAATTACCTGAAAATTAGTTTTTATATGTACAGACATTTATGTAAATGCTTCAAAAACAAGATTAAAATATCGTTAGACCAGTACTCAACAAGACACCTGTGCGCCGTGAAACTGTCATTCAATTGGCATTATTGGTTATATTTCTGCAATTAAGTTATGACAGTATCCATGTTCTTCTCGCATTTGTTTAAAAAGCCGAAACCACCAAATGAATACTAAATAAAGATGGGTGTATATATCTATATCATTTCAGATTCTTTTTCATTGGTGAAGTTTGTGACGTCAAACTAAATCATAAACCTAAAGTTTGGACCTTGCAATGTTTAGCTTTATGATTTGGATTTAAAGACTCTAAATTCTGAAGTGTGAATGGAGTCATTACAGTTTACCTTTAACCTTTAAGGTGCATTCACAAATGAAAATTAGATTTATGGTTTATACTTTAGATTTAAAGACTTTGCCCGCATATTATCTAACGACCCCATTCGCACTTCAGAATTTAGGGTCTCTAAATCCAAATGATAAAGCTAGCAAGCAAGGTCCAAACTTTAGGTTTATGATTTAGTTTGACGTCATAAACTTCACCAATGAGAACGAGTCTGAAATTATATAGATATATATATCCTTATTTAGTATTCATTTGGTGGATTCGGCTTTTTAAACAAATGCGAGAAGAACATGGAGACTGTCATAACTTAATTGCTGAAATATAACCAATAATGCCAAGCGAATGACAGTTTCACGGAGCACAGGTGTCTTGTTGAGTACTGCTCTACCGATATTTTAATCTTGTTTTTGAAGCATGTACACAGATGTCTGTACATATCAAAACTAATTTTCAGATAATTTGAACTTACATTTATGAATGACTTAACTTAAACCTAAATAAAAACCATGAACCTAATTTTCATTTGTGAATGCACCTTTAGTTTCTCTAAATCCAAACATTGCAAGGTCCAAACTTTAGGTTTATGATTTAGTTTGACGTCACGAACTTCACGATTAAGAACGAATCTGAAGCGATAGAAATATATACAAGCATCTTGATTTAGTAGGTATTCACTTGGTGGAATCAGCTTTTTAAATAAATGCGAGAACATAGAACTGTCAAAATTGAATTGCTGAAATATAACCAATAATGCCAAATCTAATTTTTATTTAAATTTGTCATTTTATCGTCCTCATACTTAATCTTATATACGAGTAGATAAAAAAATATTTAAATCATAGTAAAAAGAAAATAATCACTAAGATGGTGAAACGATATGATATATTTGCAAAAAACTCCAGAATATAAAATACTTAAATATTTACTGCCGATATACTACAGTATGAAAGAGATAAAATTGCGAATTTCATTCAGAAACCTGCTTAGTTCGCCGTTAGCGCCACTGTTCCAGCTGCGGTGCTTTTTACAACCGCATACATTACTGTCGGAAGCAAAGCTCGAAAGCTCCGAATCTCAATGCGAAACCTTTGTTCTAATGATGGTTCCAATGACTTCGTGATGGACTCATTGTTGTGGTGAATGCGAATTCAAGCTTTTTATTCTTCTTTCTTTCCAAATTAATTATAGCAAGAGGTTATGAATGGAAAAGTTATGTGAATGTTTTAGAGAATACATGAGAGAAAAAGTAGACAAAAGAAATGAAATATTTTTTATCTGCGATTTTTCAGAGTATTTAAAAAGTAGGTAACATTAAATAGCATCAATTATAAAAGAAGCTAATGAAAATAATTAAAAATACAAGTGTACTTTATGGGTTAGTACAAATTCATTATTAATTAGAAAATATAAAAATATTTATTTGGATTTCCATCATAGCAACAAATTAGTCAATTATATTAAAACTAGAACTTAAAACGGTAATAGAGTAACTATAAAAGTTCTTTGATAGTGACATTTATCTGTCAGTTACATACATTTGAATAACGTTTGTTTAAAGCGTAGGCTCTGGGATTTAAATTATAGATAATTTTATAAATTTATTCATAAAACATAGAAAAAGTGTTAATGTAAATCTATAGAAAATTTAATAATTTTTATAATAATAT
Organism: Harpalus rubripes; assembly: GCA_963082715.1. Classification (NCBI taxonomy): domain Eukaryota; kingdom Metazoa; phylum Arthropoda; class Insecta; order Coleoptera; family Carabidae; genus Harpalus; species Harpalus rubripes. Next base: position 8,319,289 of record OY720453.1, on the reverse strand, counting down.
TAATCACGAAAAAATAACATTTAAAGGTATTTTTCTAAGAAAAACTATTTTGACTTCTAGTAAAGTGCCATTTCGGGTTATCCGATTTTTACCAAAATCTAATAAGCTCTTTCCATACAGAAAAAGTTTGAAATACAAGGTTTCAAAATTTTCTGAATGTACTGATGCACGCGAGGCGAGACGAGACGAGAAATATAAAATATCGAACTCGTCTCGTTTTCGGATCTGCAATATCGATGTCGCTCTCGTTCTCGCACATTTTTTTGGGTCGCGTCTCGTTCTCGCGCGAGAGTCTCGCTGTAAAAATAAGCGCTTGCGCACTACGTATTTATCTCGGTATTTACGTATCAGTTGAACTACAAAAGACAAGTTCGCACCAATCGTTCCGTCTTCCGTGTATTTACAGTCGTATAACTATAATAAAGAGACGACACACTAAATTCTAGTCACCAAATTATTTCAATACGAACATCTATTAATACATTCTGTAAACATTAAAAAAAATATTTTTTCTACAGTCTATATACAAAGTAGCCATTTGCGCTCTCTTTTGTCAACGCAAAATGTCACTTTGCCGCTCTAGAGCGACAAAGTAGAAAAAACGCTCGCTCCTCAAATTTCTAACTATACAATGTTGAGAAATGTTACTTGGCTACATTCTTAATGTAAACGTTTAGTCAGGAATTAATGACACTGTAGTTACACATTACCCACTTACATAACCAAACAAAATGCCGCACTGCTGTGAAAATAAAATAGGGCATTCATTTACAAAAACCAACGTATAAAATGCTTAGATTAGATTAAAGCAATAGCTCAAGAAGAATGGAAAATACCGATAAGTAAAAATAAATAAAAAATAAATTTTTGTTATGCTGGAGGACCCCATTGTGGCGACTGTAGAAAAAATCTTGTGTGTGTTTCGAGCGCAAATGGACATTGTCGATTTCGAGAGAATGCCTCGCTCCTGCGTCGCGCGGCAACAACCTCTCAATCGACAATGTCCCATTTTACGCTCTTAATACACAAATAGCTATTTTGTAACTAAAAGTTTCTACACTTTATCATTAACTATATGCCACTATTTAAGTAAGATTTACTCATAAAAAAGCGCTACACTGGGAACCCGCTGACAACCAATCACTCCGCTTCAATCGACGCTTAATATAAGATCCTTTACTTTTCAGGGACGACAAGAATTTTATTAAGCGTAGTTTTAACTGGGATGAATTAGGGGCTGAAATGTTGGAGGAAAACTAGTTCTGTTAAATGCAAAACCGATTTACTCTTTATTTTGCATTACCTCGCTCTGCGACCGATATCATTCGACTCTAGATAGACTCAAAAAAATATAGTCAATTCATATAATTTTCACATTCACCTGTTCTATGCATGAATTACCGTTGACTCCCCTCCTTGTACGGTGCATTTTTCATTGAATTTATGAATCAAAGCTATAAAGTTACAAATACTTATCTATTATTACGAGACTCTCGCGAGAATCTCGCGAGATTTCTCGCTTCTCGCAGTTGTTATATCGATCTCGCCTCGAATTTTAAATTGCAATCTCGCTCTCGTTCTCGTCTCGCATAATGCAACGAGACGACACGAGATGCGAGAGTACTCTCGCCTCGTCGTGCATCACTATCTGAATGATAGTATTTGAGTTAGAATGGAGGATCCACACACACCTACACACAGACATCATCGTGAAAATGTTAAAATTGGATTCTAGGAACGTGGTCATTTACCAAAACCTCGATATGCGATTTTTAGCACGATCCCTATACCTCCCTTACCAAGGGTAGCGGGAGGTAAAAATTCAAAAAAATAGTGGGGAGTCTATTTAGATAATTATAGCAATTAGAAATAAACTTCCTAAAGAATTATTTTCATAAAATCATTTGAAATTAAACACTTGTACACGCACTTATTAATTAAATTTGCAAACCACAAGGTGTCAGCTGTTTGCGACTGGAACAAAATACTTTATAATGATTAATTTATTCCTTGACACTTATAAGACATTTTTGCGGAGACATTGATAAGAAATTCACTTCCATATTTTACTGACGTTGTTTATATTAAGATGACGTACTTTAATCAACAAGATAGATACCTACGTAGAGTTTATAAAAGCCTCATACAGAAACCCCTGACAGTACATGTCACTAATTAAACTGTTATTTGTAATTAATCATTGTACATATGGGGTCCTACAAAATTTTTGTTATCAAATTTCAATTAATTTTAAAGCGATCTGTATTCAACCGAAATAATGAGCCTGTTTCACATTTTTCAAAAAGTATTTTAAATAAAAGTTTATGCAATATTTTTCTTATTAATAATTATTTTTATCGCACTCAACCAAAAATGTACTACTTTACACACTTGTTACATAAATAACTATTATTTCTTATTAATTGTGTGCTATTGTTTAGAACTATGCTCTGTTCCATTTAAGCCATTCAGCAGATGGTGCTCGCATCATCGCCAGTTTTAAGTAAACTTGTCTCTTGTCTCCAATATCAGCCAATCAGAGAGGTCAAAACTATTCCCTATTCTCTGCAGTATGAATGGCTTAAATAAATAAACAAAAATAAATAAATACATCACGGCTTATATCTGTAACGATGAAATATTATTAATGGCTTAAATACCTGAAAAATAAAATGGGGGGGGGGGCGTCATTTTATATAAGAACAAAGGCGGCTGATAGGTTAGGATCGACCCTGCATGCCTGTCAAAGTGTGTATAATTTCAGTATTATCAGTTAACAAGTGATTCGGGCAGGAAACTATTTAAAACGTTGAAAAAGCAGTATTAAATATCATCTCAAAACACAATAAAAATTAGAAGAATTTTGTCAAGAAAAAAAATATATAAATGATTACCTGATTTTTATTTTGAAAATAGTCATCCGAATACCATTCGTTGCCAATTTATCTCGTGACATTGATTAAAAATCACTCGTTTGACAAATCGTGATTTTTTTGTCAATGCCATTCAATAAATTACCAGCTCTCGTAACAATCTGAAAATTTTTCCGGCAAAAATTTACCACTTATGATATTATATATGACAATATTTAATTAAATCACCCGAAATTCATTTGACAGCTTTGGTAGTTTTTAATTCTCCCATAAAAACAGATTGATTAGAAAGAAAGATTGGTGAAATATATTATTGTTGAATCTATCGTGACCTTCGTTTACATAAAAACAGAAAATGCTGAAAGATCGAATCGAAAACGAAATACACAGTAGAAGGAAAGCCCGGCAACATTAACATTCATGCGAAGCTCCCAAGCCTCACAGCGGGTTGTTTGCAGCACCCCCTGGTATAAAATATGAAATATGAAAACACGGAAAAAGGAAAAAATACCAGTCAGAGTCTGGAACCATGACGCGTATAACTTGATATCAAAATAAACTTTCATAAATTTTGTTTCGCTAAAAACTGAAGCGATATTTATGGGAAATGTTTCTAACTTCGTTTGGATAAATGTCTGGTCTATGACCCATTTTTCTTCTCCACATTCAACTTATGCGACTATTCATTTTGCGGCTCAAATTATGACGTCAAATTATTATTTTCCACCAAATGACTCACAACACGAACCATGCAAATTTTAAAATTACTGCAGATATTTTCTATAATATATTTTAAAGTTTAAAAAGATATTCGTTATAAAATTCGCAAATTAGATTTACTTTACGTTTTTATCCTAAAAACGCACACACACATACACATACACACATCACATACACATACACACATACACATACATACATACACATGCATACAAACATCATCGTGAAAATGTTAAAATTGGATTCTAGGGACCTTAAAACTAGTGATGCACGACGAGGCGAGAGTAGGTACTCTCGCATCTCGTCTTATCTCGTTGCATTATGCGAGACGAGAACGAGAGCGAGATTGCAGTTTGAAATTCGAAGCAATATCGATATAACAACTGCGAGAAGCGAGAAATCTTTTAGTTACAAAAAATATTTTTAAATGTGTAATTCTTTTTATTGATGACAGCATGTTTTTGTACTGAAATAGTTTAGAGATCACAATTTGATGATAAATTGGATATTTTAGAGGTAAATTAAATTGTTTACTAACTTATCACATTTTCTGGTGACCGTAAATTAATAACCATTATGTTCGTATTGAAATAATTTGGTGACCAGAATTTAGTGTTTCGTCTCTTTATTATAGTTCTACGCCTGCAATTACATGGAAGAAGGTGCTATTGGTGCGAACTTGTCTCTTGTAGTTAAATAGTTACGTAAATACGTAGTGCACAAGCGCTTATTTTTAGCTAGACTCTCGCGAGACTCTCGGTGCGGGAACGAGATAACACCCGAAGAAATGTGGGAGAACGAGCGCGAGATCGAGATTACAGATCCGAAAACGAGACGAGATCGATATTTTATATTTCTCGTCTCGTCTCGCCTCGCGTGCATCACTACTTAAAACGTGGTCATTTACCAAAATCTCGATATGCGATTTTCGCAAGATCTGTATACCTCCCTTATCAAGGGTAGCGGGAGGTAAAAATCGACTTATAACGAGGCCACACGAGAATACAGGCCTAAATGCTTATCCCTGCTCATTTCACGTCAAACTATGAGGCCAGCGCGCTGGTCTATTCCTCTAAAAACAGTCGAGCTACGAGTGGACGCACGGCACAGCCCAGCAAGCAACTTCATGACTAATTTTAACAATGATTGTATTAATTAGCAATATTGTTAAAATATTTTTTAAAGAATAGCATTTTACTATACGTTTTTAACAGAATTGTTAAAATGAGTTGTTAAATTCAAATTGTTTGCTAACCACTTACTTAACAACTACCTTAGAGAATTGGGTTGAATATATGTCATTAATTTCAGTACGAATGTATGTTTATACTATAAAATTCACATATGTATAAACATATTGTTGTATTTGATATGAATATTTGTTATATACTACATAATTAGTTAATTTCGATTGTGCGTTATATTATTTTATGTGTTCATTATTGTCACTCGTTTCATCAGTTTATATTATGACAATGCTAATGCTATTAGATTATTAATGAATTATAACAATAAATAATTAATATATAATTCAAATTTCAAACTAGTTTACTTCATTAGACAATGTATTAATTATAAACTGATTATTTGTCATAATTATAAAATATAAACAGACAACTCTTGGAATAACCTACATATATACAATATTAATCAATTTGCAATATTATTTCATTTAAATGTGATTATTGCAATACCAATATTGGGGTTGCAGGACATAATAGTAAATATTATTTTTATTTAATGTAAATATTTATTTTGCTCTTGAAATCTATTTAATGAAAATAAAGTGAATTCGCGTGGTTTACATACAAAACGCAAAATCTAAAAATTGTATGAACAACCGAAATATATTTGTTCTTTAGTTTATACATTCGATATAACTGTATTAAAAATGAAACAATTAATCATCGAACATTGTAATTCATGAGACTTTTAGTATTGATAGGTATATGCCCATATGTGTTTTTAATTAAAAATTTGGCACTGCGTTTGTAGTTCCCGTTTAGACGATGTCTGTAATTTGGCGCTGGTGTCAGAGTTGCCAGCCAAGTAATTATCTCTCTATGGGGATTTAATCCTGCGTCTGGATAGCTCCTGTGACGCTGGAATTCAATTGTTTACGAGCACAAAAAATGGAAAACGCGAATTCATTTAAATAATTATTACTATTTTTACAAGCTGTGTATTTCTGAAATTAAATAAAGAGATAATCCATCAAAACTGTTCATAATGACGTCATTACGATACGCAATTGCGTGTGGGTGTGGGTATGGGTATGGGTGTGGGTTTGGGTGTGGGTGTGGGTGTGGGTGTAGGTGTAGGTGTGGGTGTGGGTGTGTGTGTGTGTGTGTGTGTGTGTGTGTGTGTGTGTGTGTGTGTGTGGATGTTGAATCCACGATTTCTCAAATACTATAAGACTAAAGACATGTTTAACTACGGATTCCTCAGTCTAACAATAATGAGAAGAGTTGATTAAGTTTTGGTGGCAAGTGGACAACCGGAAGTAGTAGGTACAAGAAAAAATTCATCTAAATATTATTTATCGAAAATTTATGTAAATACTTATATTAAAGAACGTTAAATTCTTTATTCGATAAATATAAATTCATTATTATATCTTGTATAGATTTAGAGATGTAGAAATGCATATCAAATAATTTGATGTAAAAATTCTCATATCAAACTACTTCAAGGCAAGAAATTGAAATGTTTATAATTGACACATAAATGTCACTATCAAAAATATTTGTATGCCACTGTCAAAAATATTTGTACATCATTATGAAGATTTTGAAAATAAAAAAAAGTCAACAACGCAAAAGAATATACGTAAAAAAGAATATAAAAGGAATTTGCGAAAAAATGACGAATAAAAGAAAATTTCAGGATATTGAATATAAAGAAAATGTATGTATTGTACATAATTTATATTAAAATTTCCCATATAGTTTGTAAATATATGTGAGAATTATTTTGTAGTGAGTCATGAATATATGTATTTGTATTTAAAAATATTTTTTGTTTCATGCGTACAACCAGGTAAAATATCTGGCGAGAGGTTATGTGCTGGCCACATCAGATTTTTATTTTTGTTAAGTTGTGTCAATTTTAAATGTCACCATGGTGTACCCAGAATCAAGATACTGTTTTTTTTTTTTTTTGTTTGTTTGAACATGGTATAAAATATATTTTGTAATTCTTGTTTCATATACAATTTTGAATAATAAATAATAAAGAGAGAAGTGAAAGCAACTGCAAATTTTAATTTAGAGCTGCATTTTTCAAATTAGAACTGCAGTACTGCAGAAACAAGCCAGCACCAAATTATATCCCCTGCTCCATTCTATTGTATCTTCCTATATCGAAGTACGGTCCTTGGCAGCTAAACTTGTCTATCACCTGTCTCTTCTAAATTATTAATCAGAACTAGCTGTCTCCATCCGCGAACGGAATGGATGGAGGCAGCACCAACACGCACCCTTGTCACGCCCGCAACTCAAACATTAATTCGATTATCGCAAACATTGAATTAGCTTAAGGATCATTGTTGGGGAACGTTTCTGAAATTTCTGTCATTGAATTGAAACCAGCGACAGTGAAATGGTGACGTATAAGTTCACAAGGACAATTAAGGAGGAGGAATTTTAGAAAGAAATTTTTAAGCAAGATGAAAAAATAAAAGTAAGAAGTAAATAAAAACAATTAATATTTGTAACGTAATTTTAAAAGTTTTTCAAGAATGGACAAATACAAATAAACTTTTTACAAATATTATTTGATCATTTATTTATACGAGGAAGGTTTCAGAAGTTTCCGGCCCGGGGCCTGGCCAACTTTTGGAGGTGATAAAGAAAACAAAAACAACTCTTTTTATTTCAGTACACTTTTACGTGGCCCATTCAGAGAAACATAGTCATAAACGGTTGATACGAATAATACAATATTTTTATAGAATAGTATATTGTGTTATTAGGAGTAAAAGTGATACTTTGTGTGGCGAGCATGGAAGTTTACACGACGAGCGAAGCGCGTCGGACAATTGCATGCGAGGCTAATTCTATGTAGTTGCTACGGATATATATTTATTTTATTTCTACTCCGTCGGCGTAGAAATTTCCAGCGGCGTAGAAATGAAACTTCTACCTTGTGAATCAAGTCACAAAAAATATGTTTTTTTTCAAATAGCTAATTTCTACGCCGCCGGAGTAGAAATAACTAATTTCTGCGCCGCCGGAATAGAAATAAAATAAATAAGTATCCATAGTAACTCCATAGAATTAGAGAATAAAAAGAAAAGTAGTGCGTTTGAAAAAAAAATGTAATGTGTCATTCGGAATAAAAGTATCTTTGTGTGCCTCGCATGCATTGTCCGACTCGCTTCGCTCGTCGTGCAAACTTCCATGCTCGCCACACAAAGTATCACTTTTACTCCTAAAAACACAATATACTATTTTATGTCAAAACTAATTTTTCTACTCCCGTTGTAAAAATGCTACTTCACGTACTATGTTCCAAAGCGGTTATCTACATCTTAATAACAACTTTATAAGCTATGGCTTCGGGCGTATTGGACACGGCGTACAGCCAGCAACCAATAACAGTTGATTCATTAAACACGGCTTGAAGTTAGCTTCTTGTAGTTTTCGCTCCATCAGCCATAGATGGCAGCTGTCATTGAATAAAAATGGGTAACCTAAAATAGTGTTTTTCTACAGTTTATATACAAAGTAGCCATTTGCGCTCTCTTTTGTCAATGCAAAATGTCACTTTGCCGCTCATGCGCGGCAAAGTAGAAACAACGCTCGCTGTCCAAATTTCTAACTATACAATGTTGAGAAATGTCATTTGTCTATATTCTTAATAGAAACGTTTAGTCAGGAACTAATGGCAATGTAGTTACACATTTACCACCTTCAAAAGTCAATCTGACATATAACTGCTTTGTCGGTATATTAAATAACCAAACAAAATGTCGCACTGCTGTGAAAATAAAATAGGGCATTTATTTACAAAAACGAAAGTATAAAATGCTTAGATTAGAATGAAGCAATAGCTCAAGAAGTATGGAAAATAACCATAAATGAAATAAATAAGTTGTGTGAACAGTTGTGCTGCCACTGTAAAAGTTTGGCGTGAACATTCCCAATGGACACTTTTCCACTGCACTAGTTTTATGTACTTGAAACAAATAAATTATACAAAAACTTATAATATTCATTATAAAATTAACATTCATTTTTTGTAAAACGAAAGCCAAAACAATATCTTGAAGTCATATTTGAATACGTTCCTATCTTTACTGCAAAACTATTGAAGTAAGTACAAAGTGTACATTTTATTATTTTTTGTTATGGTGGAGAACTGTAGAAAAAATCTTGTGTGTGTTTCGAGCGCAAATGGATATTGTCGATTTCGAGAGAATGCCGCGCTCCTGCATCGCGCGTTAATAATAACTTCTCAATGGACAAGGTCCCATTTTGCGCTCTTAATACACAAGTAGCTATTTTCTGTATGTTTTAATTTACAGTCGTAGAAAAAGTACAGTTCGTGACTCGTTTTATAAACTCTTCAGATACTCATTTTTTAGACTTTTGTAAAACTTGTTATATAAGTACTTTTATTATTATTTAATTTTCATTAATAATAGTCCTATTAAAGCTTGCATCAATTCTATAAAATGTACAAAGAATTTTCATTGTATTCTTATTAAAATCGACCTATGGCTTCGATAAAAATCAAACTACAAAACGAAATAATCCGGAGAAGATATCGATTCTCATTGTACTTATTATCAGTGATTCCGCCGTGATCCGGAGCATTGTATTCTGATAAATAAAAACCCATAACGAACAACTGGCATATAAAAATTATCTTCCACATCAGAGAGTCCTTTATAGTCATTAAAATGCACATTTCTATTAAAGCCTGCAGAGATAGAGATCCGTGTCGAAATAAACATTTTCAATGGCGGTTTTCTCGTCTGTGTTAATGAAAAAAATCTCGTGAATACGGAAACATTGACACAGCAGTGGAGAGCAGAGGTCTGGCGATAGATGCAATATTCAATGCTGCGAGATCCCCCGATCCCGCATTTACCAGATGAATATTTAAATTTCATCATACTGTGTCACTACATACGGATTCTGATTCTGATTCCAGATGTTAATCTTTCATGTTCGGATCATGCTGCGAGCTGACAACAAACTGGTTTGCGCGCAACAGAAACAATAGTTTTTTTTCGGCATGGTTTCAACAATATAAATATTCATTTTCATGTTTATTAAACAATGTATTGTTTTATTATGTTTTGTATAAATAATTCTCAGCAAAAAGAAAATGAATAGAAGATTGCGTCAAAATGTTAACGGAATTGGTTAATAAAATTTTACTGAAAAATCTGATGTGGCCAGCACATAACCTCTCGCCAGATATTTTACCTGGTTGTACGCATAAAACGAAAAATATTTTTAAATACAAATACATATATTCATGTCTCACTACAAAATAATTCTCACATATATTTGCAAAATCTATGGGATATTTTAATATAAATTATGTACAATACATACATTTTCTTTACATTCAATATCCTGAATTTTTTTCTACTTTCCTTTTCTTTTTCTTTATATTCGTCACATTTTTGCAAATTTCTCTTATATTCTTTTTTACGTATATTTTTTTGCGTTTTTGACTTTTTTATATTTTCATAATCTTCATAATAATGTACAAATATTTTTGACAGTGGCATACAAATATTTTTCACAGTGACATTTATGTGTCATTTACAAACATTTGAATTTCTTGCCTTGAAGTAGTTTGATCTGAGAATTTTTACATCAAATTATTTTATATGCATGTCTTTATCTCTAAATCTATAGAAGATATAATAAAGAATTTATATTAATAGAATAAAGAATTAAACGTTCTTTAATATAAGTATTTACATAAATTTTCGATAAATAATATTTAGATGATTTTTTTCTTGTAACTACTACTTCCGGTTGGCCAATTGTTACCAAAACTTAATCAACTCTTCCCATTATTGTTAGATTGAGGAATCCGTAGTTAAAAATGTCTTAAGTCTTATAGTATTTGAGAAATCGTGAATCCAACATCCACACACATACATCCACACACACATCCACACACACATACGGACATCATCGTAAAAATGTTATAATCGGATTCTAGGAACCTTAAAACGTGCTTATTTACTAAAATCTGGATATGAGATTTTTAGCATGAATACAATACCTCTCTTAGCGAGAGGTAAAAATGGTGTAACATTTTTACATTGATTACCTTAATGTCCGATTGGTATTTTAATATTATCATAACAACTATGTTTTCAGGATAATTATGTAACAAATAAGGCCCAAGGGCATTATGAGTTATTGCTAGGTTAGTGTTGACAAGAAATTGATATTGATTCTGAGATAAAGGCTAAAATACAAGCAGAAGCATTCATAGCCTATCTACTTCGTCAATTTTATTAAAAATTTCTGATCCGTAATCCGTAGAATATTAAAAAAATCTGATGTGGCCAGCACATTACCTTCCGTCAGTTCCGTATATTTTGTACATATAAATTCCATACAGAAAGTTTCTTGCTCAAGATTCCATATTTCAAGTACTACCTTCTGTCAGTTCTATGTATTTTTTACAAATTCCATACAGAAAGTTTCATGTACCTAAGAGATTATATATTTCCAGTAAAGTTATAACCCAAACATGTCAATTGCATTTGACACTGGCATCTGTCAATCAGCATTTTCTTAATATAGTAGCGGTTTCCATGATTATAGCATAGCTGGCTGCTTTATGAAATTTAATTTGTTTATAGTTTTTTAACTCTATATATCCATTGCATATGAAGTATAAAATGTAATCAAATCGTATAGAGAATAAAATATTCTTTAATATTTATAAAAACAGTAAATATGGAAAAATTATATTTAACAGTGTTATATATATATATATATATATATATATATATATATATATATATATATATATATATATATATATATATATATATATATATATATATATATATACATCATCGTAAAAATAGTAAAATCTTATTCTAGGGACTCTAAACCGTGCTTATTCATCAAAAACTCACCACTGAATTTTTTGACTATATATATATATATATATATATATATATATATATATATATATATATATATATATATATATATATATATATATTTGGCAATACCTTCCTTACCTAAAGGTGACGGAAGGTAAAAACAAGTATAAGGACTCGAGTTTTGTGTGTTAACTATTGATTTTGTAAGGATTTTAAAAAAAATTCTTAAAAAAATGAGTCTAATTTTCCACACGGAAGACATCGTGTATCTTCGGTGGCTCTGCCGCCTTGATGGCTAGGCTCTAGTACTTTTTAGTTGCCCTAGCGTGTACCCTCTGATTTTTAAATATTTAATTCTACACTTAAACATGAAGACCACCAAATTTTAACAAAAAATTACAAAATTTCTAAGAAATTTCCCATAAAGCCCCAATATTTTTAAATCTTAAAATAAATATTTCTGAGAAGTCTCTAGTTTAGCCGGAAAATGAAAATTTTGCAAATTTTAATAAAGTATGAGACCCTCACTGCAATCTACAGACAAAAATCAATACTACATACTTGGAAATTTTTATAAAATATTAATAATTATTATTATGTTACGTAACACATCCAGATAGATTAAATATATTATAGTTTAAAGTAATTTTAGGATATTTAATTTTTTTATTGAGCAAAACCAATAAATCGATAGATTTTGCATTGAATGATCAAAAATTAATACATGTTCTGGCATCTGTATGGAATATCCTGAACTAATATGTTTATAATAAATTATTTAAACAAATGTGTTTTAACTTATAAAATTAGTTTTTAAGTATGTTTTTCAATTTTATGCTTACCTACAATGATTAGAACAGAAAACAAAACAAATTTAGGCAATTTTTATTTGACTTCAAGGTGGTATTTGGTAAAAAAACATTTGTTTAAACAGCAGATATGCAAATAAGTTATATTTTAGGTGCTATAAACCTGTTTTCAAAATGTTATGGATAATAAAACAAATCAGTTTGTGTCTTGCAGTACCTACTAAACTTGAAAAACCGGTTTGTGGAAGTGAACTCGTTATAAAAACAATATTTTATGTATTATAATAATAGGGTATGTATATTTGTAAATAATAAGCATTAAATGGCATTGTTATTACTAAATATGCATTGTTTATAGAATGCCAAATCAGCTGATTACAAATGTTTGGAGTTATCTTGCGAAGAATATTGTTGTTTAGGGGTTAAAATATCGTAGGACTAAACTTCAGGGGTTGTTTCTATGTTCTGGCTACTTAATTCAGTTTTGGATTACAGCCAAATAAGAATACAGGCGAGTAGAGTACAAATATCAAATAAATGAAATAATTCAGCAATATTAAGACATTTTGCATGTTGTAGGTACTTGGGGTTGGGGACCGTACAAGACGGCCTCCTGTAGGTATCTCAAAACTACTATGCGATGCAGAAAATTTTGCAAAAGGTTGCCAAATTGTATTCGAAGATTCTATGAAGCATAACAGAAGTCAGAACTCCAAGAGATGACGTGAAAGAACAAAATATTGGGAAGAATTTCTTGAACATAGCCTAGAAGACAATAATTTTATTGATAATTTAGTATTTTTGTGCTAGAGTTTAGTATCATTGTAAACTGAATCTGCTGATGTATAATTGATTTACTTTTGATGAAATTTTGTATTGAAACTTTTAACCAAGAAAAAATATAAGTATGACAAATGAAATGTATAAGATTTTAACAATATATTTTACTATAGTTTATAAATTTGATTCTTTTGTACTCAGAATTTCATACAGTCTTTTGATGTATAACATAACTTTTAATGAAAATTTATTGCAAAAAAATGGGAAGAAAACTGTAGGTGTCGTGTCATTGTTGATATAGGTATAATATTTTTTTAATTTATTCGTATAAAATATTTATTTCTGTAAACTACATTATAAGTACAATATTTACAATAAGTTATTGTTAACAGTTAATGTTTATAATATTAGTACACAATTAAAAAGTTTTTTTTTGTACACTTTGGTAATGGATATAACCAAATATGGTATTTATTAATATAAAACTTGGATAATATGTGTAATATTTTATTTATTAACCTCCTAGAATACATATAATAACAATAATTAATATAAAAAACATAGTACATTGTCAAAATTTGAAGAAATTCCAATGTTTTTATTTTGGTATTTAGGCGCCGGCACTTCTTATATTTTACATACCACAAATAATTTATTAATATATCACAAGACGTATTCAGGAATTTTTTTTCTTACCAATTCTCGAGTATATCTTCTCTGAAAATAAAGTTCAATCATTTATTTTGTACTTTTTATAAACTATTGTGTTATATTTGTTGATTTACATATAAACAATAGCCAAAAAAACTATTGAATGTTTTCTGAAAACAATTATTTGTAACTACGGTACTGGATTTGATGAAGGTCAGATGTTTGTTGAGAATAGGTAGAGACATCATGTGGAACGGTGGTTGCAATTAGTACGAACGAAGTATATTTGTTTATTGTTACTGTCATTTGACATTTAATATTATAATTATTGTTTATATTAATTAATAAATAATTAATTGTTATTTTTTAGGCTAAATGTAAATAAACTCAAAAAATATTACTTAAAAATCATTATTTATAAATTGTTTATAAAATCATAGTTCATGTTATTGACGAAAGATGCCTCAACTGGTATTGATTTTTGCTAATCCAATGCAAAAAAATCGATTTTTTTGGTTTTACTCAATAAAAAAATTATATTGTCAAAAAATATTTGAAACTACAATATATTTAATCTGTCTGAATAGGTTATGAAACATAAAAATAATTATTAATATTTTATCAAAATTTTCAGGTATGTAGTATAGATATTTACCTATAGATTGCAGTGGGGGTCTCATATTTCATTAAAATTTACAAAATTTTCATTTTCCCGCTAAATTAGGCACTTCTCAAAAACATTTATTTGAAGAAAAATACTTAGAATTTAAAATAAGTAAGGTATTATTTGAAACTTTTTTTGATATTTTTAAATTTTTTGATCTGACATTCCGTTAATCAGTCAGCTGATTTTGTTGATATATAATAACAATAACAATACGTGGTGTAAAGAGTATAAATAAGTAAGACTCAACTTAAGGATGAAAAGGGAATTTAAGAAAAACAGAAGGGTGCGTTTTGCAGAATTACAATTGTTTGGTAAGCATATCTTTTAAATTAAACAATCTTTTAGTTAAATTTCCGTTTATATTTACAGGGCCTCTCCGTGCGGGCGGGCAGATTGTGCCCCGTACAAAGGCCACACAATTCCTGAAATGATTTAGTATTTTCAGTACAGACACCTTCTTTAAGGGGCTTAATTTTCATATGCCCCCAAATCCTCATATAAATAATACTAGGTAATAATACTAGTTAATGTTTATATATTCATAAACAATTAAAAAGTTCTTTTTGTACACTTTGGTAAAGGATATAACCAAATATGGTATTTATTAATATAAAAATTGAATAATATGTGTAATATTTTATTTATTAACCTCCTAGAATACATATAATAACAATAATTAATATAAAAATCATAGTACATTTGCAATAATTCCAATGTTTTTATTTTGGTATTTAGGCGCCGGCGCTTCTCGTATTTCACATACTACAAATAATTTGTTAATACAACACAAGACTTATTCTGGAATTTTTTTGCTAACCAATTCTCGAGTATATCTTCTCTGAAAATAAAGTTCAATCATTTATTTTGTACTTTTTATAAACTATTTTGTTATATTTGTTGATTTACATATAAACAATAGTCAAAAAAACTATTGAATGTTTTCTGAAAACGATTATTTTTAACTACGATACTGGATTTGATGAAGGTCAGATGTTTGTTGAGAATAGGTAGAGAGATCATGTGTAACGGTGTTTGCAATTATTACGAACGAAGTATATTTGTTTATTGTTACTGTCATTTGACATTTAATATTATAATTATTGTTTATATTAATTAACAAGTAATTATTTGTAATTTTTTAAGGCTAAATGTAAATAAACTCATAAAAAAATATTACTTAAAAATCATTATTTATAAATTGTTTATAAAATTATAGTTGATGTTATTGCCGAAAGATGCCTCAACTGGTATTGATTTTTGCTAATCCAATGCAAAATCAATCGATTTTTTTGGTTTTACTCAATAAAAAGTTATATTGTCAAAAAATATTTGAAACTACAATATATTTAATCTGTCTGAATAGGTTATGAAACATAAAAATAATTATTAATATTTTATCAAAATTTTCAGGTATGTAGTATAGATATTTACCTGTAGATTGCAGTGGGGGTCTCATATTTTATTAAAATTTACAAAATTTTCATTTTCCGGCAAAATTAGGCACTTTTCAAAAACATTTATTTGAAGAAAAATACTTAGAATTTAAAATAAGTGAGGTATTATTTTGTTGATATATAATAACAATAACAATACGTGGTGTAAAGAGTATAAATAAGTAAGACTCAACTTAAGGATGAAAAGGGAATTTAAGAAAAACAGAAGGGTGCGTTTTGCAGAATTACAATTGTTTGGTAAGCATATCTTTTAAATTAAACAATCTTTTAGTTAAATTTCCGTTTATATTTACAGGGCCGCTCCGTGCGGGTGGGCAGATTGTGCCCCGTACAAAGGCCACACAATTCCTGAAATGATTTAGTTTTTTCAGTATAGACGCCTTCTTTAAGGGGCTTAATTTTCATATGCCCCCAAATGCTCATATAAATAATAATAGGTAAAAAAATGTATCGATAGGTCTGGTGTGGAATCAGTGTGACTACAAGCGATCGAAAAATCAATAATAACGATCATGCGAAGTAGATGAACTTGAAATATTAAAGACAAGCATCGTTTGACGATACACAATCAAAAAATGTAATAAAATAGATTACGCGCGGCGTAGTTGATTAAACTAAAATTTTGAAGAATTTTTTCGACGGTATTTGAATATAGCAATGAAATATGATAATTTCAAGATAATGACAACGGAAAAGTAGAAATATTTGCCGGAATGTAATTATTATGAATACAATGTACTGTTTAATGTAAAAGTAGGTTTTTAATATTAAAAATAATTCTGATATTGTTCATAACATTGTTGTAGTCATAGGTAGGTATACAACAGGACTTTATGAGTTCATAAGCATAAGGAATAAAATAATAAAGACAATATAGTTTAATATCTCGTATATTTATCTTTATTAATCTACTTAATCAAGCACTAAATCATTTTTAATTACAAACGCTTAACTGCGTTTTGCAATAATGACAATACAAATTTATACAAAACATACATACAATCTTCTTTTAATTATAAAATTACTTAATACTTCATAGAGACCATTCTCTCGCAAAATTTTAAGAATACCGAGGACGATGGCACTAAAATCTTAAATTTAAATAAATAAATATATCACTGCTCATTGCCCATTGCTGGGTGTGCCAATCTGCTTTGTACACAGAATTCGGTAATGATGAAATATTTGCATTTAACATAAATGAAATTACAAAGTTTTTTTTTTTTGAAGAATAACGATATTTCAATATTTGTTACATTTTCTAAGAGACAACAATTCACTAACATTTTCATCTCATTTTAAACAATTTCAACCTCTGTCTATTCCACATCACAAATTCTATTCAATTCAGAATGTCGCCAGTATCGGACGGGCACCATCAATCTCAGTAATTGGATGTAGGAAAAAGCTGAAGCTGAAAGTATAGTAGCAACAGCAGTAGCAGTAGCAGCAGCAACAGCAGCGCCATCGCCATTGCGCGGCGGTGAGCTTTGCAACTACGCAGACCCTTTCAACATTTCGACACATTGTGATCGCACCTTCCATCAATCTACGAGTACAATTCTGAGTTTCAATCAGTACACATGACCGTGTGATCATGTAACACATGCTGAAACATGACGGTAATGAAGATTTGTATGTTTTTTGAAATCGAAATTTGTTTTTTAAATTTTGTCATTGACATGATTCAAAATATTAATTTTTACTAACAATAATGGGAAGAGTTGATTAAGTTTTGGTAACAATTAGACAATCGGAAGTAATCTAAATATTATTTATCGAAAATTTATGTAAATACTTATATTAAAAAACGTTAAATTCTTTATTCGATAAATATAAATTCATTGTTATATCTTCTACAGATTCAGAGAGAATAAAATGCATATACAATAATTTGATGTAAAAAATCTCAGAACAAACTACTTCAAGGCAAGAAATTCAAATGTTTGTAATTGACACATAAATGTCACTGTCAAAAATATTTGTATGCCACTGTCAAAAATATTTGTACATCATTATGAAGATTATGAAAATAAAAAATCTGATGTGGCCAGCACATAACCTCTCGCCAGATATTTTACCTGTTTTTTGCGAAAAAATGACGAATATAAAGAAAAAGGAAAGTAGAAAAAGAAAATTTCAGGATATTGAATATAAAGAAAATGTATGTACCTATTGTACATAATTTATATTAAAATATCCCATGGATTTTGCAAATATATGTGAGAATTATTTTGCAGTAAGACATGAATATATGTATTTGTATTTAAAAATATTTTTTGTTTTATGCGTACAACCAGGTAAAATATCTGGCGAGAGGTTATGTGCTGGCCACATCAGATTTATATATATATATATATATATATATATATATATATATATATATATATATATATATATATATATATATATATATATATATATATATCACCATTATACAAAGGTCACGCTAGAATTATTAGGTTTGCTTCTACAAGACTTTTTGGACGCGTTCATACATATATAAGAAACTTTGTATGGTTGGAACGGACATCGGACATATCGTCATAATTATTTACTGTCTTTTCTGCAGAAAAATGTCAGTCAATAAATTATGAAAAACAATATTAATTATTTTAATAGAAATTATTTATCATATCTCATACCAAAATAATTAATACTTTTTACCTCCCGCTACCCTTGGTAAGGGAGGTATGGGGCCCGTGATAAAAATCGCATATCGATATTTTGGTAAATGACCACGTTTTAAGGTCCATAGAGTCCGATTTTAACATTTTCACGATGATGTCTGTGTGCATGTGTGGATTATCCACTCTAACTCAAATACTATCATTCAGAAAATTTTTCCTCCACGATAACACTTACAATAAACTTTAAGTGCTGGCCACATCAAATTTTTCGAATTTTATTTTAATTATGTTGAAAGTAGTTTTCCTCAAAAATATTTCATCATTCTTTCTTTGAAGAGAACTACTATGAATATATTTAAAATAAATTCTAAAAGACATGAAGTACATGTTTTATTTTACATAATTCTAACAAGACCCTCGTATGTAAGCTTCTGTACGACGATACGACAAATAAATGTTGTTTCACTTGCATCAACAGAACAGATCAAACAAAATAAGATATAAAAATATTCGTTGTTATTTAAAAAGGAACAATAATTATTTAATTTGATATGGTTTAAAGTAGTCTTATTTGAATAAACAATGTTTTGTTAGTTAAAGAGGCATTAGTATATTGAATATTCATGACGCCTGCATAAATCCCACATGTCAGACGCTTTCCATGTAACACACCAGCTGGAATTTATTTGTTTGGCGCAGGAACTTACACCGGAGATCTTATAAATTATATTTACTTGCTTGTAATATTTCGCAAAGTAAGTTATACTTCCTAGTCGCAAATATGAGTTTTATATGAACTAAGAAAGTAGGGAGTGCTCCGAGTTAAAATGAAGTAAAGATTCAGAAGAGTTCTTCTTCATTCGTTGAAGTTATTAAATGTGCATTTCAGATATTGAATCATAGTCACGTTTACTCTGCCGAGAAACTATTTTTAATCGAAGTTTAATAACTTTTATTGAAATGTTTTCAAAATTATAGATATAGAATTTAAGTTATTTTACGAATGATCCAATTTTCATATCCTTCAGTTTAATATTACGGAAGACAAAATTTGAACAAATAAATGGGGTCCATCGTAACACATTAACGTGGCTTTAGACAATCTAAGGTTTACATCAATTTTTTACAACTTCTTATTGTACTATAAAGGTACATTCACAAATGAAAATTAGGTTTAGATTTATGGTTTATACTTTAGAATTAAAGACTTTGGCCGCATATTATGTAATGACTCCTTTCCCACTTCAGAATTTAGGGTCTCTAAATCCAAATCATAAAGCTAAACATTGCAAGGTCCAAACTTTAGGTTTATGATTTAGTTTGACGTCACAAACTTCACCAATGAGAACGAGTCTGAAATGATATAGATATATACACCCATCTTTATTTATTATCCACTTGGAGGATTCGGCTTTCTAAACAAATGCGAGAAGAACATGGAGACTGTGATAACGTAATTGCTGAAATATAACCAATAATGCCAGGCGTATGACAGTTTCACGGCGCACAGGTGTCTTGTTGAATACTGCTCTACCGATATTTGAATCTTGTTTTTAAAGCAATTACATAGACGTTTGTACATATCAAAACTAATTTTCAGGTAATTTACACTTACATTTATGAATGAGTTAGTAACCATATTATGGTTACCATACCACAAATAAATAAACATGATAAGGGGCCTATTCTGTATCTCAGTGGTTAATATTTAACTACTGGTTAATTTTTTTAACCAATCAAGTATGTTGACGTATAACAAAAACATACAAATATTTTTGACAGTCACATTTATGTGTCAATTACAAACATTTGAATTTTTTTGCCTTAAAGTAGTTTGATCTGAGAATTTTTACATCAAATTATTTTATATGCATTTTTTTATCTCTAAATCTATAGGAGATATAATAATGAATTTATATTTTTCGAATAAAGAATTTAACGTTCTTTAATATAAGTATTTAAATAATTTTTCGATAAATAATATTTAGATGATTTTTTTCTTGTAACTACTACTTCCGGTTGTCCAATCGTTACTTAATCAACTCTTCCCATTATTGTTAGATTGAGGAATCCGTAGTTAAAATGTCTTTAGTATTTGAGAAATCGTGGATCTAACATCCACACTCACACACACATCCACACACACTTACGGACATCATCGTAAAAATGTTATAATTCGATTCTAGGAACCTTAAAACGTGCTTATTCACTTAAATCTGGATATGCGATTTTTAGCATGAATTCAATTCCTCTCTTAGCGAGAGGTAAAAAAGGGATTTTTAGTTATCAAATCAATAACTATTGGATAAAAATTTTAACCAGTGGTTAAAAATTAACCACCGATTTACAGAATAGAGCCCTAAAACGAGTAAACAACTGTTAGTTTATGTGTCACTTTGAAATTTTAGAAAAACGAATGGAAATAATGCTTCGGAAAATAAATAGAACTCTGCTGCATAATCATGTTTCATTTTTAGGTTCCATATTAAAAATGAATTACATTGAAATTGTAAATTTCTTCTTCTTGATCCTCAGAATTGACAATTCAAAATGTTAAGTTATGTTGGTTTGACGAACAAGACAGGAAGTAATTTTAACTGCATTTAATACCTACATTATAATAAAGAACTATGCTTTACGATACATCTAAATCATGCTCTGGGTATACCAATCAAAGGTTCAGTTGTGAATCTTTCTCGAATTATGTTAAATATTCCTACTGGCATCACTCTGTGATACACAAAGACATAAAATGGAACGGGTGACCGTTATTAAATAAAATACTTCGTAAAACAGTTGTACATTTTATTAAATATCAAGCCTTCTACTTTTACTTTTTGGAATCCGAAATAAAATGAGTTTTAGGCCACGTACATTATTTTTGTATCACAAAATAAAACGAAAATATAAACCGATACATTGATGCGATACCTATAACGCATGAACATTCTGACTTTATAAATCGTTTAAAAGCATAAAAATTTCATGAAACCATTGTAAAAACCATATCCAATATCAGACCTTTTAGTTTGAATTATCGACAACACAAAAAATCGTTTCGCGTTTTTCACGTTAACAATAAATCGTATGGCGTGCGGCTATTATTCTCTCTTCCTCTCTCTTTCTCTCTGTCTTTTCCGACTTTGGTGGTTTAAAACCACCCTCTTCTTCTCTTTCTCTTCTCCACCCACGTGAATTCACGACCGCCGAGAAATCGCGAAACACTTGATTGAATCATGGCCGCCTTCGTACCTTACACAAAGCGGATTAGATTCTCTCTTGTCTTGCAGCGAAAATAAGAAGCTGATTGTTGAGGGACGTCACAATATTTTTGTTGTAATTTTTTAATATCTTATATCACATTATGTAAATAAGAGGTCGTCTAAAATAGTAACGAATTAAAGAATAGGTAGTGATGTGTCATCTGAAAGTTGACAGTTTCAATTGAAAAATTGCAGATGATATGCATGCACCTGCACTTATCTACGTGTATGTTATGTTTGGTTAATCTACATGCTGGAACTTGTATATTTTTCGAATAAAAAATTCAGGATTCAGAACAGTTTAAGTATGGTGAAAATTAAAGGTAGAATTTGGCGATATTTCAATGAAATAAAT
Source organism: Harpalus rubripes (assembly GCA_963082715.1). Lineage (NCBI taxonomy): Eukaryota > Metazoa > Arthropoda > Insecta > Coleoptera > Carabidae > Harpalus > Harpalus rubripes. Next base: position 8,296,992 of record OY720453.1, on the reverse strand, counting down.
ACAAAAGACGAGATACTTTCTATTTTAGACAGTTTAATATTTATTTATTTAAAATTTTCGTATTACATTTTGAATAACAAATTTTTATTTTGTTTTGAAGCTTTTGTTTTTCTAAGTTATTTTCAAATTAGTTAATTTCAGATCCAAATATTTCATATTCAACTGACATTGTTAAGTTTTTTGAAATTTAAATGAAATTTTCATTGAAAGTTTCACTGAAACTTTTATATGAAACTTTCATTGAAATTCATTCTCATTTTTTTTTGAAATTTCCAATAAAATTTTCAGTGAAACTTACAAAAATATAAGTTTCCGTAAGTTGCACATCACTAAAAATAGGTCATTTATATTAAAAGCAGCCGTATGCTTTTTTATCTTCATATCAGCCCGATTCTGTAAGGAAATGGTTACGGATTAGCAACCACGTGACATTGCTATTTGGATTTTGTTGCTATATTTAACAACTTTGGTGGTTAACGAAGTTACTATTGTAGCAACAGTATTTTTGTGGTTGTTAATGAGTAAGCAACGTTACTAATAATTTTAAATGAATTCTGTAGGTGTTGTTTTTGAATTAAATTTTATGTTAGTAGCATAAGAAGTCGATAGACAGTAAGTATTATGTCTTAACCATTATAAATATGAAGCACATTCATAAATCAATTTTAATTTTTTTCAAAAGACGGTTGAAATTACAAAATAAGTATATAAGAGACGCTTCAATTCCGTTTGATGTTTCAGTAACTCATTTTAGAAGGATAAGAGACCGTTTAATTCGAAATATGTAATTTAAATATTTTTTAAGAAAAAAATGTTAATTATGAAAATAAATATCATACTCTTAAATATTAAACCAAACTAAATAAACATTTATTGCTTTTCCTACACTTACATATTTACATTAAACATGTACGCTTTGTTTTGAAGCTAACTTTTCAATTGCATCTGCAAATTTCTCAACTGCAGTATCTACTTTATCAAGGCCCTTAGCCAGTACTCTAAAACTTCATTGGCCCTATTAGGATGTGTTTTTCCTGTTATCATAATTCTGTTTTCTTGAATATAATTTATCATTATTTCCATTTGATCTGCTGTACACCGGGCTCTCTGTTTTGGTGGCATATTTATTGTGCAAATAAACTCGTATGTCTAAATATACATGAACTTTAATAATATTGACTATGTAATTGCATTATTACATAAAATATATTCACTTTGTCGAATACTTACTAAATTTTCGGTTTTTGTATCTCGCTTTCTGAAACGTCAAAACCCAACTTAACACGATTCAAATAACCACGTTGTTAAAATTATAAAAATTAACAACGTTACTAAAAAATTCTTACGGAATACAATTTTAAATCATGTGGTTACTGTTGTGGTCAAAAATATAAAAATTAGTAACGATACTACTTATCCACTTCCTTAACCATTTTCTTACAGAATCGGGCTGACATCAACATATGCAACTAATTAAACCACGGTAACTAGATCTTTAAAATGTTGACCGTGTGTGTTTTTAAAATTTTTTTTTTTTAATATTTGAAAGAAAAAGAAAAACTCATATTGATATGTATTATGAATATTTATTTAAAATATATGGTGTACAAATTTTAAATTGCAAAAAAACAATTAGTAGATACATAAATAATATTAATAAGAATAGTGAAAAATAGAAATGTATATGTATATACAAGTTTGTATATTTTTTGCAATTTCCTGACCTCTTCGCGAGATTCAATTTCTAATTTGTGTACTGTAATATCTGAGCCATATTTTTACATCTATGTATGTGATGTAAACTAAAACTTGTAAGCAACACAATCGGATATGTACATCGTTGTAGTAGTATTATTTTTTTGAAAGAATTTTTAAATCTTATTTAAAGATGTATTGAAAAGAGACATACTTGGGTGAAAAAAAGAAACTAAAATTGGGGGCTAAGGAATATCAAGCACGAACATCTTCATAGTTCTTCACATACCTCATATAGTCGTAACTTTATGATCGATATTGTCAGCTTTTGAACTACGGTGGATTTTTAGTTCTTTTTGCATTGGTTCCTTTCTTTTCTCATATAGAATTCTTCTGAAGAATTGCAAATGATCAAGTTCACTTAATGAATGTTCAACAAACAGGATATTTATCTGCAAATTTGTAAGTTTCGGGAAGTTCTATATCACTTGAGGTATTGATGTTCGATATATAAGCATTAAGAATTTGTTCTCCATGAAATTCAACAGAAACATATAAAAGAAAAAAAATTAATAAATATTATTTTATAAAAAGTAATTAATATTCATAAGATACCCTACGAGTTCTCTATATGTTTTAAACATATAAAAATTCAAATAATGTGGGATCAAACATTATTTGTCATGCCAACTTTTAAATTTTTCAATTTGACGTTTAAATTTTCCATTATATTTTTTTGCATTACGTTCTATGTTAATTCTTCGTCATTTTTGTGATTTTGCTGCCCTCTGAAGAAATATGCAAGGAACTATTTTCCCCGTGCTCCGTTTACCCCTCAAACACTTTGTTACAAGGCCACCCATAAGTCTGTCCATTCTCTCTTTAGATAGTTGTCTCTGGTTTGTTCCTTCAGCTAGTCAGGACTGTCAGACGCATGCGCATTTTAATAAACTCGTTCCATGCGACTATGTTTGTTCCTATAAACTTCGGACGCATACATGAACGCATCCGAGGACTGTCAGAACCATCCTCTGGTTTGTGCTATGTACCATTTGTCAGGATATGCGCACTACAATTTTCACGCGTTGCGAGAAAAATTTGGAAGCATAACCTTTAATTGTTTATCTGTTTTCATAAGAAAAGTGAACATAATCAGTTATTTGGAATTTGAATCTGATCTAGATTTATTGTTTTCTGATTCATTTCTCCAACCATACAAAGTTTCTTACATATGTTTGAATGATCACACGAATAAGACATGCGCTTAAAACGGTTTATGAATGCGTACGTGACCGCATCCAAAATGTCGTGTAGGAACAAATCTTTATGTACGAATATTTTACAATATCCTTCTATAGTAAATAAGTAAAATAATTCTCCCTGCACATCTTTGGCTGATTGCATTCCAGGTTGAGCACATGTGAGGAATGCGATATATCCTGGAACCCGCGTTAAGATTTGACCTTGCATGACGTGCTGGTAATTTCATATTCTGCATTCCTGCCGAACGAAGTATATGATGAAGGGAATAAGGGAAAGGGCTTATTGTCTTCAGGTGCTGCACACACTAGCGTGCAGTTTAGCGATAGGATATTAGCTTAGCTGCCATATCCGCTACGAGCGTGGAATTTAGATCAGATTATTGTATAGGTTTATACAATATTCAATATAAGGGCACGGCATAGCTTAAATGGTTATTGAATACTACACGCTCATAACAAAATAGATAGTGCTAACGTTTATTGTTTTAGTGCACATTATATTCATAAAGGTACATTCACAATCAAATTTGAACCCAGTATCATTTCCTGCTGCCTAAAATAATTTTAAGCAAAGCAAACGTATTTACATGTAACCAATTACAACGAAAATGGATGCTTATGTCTTTATAATCTAATTTCATCTCTATCAAAAAAATATTTATGTGAGAGTATAAAGATATCATTGAATTCAGAATAAAATTATCTAACAAATGAACAAATAAAAAAGTTAGGTCCCATATTTTGAGAACCATTGGTTGAAACATTGTTTTTCCTGTTTTTTTCTCCCGCTACCCTTGGTAAGGGAGGTATAGGGATCGTGCTATAAATCGCATATCAAGATTTTGGTAAATGACCACGTTTTAAAGCCTTCAATTTTAACATTTGCACGATGATGATTGTGGAATCTGTGTATGTGTGTGTGTATGTGTGTGTGGATCTTCCGCTCTAACGCAAATACTAGCATTCAGAAAATTTTAAAACCTTGTATTTCTACCTTATTCTAATATAGGAAGAAGTCATTAGATTTTGGTGGTAGATAACCGGAAATCGCACTTTACTTGAAGCTCAAAATAGTTTTTCTCCGATAAATACATTTAAATGTTATTTTTTCAAGACTTATGTTATAAAAATTAAATATTTAAAAATTTTCTATAGGTTTGCATTCATACTTTTTCTGTATATTTTATGGATAAATTTATAAAATTATCTATAATAGAGCTGTTGAAATGTGACAAACTATCGCCTACTTTCATTTATATAAATAACCAACTCTTTTCCTATTGGCTATGAATGACGTACTGTATGTGCTCCAATGTCACCGCAGAGAGGGGTTGTTTTTCATGTCTATTTCTGGTGCCAATCTTTTTATTTAATTATTCACGAAAATAACAAAAATTATTATTATTTTATATATTGCATAAACTTTCATTTAAAATACTTTTAAAAAATGTGAAACCGGCTTATTTAAATCCCGGAGCCCACGCTTTAAACAAACACAACTCCTTGGTTACACAGTTCATGTCTCAAATGTATGTAACTGACAGATAAATGTCACTGTCAAAGAACTCATAATTTCAAATTAATAATAGTAACGTTTTAAAAAGAAAACAGTAAATAGAACCATAGTTATATGGAATGGAACTTAATACAGTTTCCAGTATAAGTAAATATGTAAGTATTTATATCTAAATTAATAATTATTAAATGGCGGGAGGTATTGTGTTTTTTAAATTTGTCTTGTAAAATAGAAGTTGTTTGTCTATTTAACTGTCTCCGTAACACATAATTTTCAAGATATCAATGTTGGCCTATATAAAATGAACACCCTGTATACCTGTTTATTACGCAGGTTTGGAATCATTCGGTATCTTCGTATCTCGAATACCAGGAGATGGTAATAGTTCTAGTAGTTTTTGATTCTACAAACATTTTTAAATAAGTAGGCCAACTTTTTTAAAAATTTATTTGGGAACCATTTTCACAAAATGAAGATAAACCGATAAATTGATTGAAAGTTAGAACAAGAAACCGGGCAAATAATAAATAATTTTTGACCGAAATCGGAATAGATGTTTTTATTTCCCAAACAACAGATAACCAATAACCGAAACAAATTAAAACCGGATTGCTAAACCGATTCTAAAAAGAAAGTAAGATGCAATTTATTACTCCAACAAAAGCTTTTTAAAAAACACAATTTTTATAATTTAAAGTATTTTGCTTTACCGAATGATTTTATTACCTGGTTCATTTATTTATAAACCGGTTAAAAAAGAAGTATACCGGTTTTTAACATTATCGATTACAATTTATCATTAACCGTTCTTGCTATGTTTGAAACAATGTAGAATTTATTTAAAACAATTCAAATAGCGTGTGCTAACACATTATTAACAAATTAGTTTAAAATTACTGAGCAGATGGCAGCAGCAACTTTGTTAAACTCGTGTGACAGTTGCTAATTAGTTAGTGCATAAATGTGGTAAAAACATTAGTTTTAGCGGTGATAATAAGTGTTTTATAGTGTTAAGTTTGTTTATAAAGTGTTTATTTACTCTTATAACATTTATTAACATATTTATAGTGTCAGTTGAATGAACAATAGTGTAATAAGAAATTAGATGGGAATATTAGGAAGATTACAAGAAAAACAGCTGGTGAGTTATTGAATATATTTATTATTTGTATATCATATAAGAATTAAAGTAAAATACAAAATTACCCTAAAATACATAAGAAGTGAAATGAATATAAAAACGAATATATTTACGTGTATATGATTTTAAATTTAAGTTAAAGAATCTGTAAGATATTTTTTTAAGTGTGGTAATGCTCATTTTAATATTATGTGTACTAAATTGTTTTTCAATGTTTGTCGACCCTGAAAAAGGTGTATGTGTATACTGAGACCCAAAATTACAAATATAATTTTTCTTATATTGGAAAACACTTAATCAGCCCAATTCTGTAACCGAGTTACTACGCAAATAGTAACTATTTGAGTTACTGTTGCAATAAACATGCTCATGCATAGTTACTTTGCGCTATTTGGTATTCTTTAATTCGAAAGTCTTTATAAAAATAGTAACTTTTTATTATAAAAGTTCCTATTCATAGCAACTGATGAAACGTGGTCATTACGATGTAACTTATTACAAAAATAAATATGTTTCAAATAAAACTATGTAATAAAATAACTTACTCATATTTTATTACAAGAAATAAACTGTATATGATAAAAATGTTTATAAAGGATAAAAAAAATTTAGTCTTCTGGTTAAAAATATTATTTAACCTTTGAAGGGAGAATGCTTTAAAATAATTATAAGGATGCTCTCATCATTTCAGTTGAACAAATCATAAGAACTAAACAAACCAAAAGTATAGAAAAGAGGTAAAAGATAATACTACAATCCCATGTAAAAGAAATAATCCAATATGGTTCTACTCTGAAACGTTAGGAGTCTCAAACTATAGTTTCGAGATGTGTAGTGCTACATTTTATATTTTCGTTAACTAGAAAGAATCTCGTGTGGTAGTTTTAATCTGCACTATACTGAAACACTTGATTGCTAGTCTATTACTGTTTTGTATTTTGTATAGGTACTCCGTAATCGTAGGTACGTCGAATTAAACAAATGGTTTATTAAATGAAAGGAATTTAAAACATTAAATTATAATTAGCTTCCAATCTTAACTATTACATCTTGCACTTTTATAAATTCTTTATGTAAATTATATCATTCTTCCGTTTCACTGAAAAATATATTTAATGCAATTAACAAATTCGTATTTTTCCGTGAAATTAAAACAAAACTTCTAGCTGTAGCGAATTCACTTTCCTATTTGTAATAGTAACTGACTATGTTTACACGTATAGCAAAAAAGTACTTTGACTTGACTTTGACTTTCAAAAGGCGACTTTTGCCGTTGTGTAAACACTCTCGCCTATTACTTTTCTTCCTAAAGTCAAGTCCAAAATAAAATAGATTTGACTCATATAAGTAACTTTTAAAAAGTCGTGTGAACCAACGAACGAAACATACTTTACTTTACTAACAGTGACATCTAGTTTTCATTCACAAATTCCGAGATATTTAATTACACAATTTTGTGTTTTATATCTGAATTTAAAATATTCTTAAACTTTTAAATATTTTATGCGATTATTTTTTAATCTACTTCGCATCCAATATTGTTGCTGCATAGTTATATTACTTAAAAATATCGCGCTTAAATTTAGTAACTGTAGTTTACTATCCATTTTTTCTATAAATAATTTATTCTTTTTATGATTATGATAATAGTTAAATAGGTAACTTACATCACACGTATTATAACCAAACTGTACTTTGCTGTCAAAGTCAAAGTTGAGTGAAGGACAAGTAACAAACGTAAAGTGACTTATATTTGACCTTATGTGTAAACGCACCATTAAATTGACTTTTCATAAGTCGCCTTTTAAAAGTCAAGTCAAAGTAAATTTTTCTCATACGTGTAAACGTAGTCAGTGTCTTTACGACATAACTTTCATAGTAATGCTGTTATAAATCTATGCTACAGAATAGGAAAAAAATCTAAGTCACTATGAAAGTTATATCATATAGTAACGTAATTATGTAGTAACATCCATAGGAACTATTTACAGAATTGGGCTAAATATTTGATTTAATGTAATTTCTACCCTTAATTATACAATACCTATTCTTCGGGGTGGTTTCTCTGGTCTATTGTATCAGACTGTCAGAGAGGTCAAAACCTGCTGTGGATGGCATCGTGAATATTAAAAGGGTTCATGATAAAGGGTGTGTAATCTAGAAGGGTGTTTAATGAGCCCATTTGCATTGTGTTTTGTTGATAGCAGAGAATCATTTTAGGATTTCGCTAAGCGGATAAATTGGTTATATTATACACTGTGGTTAAATGGCTTGATACAGGTGGATGATAGGTTTTTATGCCAGTTAAATGTGAAAGAGCATTACTGTAATCGTATAAATTTATGGTGTAGTATGATAAGCGAATTTGTGGTTTAAAATTGACGTTTAGCCTTTTAAAAAAAATCTATATAAACTGTTTTTTTCCAAGTTGAAAAATTGTGAAATTACTACATAAATACACGGACTATGTTATTTTAAACGATAAAATAAAAATTAAATGACAAGCACATTATATTCAACCATTTCCATATCTATTTTATATAAAGAAACGTATTGCACATGAACGTCTAAGTTCATCTATGAAAGTTTTTAAGGCAGTATTTGACATTTTACAAGTACCCCATTAATTATTTTAATTCATTATACTACGATTTCATGCTAATGCAGTATTGCCAACCTTATGATAATTATTGTACAAGTAAGATATTTTGGTCAGGTGTACGATGTACAATATTAAATTTGTACGTAAATGAGAATGACAAAAAAATTGTGCAAGAACGATCAAAAAAATTAAATAATTTTGATAGAGAAATTTGAAATGAAACACATGCAAAGTTAGTTGTACTAACAACTAACAGCTGACCACAAAAATGTTTTTAAAATAGTATATAGCTTTCAGTGTCACAGCCCATTATGTTTAGCACGGGCTCTGGCGTGAAATCCAATAATGATAAAAAAGTACAAATCAAAATCTAGAATTATTTCATACTTAGAAGTTTTGTAAAAACAAAAAATACTGCAAAATTTACATATTTGTCTGTGTCTAGTGGCCTATGCATTTCTTCTGAGTAAACAATACAATTGCTGAAATGACATCCTAATACAAGACAATTTTTGTCTAATTAACCCACTTCGTAGCTCTTATAGTTATCGAGATAATTAACAAAAATAAAAAAATTATGTGGCCAGCACATTACCTTCCTTCCAAATAAATAAAACATAATAGTGCTATACAACTTAGCAAACTAAAATAACAAATTTAGTAACAAAAACAACTTAAAAATTCAAGCGTTGAACGTGATGTGTTCAATTAATTCGTTCTTCGTAAACATTTCAAAATGTTTTTTTTTTGTTTACAAAATAAGTTAAGTTAAACATTAATTTAATTGTTTTACATTGTTACGTTTTGTTTATTTTCACATACCCACCTATAATATTTGTTTAAAAATTATTTCTAATATTTCTAAATTATCTCATTTTTCTCGAAATTTTTCAAATACATTAATAAAAAATAATACATCGTTGAAAAGAGAAAAAAATAGCGGTTTCTATTTTATTAAAATAATTATAGGTTGTCATTTGAAAAATAAAAGTTGATAGTCGTATCTTGTAAACCTGACTTTATAAAAAATATTTACATCTGCCATCAAATAGTATATGTAAAATACTAAAACTTTTTATGAGCCATGTTTTTCTATTACTTATAATAAAAAAGTTAAAGGGGGGCGTCTTCCCAGACTCACCTGTGTCCCATAACTTCAGGTACATATTAGAAGGGCATATAGTTTACGGAACAAAAAGAATTTTTTCAAAATTCAAAAATTAGTTTTTGAGGTTTTTGAAGGAAACTGTTTTGGGACACTGGTTGAATACGTTGTGTGTTTTTTTCATTACATACACATCTCCCAAACTTAATTGGTGTGACAAAGCTTTACGTAATTGCATAAATTAATTTCATTGTTAAATTATTTTATGTAATAGTTATAATTAATTTCACTATTCCAAATATTATAGTATCCAGGGGTACAAAAAATGTTCTTCTTAAGTGAACTACCCTTAATTATAGGAATTTTGAAAAAATTCTTTTTGTGCCGTAATCAGGACATTAAGAACTATATGCCCTTCTAATATGTACCTGAAGTTATGGGACACCTGTATACTAATATTAAATGTGAAAAAATGTTAAAATCTTCAAATGAGGGTACTTCCGGTTGACTAATTATAACCAAAATTTAATCAGTTCTTCATTTGGTAAGGTAAGAATAGAAAAAAAATATATCATCACGGCATATTACCCATTACTGGGTGTGCAAGGTAAGAATAGGTGGATCGTTTTTTTTTGCCGGTGAGTGTATATATCAAAATACACTGTTCTTACTTAAAAAATCTGTATGTAGGATTTTTAACAAATCCCTATTATACATCTCTTTTGAACGAGAGTTAACTCTACATATGCTTGTATAATGTATTTTTAAAGCGAAGTAGACGGTGTAGGATGAAAGCTGTACTTGAAAGAAATTCAAGGTATAAAAAGACAACTACAACTTATTACATTTTACCTTTAAAGAAAATATATACGTTCTCAAAAACATCACGTTCTCTGACGTTAAAGAAATTTTTCCCTGGAATCAAATTGGATTTGTATGTTTCAAGGATAATTTGGTGAACGCTGTGTCGATATGTCAGGTCACGAATATGTCAGAGTTTACAGTATATGGAAGTAACGATTTAAAAACTTCCGTCATAAATCAACTTGCAACAACTGTCTAAAACTTCTAATAGAATTTGTACAGCGCATAACAAGAAAACTTGACTGGCTTATTTACTCAACTTTACGTTGGGTAAATGCAGAGCCATTCGCTAATTTCAAATGAACGAGGTTTTCATTTTGATTTAACGACCAAAATTCAATCTTAGTCTAGTCAGCAGAATGGTTTGCAAAAGGAGTTAGCATAGTTAAACACGCAAACAAGAACTTTCTTCGTGAACTAAAAGTTGGTTTCTTGAGGGTTTAAAAATAAATTAAATAATTTCAAGATCACGTCATAGAAATAATTCGTCAACAGTGGCACGAAGTTTCTGGCAAAACGTACGTAACAAAAGTTTTGAGAAAAAGTATAGACCTCTTCAGCAAACAGAAAAAATCTGATGTGGCCAGCATATTACCTTCCATCAGTTTCATATATTTTGTACAAATTCCATACAGAAAGTTTCTTGTACAAGATTCTATATTTCAGGTACATTACCTTCTGTCAGTTCAATGTATTTTGTCCAAATTCCATACAGAAAGTTTCATGTACCTATAAGAGATTCTATATATCCAGTAAAATTATTACACTTGCACTTGACACTGACATCTGTCAATCAGCATTTTCTTAATATAGTAGCAGTTTCCATAGTTATAACATAGCAAGCTGCTTTATGAAATTAATTTCCTTATAATTTTTTAACTCTATATCCATTGAATATGAAGTATAAAATGTAATCAAATCGTAAAGAGAATAAAATATTCTTTAATATTTATAATAACATTAAATATGGAGAAATGATATTGAACAGTGTTTTTTCAAGAAAAACTGTTAAAATCTTTACCGGTTTCAGGATATTAATCCATTGTTTACATGTACAAAAGTAGCCTAGTAACTAAATAATAACTGTATCTGTATGGTACTATAATAACCATACTGACTTGTCAACAACGGTCTACAAAATGAAAATAAAATAAAATGAAAGTATAATGCTCTTCATTAGTACATACAATAACGTTAGTGTATCGTTTTAAATACGATTTACTTTATTCTAAAATAATAAACATGAGGAACAAAGCACATAATTTGAATATTTGTCATATTGGCATATGTCAAAAAAATTGTTCTGTTAACCATAGCATTCTGAAAGTAGTATTAACGAGATAATTTCAAAAAATAATATTTATTAATATAATTTTCATTTTCTGAAACCGATAAACTATTGAACAAACAACGGATGTTATAAATCATAACAAGCCTTAGATGTCTTAAAATCCTCGCTTTACGAGCTCGGATTTCAAAATGACATCTGCGGCAATTATGACATACAAAACATTCCTAGGTATGTTAATAACTATAAAATGAGGGTACTTCCGGTTGACCAATTATAAACAAAATCTAATCATCTCTTCACATGGATGTAAAGAAACGGATTACGAAAGATTACACACACACACACACGCACGCACGCACACACTCGCACGCACGCACGCACACACACACACACACACACACACACACACACTCACACACACACACACACACACACACACACACACACACACGCACGCACGCACGCACGTGTATTAAGTTTGGCACGTTGCTTCCTATATTAATTTAGAAAAATGTACTTGAAATAAAAACTAAAAGTTGTAGAGCATAACATTTTTCATATTAGTAATAGTACAGTCTGAAAGTTCTAAAATTTATTTGTACTTGATATTTTTATAATTATTAATTACAGAATGTACCCCTTCAAACATTTAAATAGTTCAGTAAATAAAATTGATTATAATATTTTACAGATTCAAGATAAAATTTGGGAACAATAAATAACCATTTATTATTATATACTTGTATTTTAATCATGCGAGTATAAATTGTAGTATATGTGTAGTTCATTAAAACAATTCCTATTTCAATAATCTAAACGCAAAAATGTATTATTTTCAAATATAATTTATATTCGAATATTAAATTAATATAAAATAAATTACCAATTTGATATTATTTTCACATATAGAACAGGTAATAATTAAATTACAAATTATTTGAACAGATGTTATCAATATAAATTAAAACAAAATTCCCATAATGTGTTATACAGTCTCAAAAATAATATGTTTTTGGTATATTGAACATCCATTAATAATTCAATTACAAATATCATTCAATTTATTTTGAAATCATAACACTGGAGTTTTATATTCCAGATATCTTTTTCTTGTAGAAAATGGAATAGTCGGGCCCGACTTTATCAAGTTTCGTAACAATCTGATTCTCGTCGGATGGGCATCAATAGCAGAACCGGTAGCGAACCGGTAATGTAACGGGTTCAGAATTGTATTGTCAACGGAATATTAGCTAACATAATAGTAGCATGGTTGTTACAGTAATGAAGTAGGTCAATATAACAATGTAACTTTGTAATCGACAAAAGGATCTACTGATCAAGGTATATGATTTATTCTATTTTGGTTGTTTAATATGTACTTTATGACATCCAAATGAGTTTCATAAATGGCATATTAAAGAACCAAAATAGAAATTCCTCAAAATGAAATATCGTATATTTGTAAATAATTTTTGACTTTCAGCTGTATGCAAATTTTTCCTAAGTTTAATTTTTACGTCCCGTTATACCGCAGGTAAGGGAGGTAATGTTATCGGTCGAAAAATTCGATGGTGAGTTTTCAGTAAATAAGCACGAATTAGGGTCCCCACAACACGTTTTTACTATTTTTACGATGATGTCTGTGTGTCTGTCTGTGCGTGCGTGCGTGTGTGTGTGTGCGCGTGCGTGTGTGTGTGTGTGTGTGTGTGTGTGTGTGTGTGTGTGTGTGTGACGATTTTTCGTCCACGATAACTCATAACAAACTTCCAAATATTTTTATTTTCCGTATTTAAGCTTTGTGCATTCATATAAAAAGTTGATTAGATGTTGGGTAAAATTGGATAACCGGAAGTGATACTTTACATGAAGCCCATAACCGTTTTTGATGAAAAACTATATTAAAATATAATCCAAAATATTTCAATTTTAGTATTTAAGACTTTTATACCAAGTGGAACAACATACTAGATTTTGGCTAAAATTAATAAACCAGAAGTGATACTTTACTTGAAGCTCTGAATAGATTTTCGTGAAAAATATATTATGGTATACTCCAAAACTTGTCAAATTTAGTATTTAAGACTTTTATATGAAGGGGAGGAACATATTAGATTTTGGATACAATTGATAAACCGGAAGTGATACTTTCTTTGAAGCTCTTAACAAATTTGTGAAAAATATAATATGGTATATACTAAAACTTGTCAAATTTAGTATTTAAGACTTTTATATAAAGGGCAGCAATATAAAAAATTTGGTTAAAATTGATAAACCGGAAGTTATATTTTATTTAAAGCTCTGAACAGATTTTCGTGAAAAATAAATTGATACAATCCGAAACTTTTCAAATTTGGTATTTAAGACTTTTATATTAATGAGAACGACATACTAGATGTTTTCTAAAATTGACAAACCGGAAGTACTACTTTACAGGAAGTTATAAATAGATTTTCTTGAAAATATATATTAAAACCTCAAATTTTGTATTTAAATCTCGTGTATAATTTGAAATAACATTAGATTTTGACTATACCTATATGATAAACCGGAAGTAGTAGTTAATTTGGAGCTCTTAACAGATTTTGGAGGAAAAACAATAAAATATAATCTACAATTTGGTATTACAGACTTTTCTATTTATTGGAACAACAATTTAGATTTTGTTTACAAACGATCAACTGGAAGTGATACTTTACTTAAAGTTCATTGCTATTTTAAACATGGAATTGACGGGAGGTTATGTGCTGGCCACATCAGATTTAACTAGTTTACTTATAATCATCCCATTGTGATAAATTAGAAATACAGAAATGTGAGAAAAAATGGTATATACTATACAGTTTGTATGTGCTATATCAATGTAAATAATCTATGCAACTCTTGTATGTGAACTGAAAACGTTATAGAATACGAAAAGATATGACATAAAAGAGCTTTTCACTTTATGTAGGAATAATTAAAACAACGTGCTGAAACAAACTTCAGTGATAACATGCAAAGAGCAGCTTGCTACTCCGTCTTCGTTTGTGAAAGCGCGTAAAATTTCATTTCACGTTATGCTCGTATTTTTCACGGCGAAAGATCAAAGTGCACGGCTGATAAATTGATTTTGGAAATTGGTTCTGTGTATTTACATTTTTCACTGACGGCGACGGCTCATGCGCTCAGATTTGCAGCTCTATTCAATTAGCACATGAAACGAAATAAAAACTTATTATACTTAACAATATTGTGCTTAACATCAAAGCAATCTAAACGCGTTCAAAATAAAATTATAACAATTTGATGCATTTTAATAAATTTAATAACAAAAATTACAGAAAAATGATATTAAAAAAGCATTCTAGTTATTTTAAAATTTTGTATTAAATATCTTTCCCAAAAAAGTGTGCTTTTTACTTCCGTGTACGAAGTAAAGGAAGTATTGTAATCGCGAAAAATTTCGGTTTTCAGATTTCAACGGAAATATCCATTTTGACCATCCCTGAATCCGTTTTGACTAATTTCGTCGTGACGTCTGTACGTACGCATAACTCAAAAACGGTAAACCGTAGAAAGTTGAAATTCTGTATTTAGGACTGCTATAACATCTAGTTGTGCACCTCCCTTTTTCCCTTTTACATAATTTCTAGAAATGGTACTTTATTTGAAGCCTATAATAGATTTTAATGAAAAACTATTTTAAAATATAATCTAACACTTTTCAAATTTGGTATATAAGACTTTTATGTCAATTGGAATAACATAGTAAATTTTGGTTAAAACAGGCTAACCGGAAGTGACAACCTGAAGGTGTTAAAAGTTTTTCTTCAATAAAATGGTTTCATTTTGATTTTAGAAATAAATGCTTGAAATAAAAATTTTAGAGAATTAAATTCTGTGTCTAGCACATCAAGTATTATTAAATTAGCCCTTTGTATAAGCGAGATATGTATATTTAAAACTTATATACTTTTTGGTTTTAGTAGTGAAGCTTGCTATGGATTAGGACAAAAAATATAAAATAGATGCTGTGCTAATGTCAAATTACGTCAAATATGTGCAATTATATACTTGGGTCTATACTTCATATTGGTCTTGTGTACAAGGAAGTCGTGTGGTGTTCACATCAGATTTTTACTTAAAGTATTACTTACTCAATAAATAATGATTAAAATAAAAAACTATTTTTTTAATAATTACTTTGCGAGATATTTGAATTTATCAGTGTCACTGTGACGTCACACTATTGTTATCTTCCTCGCACAGCCTACTATAGAAAGAGGTGCGAGAAAGATAGTAATAGGTGTCGCTAAAAATCAAATGGAGGTAAACTAAAAACAATTATTACTTTTTACTGCTACAATTGGGGATTCATACATTTTACTGAAACAAATAGCTATTTTTCGAATAAATTTAACGTTCGTGAATTGGTAGCCTTGCAGAGTGAATTTGTGTCAGTAGAGAAGGATGGAGTTTGGCGTAGCCACGTTAAGCAGACAAGGATGAATTGAGTCAACTAGTTTTGAGTCCATAGTTGTCAAAATTTTGTTTGACATCTTTAATGTCAATATCATCTATATTCTTCTGCATTTTTAGTCCCGGAAGACTGTTATTTCACAAGTGTACTATCTAATGCAGCACTCATAGTCATATGTGGTGAACGAGATATGTATATTGTAGAATTGACTTTGTACTTTTTGTATATTTCTTTCAGTTCAAAGTAAATGTTTTTCAATGTATTCAACAAAAGTATTCAAAATTCGAAAATATTTTGCCAGCGACAAATGACAGGATCTTTATAATGATTTACTTATTTACCGTTTGAGATTAACTGCGATCCCCAATATGTAATAATAAATTGTTTTCATAATCGGACTGTCAACAAATTCTTTCATGTATGTGGTTATGTCGCTGTCTGATGGTGTGTGATCGATTTCTCACGTTATTTTTAATTCATATTTCCAAATATCATCATAATCATCAAAAATATTTACTATATTCATTTTTTATAAATCTGCTCTATGTGGAAATGTAATGAACTTACGAATAAATAGGTTATTCGCTACCCAAGTACCGAATAATTTATTCCGCGAATAACAGATGTTATTCTTCCGAACAAATTTATTTGCAAGGGAAAAGACAACAAAAATATGTTTCCGAAGGATAAATTTATCTAAACCTTTATTCGCAAGTGAAAATACCGGCCCAAAGAGGAGTAAATTTAAAATTTCTCTGGTGTAATCTGTACGTTGATTGGCCCCTGCTCAGCCATGATTACTCCGAAATCATTTTCCATTTTGACATTTAGTTATTATTCCCTAACCTCTTTTGTTCAGAAACAGACAGTTCTTACAAAAACAAACTAATTAATTACACTGAAAGTTAAATAATATAAATTTATTGTAAATATTTTACCTATTTATTTTTTATTGTTGTAATTCTTATTTATGAATTTACTCCTCCTAGTTTAAAAACTGTATGTAGCTCCTCCTATATCTCGCTTTCGGCACCGATCACCTCTTATTTCGTCAATTATAGTTGCTCTAGAAATTGTACCACTAGTCCTAATCAAAATTGAACATAGATTATGTATATTTCAGTAGTGGGATGTCGACAGTTGAAACCAACCCAGCTGCGTTCTGATATGCAATGCAATTATACGAGAAAGGGAGTGCTGGCTAACCATTCGATCATAACTGCTCCTAATGGATTGTTTATGTAATAATACTATACTTGTAATAAATGGGCCGGTCATTAATATAATTACAGGGTAGTAATAATAAATTTATACGTATAATAATGCATTAAATAATAAAGGGTTTATTCAATTATATTAATATTTAATTAAATAAGTTTCAAATACATGTACAATCGACATCAATACTATGTTAAATGATTAATGAAAATGGAACCTGTACGTTGTATTGTAAGTTAGTGAATATAAATACCTTAAACACATGATACAATATAGATGAAAGGTTGATTATTTGATAACTATACTATATACAGCATAGAAATAACCCGCAGAATTGCAGTGTAAACAATCTAGAGATTAGTCTATCTATATTACGTATTAATTAAATACATGTAAAATACAACATGCGCATATGATAATGATTCAATTAGTTTTTGGGTTATGAAAAATCAGATTTTTCAATATTGACAGTGTAATGATGTAAGTAATAATAAATTACTTTGTTAGGCAGTGGCGTAACTACCGGTGTTCCGCGGAACACGGGCCCAGTGCCACAAGAGGCCCGGCACGCACGACGAAAAATATTTTTATTTTAATAGAGCCACAAGTTCCAAATATATTTAATGAGCTTACATCTTTCAGCAGAAAGATCCGTTTCAAAATAAAAATTAGTAAAAAAATTTTAAGGGATACCTATACCTACAGGGCAACAAAGATTATCATTTTCAGACCTCTCAGAGTTCTCGTTTTGTTATCATCATACTTTTCAGCTTGTCGTGAAATGCGCACTTTTGTGCACCGACTACAGGAACAAGTGCACGAATATCAGTGCAAATAATATGGCTTCTAAAAATAAAATTATATTGACAATTGCCAGAAATTATTAGAAAGTTCTTCAATATTAGATAGTGATGTACAGTTATTAAATTGAATAATAAAACTTTATGTTGCACATAAATATACAAATAAAAAATCTGATGTGGCCAGCACATTACCTTCCGTCAGTTCTATGTATTTTGTACAAATTTCATACGGAAAATTCCTTGCTAAATATTCTATATCTTGTACATTACCTTCCGGCAGCTGCATGTATTTTATGCAAATTACAGAAAATTTATGTCTTAAATTATTATTTTGTGACGTTTTCTATATACAGTGTAATGTATCTGCAGAAATAAAAGATTTATTATTATTATTTCTTGTACATTACCTTAAAGCAGTTGTATGTATTTTATACAAATTCCATACAGAAAGCAAAAGATGCTATATTTCCAGTAAAATTATAAGACAAACACACTATGTCAATTTCACTTGACACTGACATCTTTCAATCAGAATTTTCTTAATATAGTAGCTGTTTCCATAGCTATGGCTACTTTACGAAATATATTTTCTTTATAATTTTTTAACTCTATATCCATTTAATATTAAGTATAAAATGCAGTCAAATCGTATAGAGAATAAAATATTCTTTAATATTTATAACATTAAATGTGAAAAAATGATATTTAACATAGTTTTTTCAAGAAAAACTGTTAAAATCTTCAAATGATGGTACTTCCGGTTGACCAATTGTAACCAAAATCTAATCAGCTCTTCATATGGATGTAACGAAGAAGTATACGAAAAAATTATAATTTTTGAAACTGTACTATTAGAGTTATCGCAGACGAAAATTTTGTTACACACACACACACACACACACACACACACACACACACACACACATCCACACACATCCACACACATACACACACACACACACACACACACACACACACACACAAACACACACATACAAACATCATCGTAAAAAT
The DNA here is from genome assembly GCA_963082715.1 of Harpalus rubripes. Lineage (NCBI taxonomy): Eukaryota > Metazoa > Arthropoda > Insecta > Coleoptera > Carabidae > Harpalus > Harpalus rubripes. The sequence continues at coordinate 8,278,022 of OY720453.1, read as the reverse complement.
AGTAAATTCGTATTCTAAGGACCCTAAAACGTGCTTATTGATTAAAAACTCATCATCGAATTTTTTGACCAAAGACAATACCTTCCTTGACGGAAGGTAAAAATTAAGAATGTAAACTCATGTGAGTATTTTCGTTTTCAGTTCAAAGATAGGTACTTTCAGGTACAAAGGAGTACTTCCTTGAAATTCATAGATAATTTTGAAAAACGCGCCAAAACTAACAGGCTCACAGACTTGTACTCATTTATGGACTTATACTTGCATTAGGATAGTTAGAGTCGAAACTGATTCCATGCGTTTACGTTACACAGTGCACTGAGTACGCACTGACACCGCGTAAGCCGAAAACGCTAATATCAACTTTTGGCAAAAACAATATTTTTTGTTTTTTAATTAAATTTTAATTAAAAAAGTATTTTTTAAAGTGTCTTATTATGTGATCAGTAAAACTATTTTCTTATCTACATAGGGGCCCGGATTCACTCAGGAACATAGGCTCATGGCTGCATTGTTACGCCACTGTTGTTAGGTTCCTACTACCTACACTTAAGGAAGTAGCGCTTAAAAATAAGTGACACTTTTATAAAGTAATATTTTTGCACGAATTATTAGCCACTTTCTCGTATCAATCTGGGGAATTTGATTTTATTATCTCGCGAGATTTCTCGCTTCTCGCAGTTGTTATAGCGATCTCGCCTCGAATTTTAAACTGCAGACTCGCTGTCGTTCTCGTCTCGCATAATGCGACCAGAGCTGGGCAAAGTACCGGAAAGTAGTACTTGAAGTACAAGTACCAAGTATCTTGATGTTTCTAAATGTACTTGAAGTACAAGTACTTTTTTAGTTTCTAAAGTACTTGAAAGTACCAAGTACTTGAAAAAGTACTTGTAAATTTGGGTGCAAGTACTTTTTCAGATAATTCATATTTTTCTGATTATATGGACCTTAAAAGGTGATTATTGACAAAAATTTCAATATGCGATATTTATTTGGTTATTTTACACAAGAGTTCCTTGTTGGAACTGCCGTATCACCTAGCGATCTCACGACGTAAAATTGACGTCATATGATCGCCAAGCGATAAGAGAAACTGTAACGAGGAGTTAGAATGACGTCATTTTTACGTCATGCGATCGCCAGCATTGTAGTTAGATAATATAAACATTATATGCTATATACAGTATGAAGATTAGAATTAATTTATTTATGCCAAAAAAATTGCAACTGTATCTTTACTTTCATATACAAAATGTATTTATTAATGAAATTCACATGATTATGTACTACAGGAATAACACCACACCACTGCAGAAGAAACACTGACAGACAAACAATTCTCATAACATTGTTAACTTTTAAATTATTCATCGAACTTCAAGTATATTTAAAGTAATTCAAATACATTTAACGTAATTCAAGTACATTTAAAATACTTCAAGTACATTTAAAATACTTCAAGTACATTTAAAGTACTTCAAGTATTTAAAAATACTTCAAGTACTTTTCATTGTACTTCAAGTATTTTTGCAAGTATTAAGTACCAAGTACATGTGAATAGAATTACTTTGTCAAGTACAAAGTACTATAAATAGAAAGTAATTCAAGTGCAGTACTTGAAGTACTGAAAGTACTAGCAAGCCTAATAAAGTACTTTTCTTGCAAGTATTGCCCAGCTCTGAATGCGACGAGACGAGACGAGATGCGAGAATTTATAGCCCTCTAGGTATTTCTATTAAACATGAACAACACTATAAATTTTGTCAGTTGTACGACTTTTAAGCGTTTAATTTTATTAATTTCCTTACTAACTGAAACCTCTGTAAGTGATAATCCTTTGTTCAAACAGAAATTAATAAACCACAATGTGTCGGACACCGACAAGCGTATCTACCACTGGCACTTTATTTGCGTTTTTCAGAGAGATAAATAACAGAAATGATTTATGAGAGATCTCTCATCTTCATGTGGACAGCGCGTTGATTTGTTTGCTGTCACATGTTGTGTTAACACGCATGCAGCAAAGCGCCCGCGCCCGGCGTTGGAAAAGTGCCCCCAAGTGAGCAACACGAAACGCGATTTGCTACTCTACAAGGGTTGTCTTTATTTTACAACTTTATTTAAAATGGTGTTTTAATGTACATACATTAAATTACCCTTGTTTGGTGAGATAGCATTGGGGTTGTCTGACATGACGACTTCATTTTAAGTTCGGTTAGATAGAAAACTTTCTGATGTATACACATGCCAAGTTAATAATTATCTATTTTTAGAATTTGCAGAGTATAATTTATACAGGGTATCTCACAACTCGCGCCCCAGACGAAACTGACACTTGCCGACGAAGAAAATAATTTGCTGCTGCGAAGTTACTTTTTAAACCAATAATCCCAGAAGGATATCTTGAGGTGTGATGATATTAGGTACGTTCTATCGGTGCCAGAAATATTCCTACTAGAATAAGAATATTCTTAAAGCAATAGAACGCTCAGTAGCAAATAACTGTCAAGTGCTGTCAAGTAAAAAATAAATACAATAGAACAGTGACAGTGGCTATGTGTTATTGTTAGTTAACAACTAAAGATAACTTTGTATGTTTATTTTGGATCTTTGAAATGTTGTAATGCAAATATTACAGAAATTATAATTATATAAAAATATATTAAATAATAAAAACGTAAAGGAGATATTTTTGTTGAGCACAGTCTACTCTAAACATTCACAAATGTGACAGAAATGTACGCGCGACAGTCGGCTAGTAAAATTTTGAATTTATCTCCACTCTATATATCTTCCTACCAATGCTTCCAACTCTGAAGTTGGAATGATTTGTAGGAATATTTCGATTTTTTTGACGCAAAAGAACGACCATTGATGTTCTACTAGAAGAAGTGGGAAGATTTCTGACACTAATAGAACGTACCTATTATTACGAAATAAAACTGGTTGCTAGGTTTTAAAAATACTATTAGTGAGTTACAAAATTTATTTGACTTACTTTAATTTTGTCACTTTAGAGTTGACTTTTCACTGTCAACAAATTTAGGTTAGCGAAGGTGTCATCCGAGATCATCATTTATATCATACAGTGCAACGTGTTGTAGCAGCTGTGTAAAATGTGTTAAACGAAAATATTTTTGTCATTTGAATTCTTTGGCCAGTCTCATGCGTCCTTGCAATGGCTCTCAATAGCACTTTATGATCCACAAGATTTCTATCCGGAAAACGTTCCGAATAGACTCGTGCTGCCTCTCTGGCGTTACGTCCACATTCTCCGAAAATTATAATCATTTCTAAGTAATCAGCGGCTGAATAACTGGTAAGAATTTGCCTTTTTTTATTCACCTTGTCAAATTTAATTTGACACTGATATTTTTCGAAAACTACAGTCGCCCACACATTTTAAAGAAGATTTGATTTGTCTCGTGGCTGTGTGCCTGGTCGCGAATCTGAGGAACCGGGTTCGATCCCGACCGACGCCAAATATTTCGAATTTTATAAATTGACCCCTTTGGTGCACTCTCTACGCCAGCAATGAGTGCCCGTGAGGTGACTTCTGGTAAACGCCCACACGGTACAAATTTGTCATCATCATTACCGATATCTGTGGACAAAGCAGATTGGCACACCCAGCAATGGGTAATATGCCGTGAAGATATATTTATTTATTTATTTGATTTGTATAAAACCCTAGTAACGTAAAATTACGGCAAACACAAGTTAAAGGTGTAGGTCTCTGATTGGTCAATTTTAAGACGTTTTTTTCGAATATCTTTTAAGCTAGATTTTTTTTCCTTCGAAATTACACATTCTATTGCAGTCTCGTGTTTCCTCATTCGCTCTTGGGCGCGAGCTGTGAGACAGCCTGTATATATATATGTATATACTATAAGCTACATTTAAATTTAATTCATCAGTATTGGCCTTGAGAGGTTGGTAAAGGTGTTTATAGTAAGGTAAAGATATGTATTTCTTTGATACTCGGTTGCCCGCCAGAATACCATAAGTATTTACTTGAATCCAAAAATACTCCTATAAAATATTTAAAATAGTTAATTGACCAGTTTAATACAAAAGAAAATTCCCTAGCAATTAGTTTGACACCTTGGACAAGTTTTAAATCATCAGAAATTTTTTCGAAATTACTTTTTACCTCTCGCTAAGAGAGGTATTGTATTCATGCTAAAAATCGCATATCCAGATTTTAATGAATAAGCACGTTTTAAGGTCCCTAGAATCCGGTTATAACATTTTTACGATGATGTCCGTATGTGTGTGTGTGTGTGTGTGGGGATGTGTGTGTGGATGTTGGATTCACTTTATCTCAAATACTATAAGACAAGACATTTTTAACTACTGATTCCTCAATCTAATAATAATCGGAAGAGGCCAGTCAGTTTTGGTAACAATTGGACAACCGGAAGTAGTAGTTAGAAGAAAAAAATTATCTAAATATTATTTATCGAAAATTTATGTAAATACTTATATTAAAGAACGTTAAATTCTTTATTCGATAAATATAAATTCATTATTATATCTTCTATAGATTTAGAGATAAAGAAAAGCATATAAAATAATTTGATGTAAAAAATCTCAGATCAAACTACTACAAGGCAAGAAATTCAAATGTTTGTAATTGACACATAAATGTCACTGTCAAAAATATTTGTATGCCTCTGTCAAAAATATTTGTACATTATTATGAAGATTATGAAAATAAAAAATTCAACAACGCAAAAGAATATACGTAAAAAAGAATATAAAAGGAATTTGCGGCAAAAAATGACGAATATAAAGAAAAAGAAAAGGAAAGTAGAAAAAGAAAATTTCAGGATATTGAATATAAAGAAAATGTATGTATTGTACATAATTTATATTAAAATAATTATTTTGTAGTCAGACATGAATATGTGTATTTGTATTTAAAAATATTTTTCGTTTTAGGCGTACAACCAGGTAAAATATCTGGCGAGAGGTTATGTGTTGGCCACATCAGATTTTTTAATACGTTAATATGTGATGATGTACCTTATATCGCGCACAAGGGACGAAAGCCTAGTAAGTAAATATTAATTATTCATAATCCATAAAGATATATTAATGTTAGTATGCCAGAGTCTCTTTATGTTAAAGTAATTAAATTTTAGTATTCTAAGTAGAGTTTTTTTTTTATTATTTATTTTCAGCGTAGAAGTTTCCGTTCATTAATAAAGCTTATTCATAAAGAAGATTCCTTAAATATCTTACTTTTAAAATTAATTTTCTGTTTAATTAGTCTGTAATAAATTCGCTCAGTCATGTATTATGTTTCATATTACACCTGGTACAAGAATAAAAACTGTGTAGCGTAATTTAGGAAAATTTCTGAATATTAAATGTCACAAAATTTAAAATATTTCGGAATTTTTACGCTTTATTTATTTAAATGTTATGTGAGGGAACCATGCTGATAATGTGCATTAATAAATATAAGGCCTTCAAGTTCCACTATTATTTGGTTAAATTTGTTTAGGACGTTTCGAGCAAAATCCGCTCATCTTCAGTAACTATAAAATTCAAGTTGAGAATTAAAAGTAAATACATATAATGTTGAAGCAGAATTACAATGTTGTACATCAGCGAAAGTTGTAAAAATTACATGAAAATTATACTCTTCGTAGTTGTTAATGGGCCGTGTCAGCGGTGTGTTGCATTGTTGAATTGGGGACCCATGCTCCATCTGACTACGTAGAGTATAATTTTCATGTAATTTTTACAACTTTCGCTGATGTACAACATTGTAATTCTGCTTCAACATTATATGTATTTATTTTTAATTCTCAACTTGAATTTTATAGTTGCTGAAGATGAGCGGATTTTGCTCGAAACGTCCTAAATAAATTTAACCAAATAATAGTGGAACTTGAAGGCCTTATATTTATTAATGCACTTTATTTATTTATTTATTTATTTATTTATTATGAGTACTCAACAGGAACAGATGTTCCCAATTACAGAGTACTATTTAGATTACATATACAATGGTACATAAACAGTAATGAGTAGAATCAAATTTTAATTAATTAACAATGATTTATAAAATATTCCAATATCTTATATCTAAAGGTTGACATCCAATCAGAAAAAAATGTCAATTTTTACAGGATTATTATAAAATTGGTTAAATGATAAACATGTACGACGTAAAGGACTTTTGAATTCCTAATTTGTCCTAGGAATTTTATAGGAAAAGATCTGATGTGGCCAGTACATAACCTCTCGTCAGATATTTTACCTGGTTGTACGCATAAAACGAAAAATATTTTTAAATACAAATACATATATTTATGTTTCACTACAAAATAATTATTTTAATATAAATTATGTACAATACATACATTTTCTTTATATTCGATATCCTGAATTTTTTTTCTACTTTCCTTTTCTTTTTCTTTTATTCGTCATTTTTTTGCAAATTCCTTTTATATTCTTTTTTAGGTATATTCTTTTGCGTTGTTGACTTTTTATTTATTTTCATAATCTTCATAATGATGTAATATTTTTGACAGTGGCATAAAAATATTTTTGACAGTGATATTTATGTGTGAATTATAAACATTTGAATTTCTTGCCTTGGAGAAGTTTGATCTAAGAATTTTTACATCAAATTATTTTATATGCATTTCTTTATCTCTAAATCTATAGAAGATATAATAATGAATTTATATTTATTGAATAAAGAATTTAACGTTCTTTAATACAAGTATTTACATAAATTTCCGATAAATAATATTTAGATGTTTTTTTTCTTGTAACTACTACTTCCGGTTGTCCAATTGTTGCCAAAACTGACTCGACTCTTCCCATTATTGTTCGATTGGGGAATCCGTAGTTAAAAATGTCTTAAATCTTATAGTATTTGAGTTATTGTGAATCAAACATACACACACACACACATCCACACACACACATCCACACACACACATCCACACACACACACACAGACACACACACAGACACACACACACACACACACACACACACACACACACATACACACACACACACACACACACACACACACACACACACACACATACGAACATCATCGTAAAAATGTTATAATCGGATTCTAGGGACCTTAAAACGTGCTTATTTACTAAAATCTGGATATGCGATTTTTAGCATGAATACAATACCTCTCTTAGCGAGAGGTAAAAATTATCCTGTAACGAGACAACATGTTGCAATAATGGCTCGGTACTTACATAACAGCCGGTATTATTTAAAAAATTAATGTAATCAAAATGTTATTACACATTTTTCGTTTACATACGATCAAAGGAAAACTATCATTCACTCTATTCGAAAATCACGTAATCTTCTTACTGCATTCGATGTTACAAGTAACCGCATTTGATATTAAAATAACTCAATACGAATATGATGGAATTTTGCATCTCCTTGCACAATATGCGATACAGTAAACTGTTCCGTGATGCTGTGAAATCTCCGCTTCTGTGCTGCTTTCAGCGTCCTGAACAGTATTCCTGCTGTTGACGGCCCGTTCCTGCTGAAACTCAGAAGGGACCCGGGATCCGGGTGACGACATATTGAATACACCGCGTGGAATATAAACTAGCTTTTATGCAAATTGTTGTATAACTATGCTGATGTATAAACAAAATGATGAACATGTAAACTGAATTGGGATGTTACCTAGGTTATTTCAGTTTGCTATTTGTTATTAGTTTGTCATTTCAGGAATTTTCACTGAGGAATATTCTCTAAAAAGTTCTAAACACTATTATTCGTATCAATTCTTATTTAAATATTCTGACATATGGACCTTTATCAATTACTTACTTTAAAACAATCTAATCAGCTCTTTATATCAATGTAACGAAGAGGAATAAGAAAGAATTATAATTTTTGGAATTGTAGTGTTGGAGTTAATAGTCGGAGAAAAAATCGTCACACACATACACACATACATACAGACATGATCGCAAAAATAGTAAAATCGTATTCTAGGGACTCTAAAACGTGCTTATTTATCAAGAACTCACCATCGATTTTTTTGACCAAAGACAATACCTTCCTTACCTAAAAGGTGATGTAAGGTAAAAATCGTATATTCGAGATCTCGAATTCTACTCTCGTTTCGAGCAAATCTTGAGTGCACGACTCTCGCCTTGTCTCGATATTTAGAGACGAGAATAAGGTTAGTCTCGACTCGAAAATTCAAAACGAGATTTCGAAAATGCGAGATATCGCGGCATCACTAAAAATATTTATGTATTAAGGGCATAACTAAAATGTTATAAGACTGGGGAATGTTTAAAGCTTGACTCGTAGCTCTAAAAGTGCATTCACAAATGAAAATTAGGTTTATGGTTTTTGTTTAGGTTTAAGGAAGTCATTCATAAATGAAAGTTTAAATTACCTGAAAATTAGTTTTGATATACGCAGATATCTATGTAAATGCTTCAAAAACAAGATTAAAATATCGGTACAGCAGAACTGTGCGCCGTGAAAATGTCATTCGCTTGGCATTATTGGTTATATTTCAGCAATTTATTTATGACAGTCTCCATGTCCTCGCATTTGTTTAAAAAGCCGAATCCAACAAGTGGATACTAAATAAAGATGGGTGTATATATCTATATCATTTCAGACTCGTTCTCATTGGTGAAGTTTGTGACGTCAAACTAAATCATAAACATAAAGTTTGGAAATTGCAATGTTTAGCTTTATGATTTGGATTTAGAAACACTAAATTCAGAAGTATGAATGGAGTTATTATATTAAGTGGCTAAAGTCTCTAAACCATAAATCTAAACCTAATTTTCATTTGTGAATGTATCTTAAGTCCTATAATCCCGTGGTACATACGTTTTATTTTATTTTTGTTTTCAAAATTCAATGTAGGTAGGTAGGTACCTCTACTCCACTCGCGATAGCGAGAGAATTTGAAACTAAAACTTGAATTAATGGAGACAAGTCATTGGTCAAAAGAAGATAAAAGCCAAGTTGCGCCCGCATCTGAACGCAAACAAGTTTGTGATTACAAAATAAAATACTGATATATTTGCGGCGAAAATCAACAGTGTAAAACTTCCTCCTCTCAGCTTAACTTTTTGGGTTTGAATATGTTCCAATAAAAATTTACATAAAAAAAATTGTTACAAGAAGATAGCCGCTACATTTTTTATATAACTTGGTATATTGCAACTATAACAACACTGATTATAAGATGTAGTATACATTGTTCTTCAAAATATCCATCATAATCGACCAATGAATTATTAAATTTAATCAATTTCAGGAAAAACATTTTCTGATACCGTTTGGCGTTATATCTATAGCGTATAGGTACAGCACATCGGGCTACAATTTAAAAAAGACTTTCCTTCTGGTATGCGGTTTGCCCTGGCCGTTTTTCTTACAGATACAAATCTCCGTGCCAGCAACAGCGATTTTATTTACATATTTTACTTGGTGTATTGCTTACAAGTGAAATCTTTCCACAAACGTGCTTTGCATGTTAATTTCTTTATTTCTGCATTCGTTTTTTATTTGGCTACTTGGGTACGTTTCCAATTTTTAATGAAACATGATAACAGCAATTAGTTACTTTTAGCTGGTCATTTTTTAAAAGTAAGATTTATGTTATATGCTCGAAAGCACGGTGGCTGAGCTTGTTAAAGCTCAGCTAATTGCTTGTTATGATGTATGAACCGGAGCTTTTACAGTTCAAGTTCACTTGGCGGAAACGTTTAAAAATGCTCCTACCGGGAACAATTAATAATATTTTGGTATTATACATTATCGCTCTGAAGTATTTACTCACCTGTATTTTCATATTTTATGCATCTCTATTAAATATTTTACTCAGAGAATTTCTATTTAATCTAGATAAATGTTTATAATTATTGGCGCATACAGAGATACATTCATACAAGAAGTTATTTTGTTTTTAAAATTATTTGATGTTTAGAGAATAAAATAAAGTTCGTCAGAACTTGTTGAAGAAATTGAAGAAAACAGTTTTATCAAAAATGTGGAATCGAAACTGATAAGCTAAACTTCCACTTTAAGCTCGTAAAGAAACTCTCACATGACTTTATTTTAACTTTAACTTAAAGTTGAATTACGATACGCTCCCAACTAGCACCATAGTAATCGCAACTGTGTTGGGAACCTTAAGTATGTAGCTGTTAATGTAGATATCTTTATTTGAAAAATTTATAGGCGCTAGGACGTAGTGTCTACCATTAATAGCTTCTTCATAGTTACATTACTTCTATGTAGCTTTTGTAATTTAAGGGACGTTGTTGTTACTAATGGAACGACTTTAAAATTTTCAGAACTTCAAAGTGGCAAACGAAAGTAGCACCGACTAACTAATGTTACTAAAATCTGACGTTCAAATTATAACTACTTTTAAGTAAAAATGATAGTTGCTACGACGTTCTGGGAATCTTCAGTGTCATTTTAAAGTTCTGAAACTTGTAAGTAATATTTATTAGTTTCAGTAACGTCCCTGTACCTATATATTAAAACTGTAAAGTCCCTGATACCTTTAAAAATAACTATAAAGTTAATGCCGCCATCAAATGGACAAATGGAACTCCTATAAGTATATTTATTCAATTTAAAAAGTACATGAAATTTTCTGTTTAATATAAAAACATATACAATTTTTATTAAATTCAGAAGCCTTTTTATCACATACATTACAGTATAAATAAAATTAATTTATAAAATCTAATCTATTTGAATATATGCATTTTACGCAACACTTTTTCAGAAAATTTATACACATTCACTGATATGTAACTTAACTATTACATTTGTCATATCACATCAAGTAATATTATTAGGATATCACATTCAAAAGTACCTTCATACCTAGTTATTATTGCAAAGTGTTCCACGTTTAATAAAAATGGGATATTTTAATCACTTGCCATTGTACTTTTTAATTATATGATACATGATTTTTTTTATATTATAGGACAGAAATTCTTAAATATTTAATTCAGCAACACAGAAGCTGTCAATAAAATTTTAAATAAAAATTCCAGGTGGAACAATGAAGTAACAATGGCTACTTGATACTTTGCAGTAATTAAAACTTCAATGTTACTTATATGCAGTATCCGTCAGTAGTCATTCGGTTGCAGGTAGTTTAAAGTATCAAATTTTAGTGGCAAAGCCTTTAAAGTAACATTATTGAAAATACGCCATATTTAATGCCAGAACTTACGACTCCATTACTACAATATATGATTTTTAAGTTGCAATGATTTAAAAACTTCAGTCCGTCATAATTTTTGCAACAAATATAATAAATGAATTCAAAATATTACATTTTCTGTTCCTAATAATAATTAAGAAAATGGTTTTTAATAACTACTTAGCTTCTTATCATATGATATTAATTATATTAATAAATAACGTTTCAATGAAAAATGCAATTTTCAGGAGGCGCGTATTTTTTATGGACTTATCATTGTTATGTTCAATAGTAAAGTAGCATTCGTTTTAATTATATGATTCAGATAATTGAAAATTGGTGTAAGTTATGCGCTCAAATGTTATGTACATTATATACATTTCGTTTCTGAGTTTGGAAAATGAAATAGACAAAGTATCATGGAAGAGTGAAACAGAAGAATTATAAAAGCAGTTGTAGGACAAAGCAAAAAACATTAGTTGAAAGGAGCCAGAGAAAAGTTCCATAAAAGATAAAAGTCGAGCCTACAATGTTGCAACTACACAACTACGTAACCAATCCGTCCCTAGAACGTAGTCGTACAAAACCCAGGATCATAAGCAGAATGTTGCTGTCACTGAAAATTTATTCCCCATTTTGGTAACGCGCACGTAGTTTCTACATTGTAATAAGGTACCTATGTAACAAGTGGCAAAGTATTTAAAATGTCTTACAGTGGACGCAGCTACGTTCCGTTGACTATTTGTGCTAGTTGGGCTGTTTTCCCTTTTAGATCAAACTTTAAAGTTAAAGTAACTTTATATTTATTATGAAACCGGACATTAGTCTATCGGAATAACTCCTTATATCAATGTTTCAGTAAAAATCTTTCTATTTGTTGAAGAATTTAACTTTTTCTCTAAACTTTTGTTACGTTATATGATATAAATGACGCAATATATAATGTGTAACGAAAACTAAATTCGCTTCGCACTATCTGCATTACAATAGTCTAGCAATATCAACGCCACCGCTAGCAAAGCAAACACAGATAATTTAAGTATGCGCGGTATTCGAGTAACGTTTTAATAATGCGAATTTAGTTAGAAATACCGAGAGTTCGAAACGCGCGAAGGGTTAGGGGTTGAAGCACGCAGGGTGTTGGTGGCGGGTAGAGGGGGGGGGGGATGTGTTGAACGTACGCCGCCTGCGCGTCCGACGGCCACAGATGGCGCTCGGCTTCGGCTTTGTGCCGCAAGAACAAGAAATAAATCTTGTAATATTCAAATGAAGTAATCCAAGTAAAAACGATGGAAACTCAAGGAAATTACAACGTCCATGGACTTGATGCTAAATGATGAGAGTTTAATGGAAACTCGGAGGTTTTTCTTATTTCCCCCTAACAGACAGACTTTGTTTTTGGCATATTTTAACTACATTAAATTTTCAAGTACAAAATGATTGTTTCACAATTTAGAGATAATTCAACTAAGTACAGAATTTTATTTTAGTTCGCTAAATGATATATTTTTCGTATAATATTGTAGTGAAGAGATTGCGTGCGTTAGGTGACTGCTTGTGATCCAGATAGACCGGGTTCGATCAAACTTAAAACTTAAAAATTATTTTCAATAGCACAAAAGTACCGTGAGGTGACGACTGCTAAGTTGTCGGAACGTTACAGATATATTGACCGAACAATTGATTAAGAGTGACTAACGAGCAGTTGACTAGCATTGTTTTTTCTCTATCAATCATTTATAGAATTTTTGGAGAAAAAATCTTGTGTGGCCAACACAATACCTCCCGCCATTTAATTTTTATTGGTTTAAATGCATACCTATACCTATATTTACTAATGTTGGAAACTATTATTAAGTTCCTTTCCATATAACTATTGTTCTATTTACTATTTTCTTTTTAAAACGTTACTGTTATTAATTTGAAATGATTATATTTCTGACAGTGATATTTATCTGTCTGTTTCATACATTTCACATCTGAACTGAGTTGTGTTTAAAGCGTAGGTTCCGGGATTTAAATTATATAGATTATTTTATAAATTTATTCATAAAATATATAGCAAAAGTATTAATATTAATTTCTAGAAAATTTAATAATCTTTAATTTTTATAATAACGTAAATTGCGAAAAAATAACATTTATTAAACGTATTTTTCGAAGAAAAACTATTTTGAGCTTCAAAGAAAGTGCAATTTCCGGTTATTTGATTTACATCAAAATCTAATGGCTTCTTTCCACATTAAAATAATGTAGTAATAATAATAATAATAATAATAATAATAATAATAATAATAATAATAATAATAATAATAATAAAAATATATAAATATATCATCACGGCATATTACCCATTGCTGGGTGTGCCAATCTGCTATATGTACGTAGATATCGGTAATGATGATGACATAGTCGTACCGTGTGGGCATTTACCAAGCGTCACCTAACAGGCACTCCTTACTGGCGTGGAGAGTGCACCACAGGGGTCAATAATAATAATAATAATAATAATAATATTTTGTCGGCTTTTGAACATCAATGTGTTATAGCCCTATTCAAATACATACTTTATTTATTATTTACCATATTACATATACATTTTAAAAGAACATAATGTATTTGAAAACACTCACAAAACACCCAAGCCTCTGGTGGGAATGGAACCCATGACCTCAGGGTCGAGTGGTGACGGTCGCTACGACCGTTGTGCGCTGCCTTAAAGCCACACGACCACCAAGGCGGTAAAATAATGTAGTAATGCATGGTTTTAAAATTTTCTGAATGAAAGTAATTGAGTTAGAACGTCCAGAGGATCCATACACACAGACATCATCCTGAAAATGTTAAATTCAGATTTTAGGGACCTTAAAACATGTTCATTTACCAAAATCTTGGTATGCGTTTTTTAGCACGATCCCTATACCTTCCATAACAAGGGTAGCGGGAGGTAAAACTACTTAAAATGTAAATCAGTTATTTATACTTACTAACGGACACAGTTTTCATAAAAAATATTAGAATAAAAGCAGATTTGCAAACCTAGAGTATCAACCAATTAGCTGATTTTGTTTTTAATTTCAAGTGAAAAGATTTAAATAAATAACGGTTCTGTGAATAAAATAGCGATATATTGAATAAAATGTTCAATCTGGTATAGAAGATCCAACTCTGTGAACATTAAAATCTTTTATATCTGTTCTACTTTTCAATTTTCACGCAGCCGAGCATGCAGTGCAAAGTATAAACAGATTTTGAAATTTTAACGGATGCTGAATAATGTATTGGATACTGAAAGCTATTTTGGTTCACCATATATCATGTGAAAAGAAAATTGAATTTGATATAAAATAGAATCGTAACACGTCAATAAATAAAAAACTAATATCTGCGCTCGTAGCTTACAGGCGACCGTGAAAATTCACATTTCGACTTTTTCTCTCAATCTGTTGCCACTGATTCAGTCTGCATTTATCTTAAAGTAATCGCATACAAAACTGAATTTTAACAATTTATTAACATAATTTACCTACTAATAAACTACATTATATTCGAACTTGTTAAATGTCAAATATTTTTATACAGCTATATCTCGTTTGGTGCCATATTGAGCAGATTTTAGAATTAATATTAATTTAATGATAATTTTAATTCCTATTTTGAATTATCGCTATCAAATTATGTTACCTTGCGTTTGTTGAACGATTGCAATGCATTCAGCAGTTGGTATGTACTGCATAAACAGTAAAAGTGACATTTTACATACTGTTATCTGTCAAAAAATCATACTTTTAATATTAATAGGCAAAATCACAATCATACAGCTTTTATTCTTGGAAAACCGACGTTTTTATACCACAATTTGAAACTTATGAACGGTCAATATGGTACAATTAGATTTTTCATCAATTCTAAAAGTTGGAAAAGTGTAAACTTCTTGATGTTGCTAGAGTATTTGTGAACGAGTATAAAATTATAGACTTTTCGCTAATCAAAATAACCAATCCCTATTATTTTTCAATGACTTGGTGGTAGCAAGCTTTCCCGTAGCCTCGGCATGTTTTGAAAAAATTTCACTTGAAAAATCACAAATATTACCAGAAGAACATGCAGCTTTTATTTTTGTGAAGGCAGACAAACAATACAAATAAAACAAATACACACTTAACCATGTCATAAAATTATAAAGATCATGTGACTTAATTTAAATTGACATGTTTTGAATTAAGTTATACTTGTACAGTATGAAATATAATGTTCGGCCATGAAGTAGTATTACGGTACTCATTTTCATTCGTAGCATAATAATTCACTTCCTAGTCTATAAACATAATATATATATATATATATATATATATATATATATATATATATATATATATATATATATATATATATATACCGTGTGTCTACTTTTTTTATGGCCCATAGGAGATACAATGGTAAAATTTTAATATGGCTGTACATTCTGCCTAACATAAAAAATGTTCAGAATTAAATACTGCATCAAATTAGCCTAAATTAGTTGATATCATAGGTTTTTGCCATGAGATAAACGTAAATTAAAATATGCGTCTTTAAGCTTTTTACAGAGTGCTATGCAAGACAAAATATGCAATTTAAATAGTCATATTATTTGACTTTGACAGATAAAAGTTTATTAATTGATATTTAATTGTTAATATTGTTCCATTGAGTTTTTTCTGCGATGGCAAATGTATCTATGCTTACCGATAAATAATTTAAAGAATTCAATAATTTTGTATGACAGATGTTATTTGCCAAATTCAAGCAATACAACTGTTTAAAATTTTGTGATAGTGCTCATGGCACTCTGTAAGTAGCTAAAAATTATTACTTTCATTTTGCCTCTCTTTCGCAAACAAAACGCACGCAAACAATAATTTTGGACTTGTTAGATGCAGTTTTTAATTCTGAACATTTTTTGTATTTACACGGTTGTTCTAAAATTAATAGGACAGAATTTACAGCATTTTGAAAATTTTACCATTGTATTTCGTATATGGTCCACAAAAAAGTAGACACACGGTATATATATACCGTGTGGCGCTCGAAATCCGTTACATAGGCATTTAACACGGGAAAACAGTTTTTCCTAGCGCGTTGCTTCCCATATTATTTTAGAAAAAAATTCTTCAAAATAAAAGTTGTAGAACATAAAATTCTGCATTTGAATCAATAAGCAAAATTAATTTTGCATGCTTTGTAGCAGCAGAAATTAGGTATGAAAATGTCGAAAATCTACTCAAAAATAGTGATAGCCATGGAATTAACAAAAAGCTTAACAAACAAACGTGTGTTTATCTGTCATAAAAATTTATTTACAATTTAATTTTTTAATAAAATTATCATAACGTAAAATTCTGAAGCAGAATAATAATTTAATTCTTCTATACTGTTCAAATACTCATTTTTCTGGACAAAAAATCACAATATTTGACATTTAAATAAACACATTTGTTTATCTTCTTTCTTTTAATTCCATGGCTAGCACTATTAAACTGAAATTTTTAAAAAATTTATATTCAATTTCTGAAGTTACTAAACATACGAAATGCATTTTGTTTACTGATTTACATGCAGAATTTTATATTCTACAACTTTTATTTGAAGATTTTCTTTCTAAAATAAATTAGGGAGCAACGCGCTAGCAAAAACGGTTTTCCCATGTTAAATGCCTATGTAACGGATTTCGAGCGCCACCCGTTATATATATATATATATATATATATATATATATATATATATATATATATATATATATATATATATATATATAAATACACAATAAATATATATTATATTACAACAAATTTTTCTCACTCCTTACAAACTGAATTGACCGATTTTCGGTAGCGAAATACCGCATCTGTACTACATGGAGTGAGTCTGCTGACCACCAGGCCCGATCCTACCGGGTGTTCATTTTGTTCCCAGAAAAAAGGCGGCCAATCAAAGGGGGGGGGGCGAGTCGAAGCCGACTTAATTATTTATTACAAAAAAAAATATTATTTAAGAATTTTGACTATATTAACACATTATGATATAAACATATTAATATTGACATATTCTTTTAAATACTTGGTCTGGCTGACCGACAACATATCTCAACTATCCTAATTTATAGTTTATTTTATTAAAAGACTGAGTATGATGTCAATCTTTGGCGTAACTAGAAATCTTGCGCCTCTACGAGATCAAATCAATTATTTTTTGTTTTAATCAATCTTTTCTTTGTAGTAATCAAAAATCTTTAGAAAACACCCTAAGGATAATCAGAGGAACATATTTTCATTAAATTGCTCCACTCTGGATACACATATCCATAGATACAGGGTGGTAATCAAAAAGCGGGCCATAGGCGTTTAACATTGGAAATCAGTTTTCCTTTGCGCAATAGTTCCCAATTAATTTAGGCATGTTTCAAATAAAAGTTGTAGATAATTAAATTCTACGCCTAATTCACTAAACTTGCTTTTTAACATGGTATTAGGCAAATTATTTTATTTCTAATTCATTGTTCGCTATTATATAGAACTATGCTCTGTTCCATTTAAACCATTCAGAAGATGGCGCTCGCATCAGCGCCAGTTTTAAGTAAACTTGTCCCTTGTCTCCAATTTCAGCCAATCAGAGAGGTCGAAACAATTATCTATTCTCTGCAATACTGAATAGCATAAATGGAGTTAGGATCAATTCTGCTGAGTTGTTAAAACCATATAAATAGTTAAATTTGGATATCATAGGCCTGATGCATAAACCAGGACGGGAAAGTTGCATCTTCTCCGGAGATTTTCTTCTTATGCCAGGAGAAAAACCGTACGCAAAAACAGGCAGAGAAGTGGAATAGTTAAATAGTATTCATCCAAAAAATTGCAAAGTTTATAGCAGCTAGTATTGCCTTCTTCCTTTCTTCTCTCATGTATTCGTCTTCTAAGTTGGTGCACGTGAGCAGGTAGGCCATTGTTTGTGAAATTAAAAACAGGATATAGTACAAATACAAATCGATTTCAATCGGAACAAGCAGCCACGTGTTTAACAGTGATGATATCTATTTTTTCAGCAATCTCTCATTTGATTTAATCTTTTGAAGTGAAACACCAAAATTCCGGGTCATAAAAAGCGAATAATCCCGCAATATCCGAAATTAAAAAATGATATAAATGCCTGGGCACGAAGTATCCAAATTAATGTCATATTTTATATGTAATAAAAAATCCACAAAGCGGTAGTGTGCGGAGCCCTAATGGCATCCCTGTCTACAATGGCTTGAGTCTACGGCGGCGGTGTATGAAGTATGCATGTACCTACAAAGGTATGTAATAAATTGCGACACTTAGCGCCTGGCCGCCCGCGTGCATGCTGCTAATTGCGGACTAACATTCGTCGCTGTTACAACATTCATTAAAAGTATGAAATGACGAAAAATTGCCTGCCGCCTCCCCGCCAGCAATGGAGGAATTTGTTCCTCCACGCGCTTTTATACGGGTGTTTAACCTTTCCGTGTTTTTTTTTGTTATTATGAAACGTATTTTTTAAATTTTAATTTTGGAAAAGCTTGGGCGCAATGAGAACAATTCAGTATATTGTGATGTATGGACAGGGGGTTTGGAAGGTCAAATTCATTTGCCGAAAAGTGTGGCGAAAGTACTGTAAAATAAGGGCATTGTAGATAGACCAGAAAAGTGTAACGGTAATGAGGACCTTCTTTTAAAACGTATTCACTTAGAAGCACAAGCAGCATCTTCGAATTTAATTCCGAAGCAAGTAACCACTAACTCGTTTCTCGTTTTCGTTTCATCAGCCGTACATGACAGCTGTCATTGTGCAAAGATAAGCAACATATTTTAGCATAGATGTTAATATTAATTTAAATAAGTTTTATAATGTTAAATTATTTCAATAATAAAATATTTTTTAAAATTGCTTTTTAATTTTATCTGAAGAAACAAAAATCAGTGTAGACCTTATCAGCCGTATTCATAGTAACTGAGATAGACCCGGTTTAAACTAGGTCTAAGTAGACTAGGTTTAAACTAGGTCTAACTTAGACCACCCTGGACTTATTCACAGTAAATTTTAGACCCAGTTTAAACCTAGTCTACGTAGACTGAGTTTAGCCCTTGTATCCATCTTGACATGGTCTGCGATGATTATGAAGTAAGCTTCAGACATAAATATTCGAATATTTTCAAATGTCATTTAGTTGTTAGTGTAAATATTAATACTTAATATTATCTAAAATAAGAATAGTATGTAGTACAACAATAGGTTTATAGAAGCGTGTATTCATATGTACGAGTATACATGAGGAAAAATGGGAAGAAAAAAAATTATAAATTAAAATATGAATATTTAATAAATAAAATTGCTTGATGCTAAAACGGCGGTGCTGGTTTTGACAATATATCAGAACTTTTATTTGGGTATGAAACCGGTTGTAATTTACAGGAAACGTGTGAAATTAACTAAAAATCATTTATTGATACTCCAAATTTGTCTAACACATTAATTTTTATATAAAAATATTTGACAACTACATGTGAGGTTTGAACTGTTTTTGTTACTGGGCCTATTGTGATTTTGTCTAAATATGCTTCGTTACATATAGCATTATTTAATTCACTATTATCTTCATTAAAATCTCTGTCTTTCATTCATTTTCTAAAATTAAATACAAATTTCAATTATATCAAATTTGCAGATATGATAAAAGTACCTTTAACGTTGACATCTGATCTTTTCTTCATCTTCTACATCATTTATATTGCACAAGTATCTTGAATATCCTCAATTTTATTCATTTTATATCAAACGAATGCAATGTTTTTAAAGCACACTGTATATTCGTTACAATAACAGGAGACCTAGTTTAAACTAGGGGTACGCTCGGTATAAATTTTAGACTCGGTTTAAACTAGGTCTAAGTCAACCATTACAATGAATAAGGAAAAGCCTTAGACTTAAGATAAACCTGGTTTAAACCACATCAGAATTACTATGAATACGGCTGTTTCAATTTAACGGCTATCTCTTTCTATCTCTGCAAATAGTAAGTAAAGTGGCGCCAACAATTGCCAGTTGGGCTGTCAAACGAAACGTCAAATTTTTAAATTTGTCACAGACTTTTCTCACATTTTACGACTAATTTTTTTAGAAACAAACGCCATGGATCTCAGAGTTTCTTACTATGTGCAGATCCCAATTGTGCACATCTTCTATCTCTTAAAATTGAAAAGGTCTACTTCTCCGTGTCTCCTCAAATATTCTCTCGCGGAGTGACTAATGTGGTGCATGAGTTATTTCAAATAACCATAGTAACAAGTAACAAGTATATTAAGAGTCGGTGTTGGATAAAAATATTTTAATATATGTAAAAAAATATGATGCGGCCAGCACATTACCTTCCGTCAATTCTATGTATTTTATAAAAATTCCATACATATAGTTTCTTGTGAAAGACTTCGCTCAATTCTATGTATTTTGAACAAATTTCATACAGAAAGTTTCTTAGAATTGATTTCATATTTGCAGTAAAATTATAACACAAACAAACTATGACAATCGCAATTGACATTGACATCTGTATATCAGATTTAATTTATATTAGCTGTTTCCAGTGTTGTTGCATAGCTGGCTGCTTTACGAAATTTAATTTCTTTATAATTTTTTAACTCAATATCCATTGAATATGAAGTATAAAATGTAATCAAATCGTATAGAGAATAAAATATTCCTTAATATTTATAAATAAATGTATCATTACGGCATATTACCTATTGCTGGGTGTGCCAATCTGCTTTGTTTGCAGATATCGGTAATGATGATTACATATTTGTAATAACATTAAGGCCCAGTTGCATAAAGCATTGTTAACTTTAAGCACGTTGTTAACTTTAACAAGGCTTCTTTTCCAATGTATTTTTGATACGTATCCATGGTTTCAATGTGTAGTTAAACACATGATCAGCTAACAACGCTTTATGCAACTGGCCCTATATGTGAAAAAAGATATAGGGCCAGTTGCATAAACCGTTGTTAGCTGATCATTGTAACCATGAATACGTATCAAAAATACATTGGAAAATAAGCCCTGTCAAAGTTAACAACGTGATTAAAGTTAACAATGTTTTATGCAATTGGGCTATAGAGTTAAAAAATTATAAAAAATTAAATATCATATATATTAGCTAGCTATGCTATAACTCTGGAAACAGCTGCTATATTAAGAAAATTCTGATTGAAAGGTGTCAATGTCAAGTGCAGTTGAGAGTATGTTTGTGTTATAATTTTATTGGAAATATAGGATCTTTTGTTCTGTATCGAATTTGTATAAAATACATATAACTGCTTTAAGGTAATGTGCAAGAAATAGATTCTTTTGCAAGGAAATTTCTGTAAGACATTTATACAAAATCATACAATTGACGGAAGGTAATGTGCTGGCCACATCAGATTTTTTTTATACATGTGCGAGATCATTTGAAATAAGAATAGAATTGAGAAACAATATTTGTACGTCAACATCCAGTGTACAGTTTAAAATGTTGTGAAACGTGCAAATAGTTTCAAAATTTCTCCATTTTTACGACCGTTTGCAACATTAGTCAATTCGGTTGAAATGTACGCCCCAGTTTTTCAAACCTCACAAAATATTTTTTGCCATACGTTCCACACATCGTTCAGTGTAACTCGTGACGTTATTAAGTCCAGTTGCTTTCCCCCTGTCATTTATCCAGCGCCGTCATTAGGCACTGACACTTCCACAGTCCATGTAACCAGCCATCACCCAGCTGAGCTGAAGTTGTTGCAGCAGAGAAAAATGCCCTGCTCCAGTTTCCGTTTACAGTTTACCGCTGTTGGTTTTGCTCGCGCTGATGTTTGTGAAGAGGATAGCGATGGAATTCGTCGGGTCGAATTTCGGGTTTCTTGTCTCACTGACCTGATTTTCAGGATGCTCAACTGCTCAAAGGTTTTTATTGGTGGTTGAAGGGTATGCAGGAATCCACCTGATTGAACAAGATTTGAATTGTTGTTTGTGGTTATTTGGGATGTGGACTAGTTTAACTATGTGTTAATGGGCCCGTCCAACTTTTTTTGAATTTTTTATGTTATGAAGAATTTAAAAATAGAAATTCCGTATTTTTTGTTTTCTTGAAATTATGCTTAATAACGCCTAAAATAATTATTAAAGTTTTGGCGCGAAAGTTGTGACGTTAGTGTCACTCCGTCATAAGTAGAGAGAACCGACATACGTTACCATTAATAATGGTAATATAGGTAAGTAAAATTAATAATTTTTATTCGTTTTCAAAATCTGATTATTCATTAATTAATGTGACTTTAAGACTTTCTCGAGAACTTTTTTTAATATAATATTGAAGGTTATTATACTCACCAAGTGTCATTATTATAATTAAAATAGTATTTAAATTATTTTCTATTTATAATTAAATACAACAATGACAGTATTGATTACAATAATCAAAGCATAGTTCATAATAAAAAGTAATCCAACATTTACATTTCTATTTACTAAATGATTACAACAATGACAAGTATTGAGATTACAATAATTAAAACATAAATTATAATTTTATTTATTTAATAGTAAATTTTCTTTTGATCTTAATAAAAAATTACTCGGATATATTAAATATGTGCGTGTTAGAGTATGTGTAAAGCCAATCGCGAATTTATGAGCAAAATATGCATGGTCCACTGTACAGTGACATTTTCACAAGGTAACTGGACGACTGTAATGACGCTGACGTCACAACATGGCGATCGTTTTACTCTAAAAACTATAATTACATTACTATAGGTATAAAAATACAAAATATATAGCAATTTTTATTTCGTTTTCATTTATTTATATTCAAAATTCATATGCGACATGTAATTTCTAAAAAGTCGAAGACTTGGACGGGCCCAAAACATAGTGTTTACAGTTTCCCTCAATTTCCCTAGTAACTAAATGACAGCAATGTATAAAAGCAATCCATTTAAAATAGAACATAGGCTGTCATTGTCAAGTGAATATTATCTGTCAATTAGGGTTGTATTTTTCCTTTAAAGTTAAAAATAATGTATACAGTTCAAGAAAAGTGCAAATAATTCAATGGTATAATGCTGACGTTAGCCTCAAACAGGTATCTGATTTATTTCGTAAATCATTTCCTGATCGACCAACACCAGAAATAGTTGCGTTGAACGTGAACATGTAAAGAAGACAAGTGGTAATAATGTTTTAACCGAGGTGAAAAATAGCCAAAATTATTATGCTGGTACGAAATAATAATAATAGATTATCTACGAAAACGATAGGGCAAGTTGGGGGTGTATGCAAAACGAGTGTACATCGTTTACTAAGGAAAGAACATTTTAAAACGTACCACTTTCAAAACCATCAAGAATTGGTTGTGGGTAACAGTGAATATTTATTAAATGTTTATATTTCTTGCAATCTTTTTCATTTTTAAAATGATTAAATCAAAATACATATTTTATTTGCTACGTTCTATGTTAAATGGAACGCTCTTATACATTGCTGTCATTTGTTAAATAAAACGCACGGTATAAATTTTAACAGAAAGACTCATAATTTACACTGACCTAGCCTTCTTGGTTCAAATTGATAGTTTTGCAGTTTCTGCAAAGAGATGAGTACAAGAAAATGAGTGAAATGAAACAACATTATATTTGTAAAGCTCTTACAACAAAGAGCAATGGACCAATTAAAATTTAATAGGAAGAAATTTTAAAATCTGACTTTTTGTAAGCCAAGTATATTGGCTTGAAATAAAATAGGTTGGCATAGCGGACCGCGAACTTTGGGGGTCCTGGGCTAATACTGTTTGGGGGAAGGGTCTAACTAATTAACCATCTAACCGCCAAAAACTTTATAATTTTTTTTTTAATGTAGTATAGTGTTTTGGGGTATATTTAGTCAAAGAGACTGGGAAAATTAGCTTTTATTGCAACATTTATGAATATCAAAAGTTACCTTGATATTTTAAAAGCAACTTTATAAAACTATGTGCCGAAAAAAGGCTTAGTAGACAATTTCAATTTCATACATTAGAACGATCCGACAAATAATTTGCGTCCTGTAAAAAATGGGAAATGGCTAATGTAAAAAATGAATTAAAGTGGATTTTAGTTTGCTATTTTTTCTAAAGAAGATTTTAACTATTGTCGTACAAAGACTTTAGGTATATACCATCTTTGATAATCAAATTCTTAAGTCAAGAATAAATATTAAAAAGAAAAGGACAAACAAAAAATTCCAGTGGTGCGAAGATAGGGGCAGTTTGATCTTCTTTTCTGATTGGATAATACCCCGATATTATCTAATCAAACAACAAGATCAAACTGCTCCTATTTTTACACCACTACAATCTTAAACCAGATACAGTATAATTTGATCATCGATGCAGGATGTTAATATGTGTCGCGTTGTCGGACTGTCGCTCACTGTTTCACGGGTTATACCGATTGCCAGCAGCGAGGGGCCCTTTGTATCTGCGGGACCCTGGGCTGCAGCCCATAAAGCCCATGCCTAAATCCGCCGCTGGGCTTGATAAGAACAAAATTTGATTTGGGATTGAAATCTCAAATGTTTAAATCTTAGACTTCACTTGATTTTCAGGCTTTTCAAGACTTTCAAATTATATTTCCGCATGCTAATACGACGGTTAAAAATTTATTTAATTTATTTCTAATCTACCCAAATTTTTTAATTTACAATATAAGGTTATTTTTTCTGATTTGAATGACATGAATGTTAGACATTATTATATTTCTATTATTGATTTTTTGGAAGCTTGACTTGTCTTGAAGTTTCAAGCTCTTTAAAACGTCGAATGAGCCAAGTCAAGCCAAGCTTTCAATATTCAAACCCGTGAATTTTATCGTTAGCAAATTTGAACTTTAATGTATATAAGAAAACGTAACATATATTCGTAAAATCTTCTATACTACTGTTTAATATTTTAATTCATATTTTTATACAGTATTGGCTGACTATTATATTTGTTTCAGATAAATCTTCCTCGGCACATCAGTGTTCCAATAACAAGGTAAGAATTTTGAATATTGTATCTCATTTTCGCATCGCCAAAAGTTATTTTCCATAAATAAGAATTCTGAGCTACTAACAACAAAGTATCACCTTCCAAAGCTTGTCTATTATTCATGCTTCATAAGCATTATATTAGGGATGAAATACCCGTGCATAAACTTACAACCATCGCCATTTTCATGTTTTTACGACTGAAGCAGATCTCATAAATAACGAGCATAATACCTCAGCGTTTGTTCGCGACATTCACGGTCACATTCAACTTGAACTTCTTGCGCGTGTTCAAGTAGGCTTTGCCGCACGGTAGGGGGTACATATTAAGCTGAATTGGTAGTATTGACCCTGTGATTTCATCAGGGAGGCCATGTACGTGAGAAAGAGACAGACAATGAGGGATGACGCATTTGACCGTGCGGGGGAAAATGAATAACGAGGGTGTCTTTTGTTTTGAGGCGTCTGCGTTTTATTGTTGGGAATTATTAATGAAATATGAATTTCTGCGCTTGACAAACAGTATAAATTTAGGGAGAGCAGCCATGTAGGTGTGGTCGAAATACGCCTGCGGTGCAAAGTCATTGTTCAAATTAAAATGGTGAGGGTGAAAATGTTTTGCAAAGAGTATACAAAATTAATCTTTTTTTTATTAAAAGCGCTAATATAACAACTACATACATTTCATACAAACCATCGCAGAAAGCGTCATTTTGAATTGGGGTATGTAACCAAATTTTTATTTTTACATAATATGATACTAGACAAAAAAATAAAATACCCGTATTTTTTTACATCGTACTTTACGAGAAAATAATTATTAAAAATTTGGGGAAGGGATTTGTGACGTGACAATGGTAGAAGCGTGAAAAAAGACGGTTAGACTGGGAGGGAAAGAGATAGTTATAACCAGATGTGACCATGCCGCACCCTGCCTCACCTACTACAACATAAACGCGACGCTGATAGGCTGACTTATAACTGTCTCTTTCCTTCCCGCAGTCTACCTATCTTCGTGCACCATTCTAACATACTTACGGCATAAATCCCTTCTCCAAAACATTAAATTGTTAATAACAACAACAAGATTATTACAAATTAATGTTTAGTTTTTATTATTATAATGAGAAGCTACAGTGGTTAGTTTTTATATTTTATGACATATATGTATATTGAAATTCGGGAAGCCAACAGTTACCCAATTAAAGGCTTCCACGACAATAGACCTTTCCAATTTAAAGAGATAGAGAATATGCGGAATGGAGATCTGCGCATAGTAAGAACAACTGAGATCTATGGCGTTTGTTTCAAATAAAATAGACGTAAAATGTGAGAATATCTCAGATAACTTTAAAAAATCTTATCGAAATAAGTTACAAAAGGTCTTATTGAAGTTAAATGTCTAACGATGCAAATTTTCACTGAGAATACAGTTATTTTAATGACTGCAATGTTATTGACGTTTCGTTTGACAGTCCAACTGGCAGTTGTTTTGTTCGCGCCATTTTTTTACTATTTGCAGCGATAAAAAGAGATAAAAAGAAATTGAAAAGGTCTATTATACAATAAATATAAAATTTTATATTCAACTCACTTCACAGTTTACAAACAAAAAAATATGATGTAGCCACCACATTACCTTCCGTCATTTATATGAGGCATTTACGAAAATTCTACCGGTGAACTGTTACCGGTAGATAGCTGTTTATCAGGTTATAGCTAGCGGAATCGATATTTTGAACACATTTCTAATTTTAACGTACGCGCTTCGCTTTGCATCACTACCTTTTTTAAAGATTAGATTCTTCATGAATCCGGTAGATGAATCTGGTAGATATTGTACAATTTTCGAACACGGTAACTTTTTACCACTCGTGTTTTCGAACACAGTTGGTAGAATTTTCATAAATGCCTATGTATTTTCTACAAAATCCATGCAGAAAGTTCCATGCAAAAGATTCTAAATTTCTTGTATGTACATTATCTTTCGACAGTTGTATGTATTTTATACAAATTCCATACAGAAAGTTTCGAGCAAAAAGATCCTATATTTCGTGTAAAATTATAACATAAATATACTACGAATTGTATAACTCTATATCTATATAATATGAAGTATAAAATGCAGTCAAATCGAATAGAGAATACAATGATCTTTAATATTTATAATAACATTAAATTTGAAAAAAATGATATTTTCCATCATTTTTTCAAGAAAAACTGTTAAAATCTTCAAATGAGGGTATTTTTGGTTGACCAATTATAACCAAAATTTAATCAGCTCCTCATATGGGTGAAAAGAAACCGCATCTATAAAATAATTTAAACGTCAACTTTCATTCGCTAACTACAAAATAGTTTTATTGAATCTTAGACAGTTGGTTTTTACCTTCCGTCACCTTTAGGTAAGGAAGGTATTGTCTTTGGTCAAAAAATTCGGTGGTGAGTTTTTGATGAATAAGCACGTTTTAGGGTCCCTAGAATACGATTTTACTATTTTTATGATGATGTCTGTATGTGTGTGTGTGTGTGTGTGTGTGTGTGTGTGTGTGTGTGTGTGTGTGTGTGTGTGTGTGTGTGTGTGTGGATGTGTGTGTGTGTGTGTGTGTGTGTGTGTGTGTGTGTGTGTGTGTGTGACAAAATTTTCGTCTACGATAACTCTAATACTACAATTCCAAAAATTATAATTCTTTCGTATTCCTCTTCGTTGCATCCACATGAAGAGCTGATTAGATTTTGGTTATAATTGGTCTTTCTTGAAAAAACGATGTTCAATATAATTTTTTCACATTTAATATTATTATAAATATTAAAGAACATTGTATTCTCTATATGAGTTGACTGCATTTTCTACTTCATATTAAATGGATGTAGAGTTATAAAATTATAAAGAAATTAAATTTAATAAATTAGCCAGCTATGCTAGAAACAGCTACTATATTAAGAAAATTCGTAGTATATTTGTGTTAGGATCCTTTTGCTCGAAATATTCTGTATGAAATTTGTATAAAATACATACAACTCTCGAAAGGTAATGTACATACAAGAAATTTAGAATCTTTTGCAAGGAACTTTATGTATGGATTTTATAGAAAATACATACGCATTTACGAAAATTCTACCGGTAGATACCGCATCTACCGACTGTGTTCGAAAACACGAGTGGTAAAAAGTTACCGTGTTCGAAAATTGTTCAATATCTACCAAATCCATCTAATGGATTCAAGAAGAATCTAATCTCAAAAAAAGGTAGTGATGCAAAGCGAAGCGTGCGCGGTAAAAGTGGAAATGTTTTCAAAGTAAGACTCTGCTCATTTTGTTAACTACGTTAAATTTCTAACCTGTTTTAAATTTTCAATTTTTTTCGTAGGTTATGGATCTACCTTGTTTACCACTTGCGTTCTTATAATATCGATTCCGGTAGCTATAAACTGATAAAAGCTGTTTACCGGTAACAGTTCACCGGTAGATTTTTCGTAAATACCTCATATAACTGACGGAAGGTAATGTGCTGGCCACATCAGATTTTTTTAAATGTTATTCTTTTTTATTTTCAATTTGTTTTAGTCCCCTGAATCAAAACCCAAAAGCACGGGCCCCTCTTAAACACAACCTGGATATTATGTAGATAGAAGCAAATTTTCGTTGAAAACCATTCTGTGACACGTGTGTCTATAATCAGACTTATCATTAGAAGAGTTATTCGCTTTGCAAAGTTAGTCATGAATAATGATGATTCTATTAGTTGGCTGTGAGATAATTATCCCGTTGCCAATGCACTTCCTCTCGACTTGATGTCTAATTAACCCTCTCCGACGCTAAACTCTGCGTCTGCGTCTGTTCATTATTAAGCCAGGTCCGGCAATTAGCCTTACCTGTAATCTCCAATATCGACCTCCACTCACTGTTTGTCTAACTATCTTACCAAAGGTCCACTTGATGTAATAGAAGTTTCTAAAGATTCAATAATTATGTCTGAATTGCTTCAATAAATTGTTTAAAAATAAATAAATATATCATCACGACATATTACCCATTGCTGGGTAAACCAATCTGCTTTGTACACAGATATCGGTAATGTTGATGACATATTTGTACCGAGCGGGCGTTTACCAAGCGATACCTTACGGACACTCATTGTTGCCGCGGTAAGTGCACGACAGGGGTCAATTTTGTGCCATTTCAATTTCGAAGTATTTGGCGTGTCGGAATCGAACCCGGTTCCACAGATTCGCGACCAGACACTCAGGCACGCGGTCATGAGACCCCATATACTTATTGCGTTTGTGATTTACAGGTCTATTGTACTAAAAAAATATGTAAGAAAAGCAAAAATGGCTGAAGAAGATATTTTATTAATTGTAGTTGAGCAAGATATTATTATTTTTATATTATTACATTTTTTGATATGACATTTTATATAATCGTCCTTTTACTGTACCGGAGGAAAATTAGTAGAATACCTTTTTGACATTTGTCGTTCAACCAAATGCTTAGCGACAGTCGTATGGTAACGATATCGTTATACGTATTTTTAATAGAATAGGCCTGTTAGAGTCCGTTCGCTGGAAGAATATGCCAGGCACGTCATGACTACGCTATTACTTTGTGGACGCTTAGTGATGCACGCGAGGCGAGACGAGACGAGAAATATAATATATCGATCTCGTTTTCGGATCTGTAATCTCGATCTCGTTCTCGCACATTTTTTTGGGTCTCATCTCGTTCTCGCACGAGAGTCTCGCTATAAAAATAAGCGCTTGCGCACTACGTATTTACGTAACTATTTAACTACAAAAGACAAGTTCGCACCAATAGCACCGTCTTCCATGTATTTGCAGTCGTATAACTATAATAAAGAGACGAAACACTAAATTCTGGTCACCAAATTTTTTGAATACGAACATAATGTTTATTCATTTACGGTCACCAGAAAATGTGATAAGTTAGTAAATAATTTAATTTATCTCTAAAATATCCAATTTATCATCAAATTGTGATCTCTAAACTATTTCAATAAGAACACATTCTGTCATCAGTAAAACGAATTAATCATATAAAAATAATTTTTATATTTTGCGTTCATAATAAAGTCATTACGATACGCAATTTTTTGTTTTAGACGGTTGGTACTAGATGACGTTTCTTTAACCCATTTTTACTTAATTTATGTTTAGTTAATTGACAATTCATTTTAATAATAAATGTCGAAATTATTATTTTTTTACCTTCCGTCACCTTTAGGTGCGCGTGAGCGTGCGCGTGTGCGTGTGCGTGCGCGTGCGCGGGCGCGGGCGTGGGCGTGTGTGTGTATGTATGTATGTGTGTGTATATATGTATGTGTTTCCGTGCGCGCGTGTGTGTGTGTGTGTGTGTGTGTGTGTGTGTGTGTGTGTGTGTGTGTGTGTGTAACAAAATTTTCGTCTACGATAACTTCCATACTACAATTCTAAAAATTATAATTCTTTCGTATTTCTCTTCGTTACATCCATGCGAAGAGCTGATTAGATTTTGGTTAGAATTGGACAACCGGAAGTACCCTCATTTGAAGATTTTAACAGTTTTTCTTGAAAAAACTACGTTAAATATCATTTTTTCACATTTAATGTTATTATAAATATTAAAGAATATTATATTTTCTATACGATTTGATTGAATTTAATACCTAATATTAAATGGATATAGAAATAAAAAATTATAAAGAAATGAAATTTCATAAAGTAGCCATAGCTGTGGAAACAGCTACTATATTAAGAAAATTTTGATTGAAAAATGTCAGTGTCAAGTGAAATTGACATAGTGTGTTTGTCTTATAATTTTACTGAAAATAGGTATATGATCTTTTGCTTTCTGTATGGAATTTGTATAAAATACATACAACTGCTTTAAGGTAATGTACAAGAAATAATAATATAAATCTTTTATTTCTGCAGATACATTACACTGTATATATAAAACGTCACAAAATAATAATTTTCTCTATGAAATTTGCATAAAATACATGCAACTGCCGGAAGGTAATGTACAAGAAATAGAATATTTAATTTAGCAAGGAACTTTCCGTATGAAATTTGTACAAAATACATAGAACTGACGAAAGGTAATGAGCTGGCCACATCAGATTTTTTTCTTTAGGGACAATTTTAAGGAATGTTTAATAATTAATGTATCCGTTGGAATATTTTGATGAAAATTGGTATACTTATGTTTTTTGGTACGAGAAATTTACTGGTGAAGTCGTTGAATGTGTATCGCACACCCATTTTTGGGTATGAGGATGGTGTGATTTAAAAAAGGATAGAAATTTTTAAAAAATTAAAAATTCTGAAAATTTGTACTTAAGTAGTTTGAAGGGTGTAGATTTACGATTTTAAAACCACAGGTCGATATCTCTTTTCGTGTCCGAGATATTGGGCCTCAAAACTTTGCACAAAAATGCCCTTTTTTGGGTCATATCCCAAAAATGGTCAATTATACACCGCTGGCGATATCACCATTAGATTCTACGAGCAAAATTACATAAGCATACCCATTTTCATAATTTTTGAACAACTATTACAATCTCCAGAAGACAAAATCTGAAAATGACCAAAAATCACAAAAAATCTAAGGTGTACCCCTTGCGATTTTTTCAGTTTTTGACAATTTTAAGGAATGTTTAATAATTAATGTATCCGTTGGAATATTTTGATGAAAATTGGTATACTTATGTTTTTTGGTACGAGAAATTTACTGGTGTAGTCGTTGAATGTGTACAGCACACCCATTTTTGGGTATGAGGATGGTGTGGTTTAAAAAAGGGTGGAAATTTTAAAAAAATTAAAAATTCTGAAAATTTGTATTTAAGTAGTTTGAAGGGTGTAGATTTAAGATTTTAAAACGACAGGTCGATATCTCTTTTCGTGTCCGAGATATTATTTTATTATTTTTTTTTTATTTAGGGAAGATTATTTACATGAAAATGTACAAATGATTACAAATATAATCACAAATTGAGTAAGTAAATGTTATTGTAGAAGGCGCAAAATATAAAAAAATAGTATAAAGAACTCATTTTATAAGACTTTCTTTCGCACTTGTCAATTAGAAACGAGCGTTAGCGTGCGAAAAAAACATGTCTTATAAAACACGTTCTTTAATATACTATTTTGTAACTAAAAGTATCTACACTTTTTCATTAAATATATGCCACTGGTAACCCGCTGGCAACCAATCACTCCACTTCTCACCCTTTGGGCCCCCATCAACGCTTAATATATATCATCCTTTACTTGTCAGTGGCGACAAGAGTTTTATTAACCGTGGTTTTAACTGGGGTGAATTAGGGGCTGAAATATTAGAGAAAACTAATTCTATTGGATGCAATACCGATTTTGTCTTTATTCTTGCATTTTCTCGCACAGAGACCGATACTAATCGACTCTAAATAGTCTCAAAAAATATTGTGAATTCATATAATTTTCACATTTACGTGCTCTATGCATGAATTAGCGTTGACTCCACTCCTCGTTCGGTGCATTTTTCATTGAATTTATGAATCAAAGCTATAAAGTTACAAATACGTTTTATTGTGAGATTCTCGCGAGAATCTGGCGAGATTTCTCGCTTCTCGCAGTTGTTATATCGATCTCGCCTCGAATTTTAAACTGCAATCTCACTCTCGTTCTCGTCTCGCATAATGCAACGTGTCTAAAATATTTCGCGCACACAAACGATGACGTCCTGGGCATATTCTTACAGCGAACGGACTCTAGATATTAAGTTGCATTGGTGCAACTGCCATTAAACTGTTAAGTTTAATTTTGTTTCTTTTTCACCGTATGTAACTACATAAAAGACAAAATATATTCCTAACTATACTAAGTGTAGTTTTTACAGCAATTTCTATATCGCCAATATCAACTATAGAAATTGAGACCGGCATAACTATCAGCAGAGGCAAAATTTATACGTATTTTATTCTTATAACAAATTATAATTAGGTAAAATAATTAAAATAGCTACTGTACTTCGTATTTAATTAGTGTAATTTAATCTTTGCTGATTCCGTATTCATTTTCATCTAGGAATTTAATCTTGATCCTATAATCTTATTTTTATAAAACGATTTAAAATTTAAGATTGTCGAGCAGTAAATGTCTTGTTTAAGAGTAATCTTATAACAACTTTATTACATTTTGTAAATTTGATGACAAAAGTTATAAAACACAAACTGAGATTGTGCTGAAAGTTTGACATAAATTTTTACTAAATATCTTGGTCGTGACGTTGAAACTAAAACTATTTGGATGAAAAATGAGTCATACCGAAGACATTTATGGCTCGGTTAAATTGGAAGACAAGTGTATAGTTATTACTAACTGCAAAATTTTTATTACTTTGCGCTCTGTGAATTATTATAAATGAATCGTCCCGTGCCACTGTAATGTCACAGAAAATGTACTATGTTTTAAATTAAAACTGTCGCTGTCACTTTAAAATTAAAAAATGTGATGAGTTGTATATTTAAATATTTTTTCGTTCCAAAAATAATAAATTTATTTATTTATTTATTAGTAATCACTCAACAGGAACAGATGTTCCCAACTATAGAGGATTATTGACAAAATACGGATAAATACAGTGTAGTTACAAGAAAAATTTGAAATAATGAAGTGACAATATTAGAAATAAAAATAACTCAATTTAATTGCTAAAGATTAGACAAGAAATAGTTCATAATTTGTTTTCCAAATTTGGACTGATCATAAAAAATGTCAAGATTGTTAATGTATATGGACACAGTGTTGAGTGTAGCACACAACTGTCTAATTGGAGATCGAAGTTTATAGTTTGTTCTAGGGGTGCTGTATATGAAGGTTAATTTACGCCGAGAGCCTAAGCGAGGTACCCCAAAATTTAGGCAAGCTAGCGAATGAGCATCATCAATTAGATTATTTATAAGTTTATAGAGATATAAACATGATTGGATTTTTCTATGGCAATCCAAAGAAATAACATTGAACCCAATTAGACAGTTGGAGTAATTACAGATCGTATCAATCCGACGATGGTGGAATTTAGCACAACAATACATTATAAATTTTTTCTGTATATTCTCCAGAGCTTCTACTTGTTTGATATACAGGCTACCTCACAACTCGCGCCCCAGACCGAATGAGGAAACACGAGACTGCACTCGGATGTGTAATTTCGAAGAAAAAAAATCTAGCTTAAAAGATATTCGAGAAAAGACGCCTTAAAATTGACCAATCAGAGACCTACACCTTTAACGTGTGTTTGCCGTAATTTTACGTTACTATGGTTTTATACAAGGTTTTATACAAATCAAATCTTCTTTAAAATGTGTGGGCGACTGTAGTTTTCGAAAAATGTCAGTGTCAAATTAAATTTGACAAGATGAATAAAAAAAGGCAAATTCTTACCATGTATTCAGCCGCTGATTACTTAGAAATGACTATAATTTTCGGAGAATGTGGACGTAACGCCAGAGAGGCAGCTCGAGTCTATTCGGAACGTTTTCCGGATAGAAACCTTGTGGATCATAAAGTGATATTGAGAGCCATAGCAAGGACGCATGAGACCGGTCAAGTTATGCCAGATGACAATAATATTTTCGTTTATAGTTATTAACGTCATAAGGCTGATATGTAGCAAATAACAGATGAGGTTGAATGTTGTAAAATCGAGGCGATAGCCGAGATTTTATAATCAACCGTGTCTGTTATTTGTATATCAGCCGTGTGACGTTCAGTATTTTTCATAATAACATAAAATATCTTCTTAAAATTATATTTTCTATGGCATATTGACAGGTGACAGCTCTTCATAACATTTTCATGATGCTGAGATTTTTTTTAGGAACACATGATTTTTAATAATTGTACTGTTATAAAAAAATAACGGCCGTGGCTGTTTTGATGCATATATCGGTTGAGCATACAGTACTGTTAAAGCACATTTAACAGTATGGTATTATGAAAACATATTTTACACAGCTGCTACAACACGTCGCACTGTACGATATAAATGATGATCTCGGATAACACCTTCGCTAACCTAAATTTGTTGACAGTGAAAAGTCAACTCTAAAGTGTCAAAATTACAGTAAGTCAAACAAATTTTGTAACTCACTAGTAGTATTTTTAAAACCTAGCAACCAGTTTTATTTTGTACTATCATCACACCTTAGTATTAAAAAGTCCTGTAACTCCGTTATGCAAGCAGCCGCAAATTATTTTCTTCTATTTGTTGGCAACCTATTGTCGTCGGCAAGTGTTAGTTTACTACGCGCATATGAATAATACAAAGATTTGAGGGTCTGTAAATTATAAAACGATTGTGTATTACGAATTATGAAGCCAAGATTTCTGTAAGAATCTTTTCGAATATCATTAAAATGGGGAATAAAGCTAAGTTTAGGATCGAACAGAATTCCTAAATCTTTGAATAAAGTTACTCGCTCCAAAATTGTGTTATTCATTTGATAGTTAAACGGTATCGTTGTTTGCTTTAAAGAGTAGGTCATAACTTTACATTTACTAAAATGGAATAAAAGCTTAGTGGCTAAATGTCGGCTCCGGTGGCTCAATGGTTAGAGCAACGGCTCTCAGTCATGAGTATGCTAGGGGTCCTGGGTTCGAATCCCACTAAGGCATGGATGTTTGTATATGTAAACCTCTCTGTAATTGGGATTTAATCCTGTTGAGAGACCAATCAAGAACATTAATGTCATTTTGTAATAAAGCACAATCATTAGCATTGTTAACAATTCTGAAAAGTTTCAAGTCATCTGCATATAAAAGAACGTTGAATAATATTAGTGATGCTATTGATGAAGAGAAGAAATAGTAATGGCCCTAAATTAGACCCTTGCGGGACACCAGAGGTTGCGTAATAACATTTAGAAGTAATACCATCAATATGAACACAAAACTCGCGATTTCTCAGATATGAAGACATGATTTATAGCAAGTCATCAGATCAAAAGAAATAAATAAAGTTTTGTTGTACAAATCTCAAGTAATATATTTTTTGTACTTTGATACCTTTGAATTTGAACGCTTCAATTAACAAACAATAGTTTTTGATGTGTGCACTTATTAAATGCAGTTAAACTTTTATGCGAATCATAAATTTTAACCTGTATTAAACATGGTTACATAAAATATTGCCATTAAAATTTCATTGCTGTTATCAAACTGTTGTTGTTGATTTATTTTTTACAGCTGCATTTCACAAATTTGCCAAATCTACTAAATTAGTAAAGGAGATTGACTAGGTGATAATTGCAATTTTTAAATGGGGTATGTGACAATATTCGAATTTCAATATATGTCATAAAATATAAAAAATAACCACTATAGATTCTCATTATAGTAATAAAAACTAAATATTAATTTGTAATAATATTGTTTTTAGCAATTTAGTGTTTCGGAGAATATGCCGTAAGCATGTTAGAATCGTGGAAGAAGACAGTTATAGATCAGCCTCTATCAGCGTCGCGTTTATGTTGTGGTATGTGTTAGCAGGGTGTGGTATTAGTGATGCGCCGCCAAAAAATTCCCGCCGGGAATTTGTTTTTCCCCGGGAAAATTCCCAGAAATTCCTTCATCCGCGATTTTCGGGAAGAAATTTAGTTACCATTTTTCCCGGATTTTTTTTGAAAATATCCCGTGAATATAATTTTTGCAAATTTCAAGTAAATTTTAAAAGATTTTGGCCTTGATGTTTGATGCAAGTTGTTATAATTAATTATTAAATATGTAACATTGTTCATTTTTGTGGCCAGTATTTTGTACAAATTCCACACAGAAAGATTCTTGCAAAAGATTCCATATTTCCAGTACATTACCTTCAGTCAGTTCTGTGTACTCAAACATATTCTGTAAATTGCACTTTGACACAAATCATAATTTTCTTAATATAGTAGATGTTTCCATGTTTATAGCACAGCTGGCTGCTTTGTGAAATTTAATTTCTTTATAATGGATTTTAACAGTTTTTCTTGAAAAAATGCTGTTAAATATCACTTTTTCACATTTAATGTTATTATAAATATTTAAGAATATTATATTCTCTATTCGCAATCGTAGATAAAATTTCCCTCTAGTGGCGCAAATCAGTACTATGAAAAGCAATCGTACAAGCGCCATATTGAACAAGTAACAGTTAAATTAGTAGTGTAGTAATTAATAATTAAATATTTTAACTTGTCGCCTTCATATAAATAAGTTTTTAAACTCGGTTTGTAAACACAGTAATTGAAACACAGTGAATGTTGTGAACTGTCATAAGTTCTAACCCATGGTATGGCGGCCTCTTGTTTCAAAAATCAGCGCCTCTATCGTTAATTTAAGAGTTAAAAAATTATAAAGAAATTAAATTTCAGAAAGCAGCCAGCTGTGATATAAACATGAGAACATCTACCATATTAAGAAAATTCTGATTGACAAATGTCTGTGTCAAAGTGCAATTTATAGAATATGTTTGAGTACATAGAACTGGCTGAAGGTAATGTGCTGGAAATATGGAATCATTTGCAAAAAAACTTTCTGTGTGGAATTTGTACAAAATACACAGAACTGACAGAAGGTAATGTGCTGGCTACATCAGATTTTTTTCTAATTAAAATGATATTCTGTTTAATCATTTATTTTAAATTTAAATCAATTTTCTTTGCCAAACATTCCGCGCAACCAGTGTTGTCCACTGTTCTGCTATGTTTCCTGCGTCGCCTCCTACGATAAATAACCCGCTGTGCGGACCCGGGAAAGCGTCGGGCAATTAGCCGTCGCGACGGAGTGTCCCGGCGCTACTGCAGAGTTATCGTGCTCTGCGGCTTTTAACTTAAAGTGTACTGTGTATGAGTACATTCTTGATTATAAGTTATTGATTGGATTTATGATTGAAATAATTTGAAAGGAGTTCCAGTATTCTCGTAATGCAAGTTACTGCTCCAGAAGTCAAATTTTCAATCTCATTATGATTTCACATATGACACACAATGTAATCAGAAGTTTCTTTATCTTCTTCGCAGAGACAACAGACAGTAGACAGTACTTCAGCAGAAAATGACAAGTAAGGATATCTGTCATAGTTCTAAACTTTTTGTTGAGAACTAATAGCTCTTTTATTCTTCAATATGAGACTATGGCTGACTTCTGCCAGATTTTGTTTTCATTCTTTATATGGAGGTTCAAGCACATAAAACGATAATTTGACTTCATTTTTTAACGAACTTGTATGATTATGTATGGCCAGCTGTTGAAGGATAATCTTGCAGTTGGGTATTTCACTTATTTTTGATTTTTTATATGCTATTCTAACAGTTTTTAAAGAAAATTTACGATTTACTGCCTTTGTTATCTTCATATACTGCCCTGGAAACTGAAAGTCATTATGAATAAATATTTTTAAAAAATCTGATGTTGCCAGTACATTACCTTCCGTCAGTGTTATGCATTTTGTACAAATTTCATACAGACAGTTCCTTGCAAAAGATTATATTTCTTGTGCATTACCTTTCGGCTGTTGTATGTATTTTATACAAATTCCATACAGAAAATTTCTAACAAAAGATCCTATATTTCCAGTAAAATTATAAGACAAACACACTTATGTCAATTGCACTTGACTCTGACATCTTTCAATTAGAATTTTCTTAATATAAATTGTTGCTATTTCCATAGCTTTGTCTACTATATGAAATTTAATGTCTTTATATTTTTTTAACTCTATATCCATTTATTAATAAGTATAAAATGCAGTCAAATCTTATAGAGAATAAAATATTCTTTAATATTTATAATAACATTAAATGTGAAAAAATGATTTTTAACATAGTTTTTTCAAGAAAAACTGTTAAAATCTTCAAATGAGGGTACTTCCGGTTGACCAGTTGTAACCAAAATCTAATCAGCTTTTCATATGAATGTAACGAAAAAAAATCCGGAAGAATTATAATTTTTGAAATTATAGTATTAGTTATCGCAGACGAAATTTTTGTTACACACACACACACGCACACACACACACACACACACACTCACACACTAACAACCCACACACACACACGCACACGCACGCACACGCACGCACACGCACGCACGCACCCGCACACACACACACACACACACACACACACACACACAGACATCGTAAAAATAGTAAAATCGTATTCTACGGGCCCTAAAACGTGCTAATTGATTAAAAACTCATCATTGAATTTTTTGTCCACAAACAATACCTTCCTTACCTAAAGGTGACGGATTGCCTACACTTTTCCAAATGAACGAAAAGAGGCTCTACATTTTTACGAATTATGTAAAATCTATTAGGATTTTGTTACTAATTTTAAACATATTTATTTAAAAAAAAACTTGATATTGTGTCTGTAACTTTTTATTTTTGCAATATTATTGTTCTTATAACACGTTCCTAATTTCATGTTTTCTACACTCGAAGGTTTAAATTTTATTATAAATGAATGAAAAATATAGTCATTAATAATACAAACCTAAGACGTGTTTTGTGTATTTTCAACACTAAAGTATAAATAAAAATTTATAGACATAATATCAAGTTTTTTTAATAACATGATAAAAATAAGTTAAAAATCCGTAACAGATTTTGCATAATTTGCAAAAATTCAGAGCCACTTTCTACCGGTTGAGGATACGATACCGGTAAAAGTGCACTTACTGACCACAATGCTTATTACGTTTTATGCACGATCGACGAAAAAAAATTGACATATTAAAATTTTTGGTTGTCATTTTTATAGTAAGTTTTTTTACTTACCGCCTCTGTCATTTGATTGGTAAGTCATACACATCACTTACCGACCAGTAATTTGTAAATAAAACCTACTGTCTTGGAAACCCTTTTGATAAGCATTAATAAACTCCGATCGTGTAAAAAAGTAATTAATTAGTTAATTAGAAACCAAACCATGTATGGAAACTATTATAAATTTCAAACAGAATCACTGAAAATATTCTCATGTATCTAATAAATAACGAGAACATTACGAACAAGGTATAAAATAAAATTTTATTTCACTTTTGCTGTAAATATGTAAATCCGTACGTTAAGCACAATTAAATTTAAATTCTAAACAAGTTGGCAATAACAAGCATCATATAAAGAATAACATTTTCTCATGCATTTTCCTATTAGCGAGCCGGGCGCTGTATGTATAGCAGTAGAGCTGCAGTTACACAAATTACAGTCTACATTCAGTCGTTGAACTTCTGTCATTATGCATGCAACTCGCACACTTGGGCTGCGTGTCTGCCTGCCGAAGCCCGGGAACTTTTCTCGTTTCA
Organism: Harpalus rubripes; assembly: GCA_963082715.1. Taxonomy (NCBI): domain Eukaryota; kingdom Metazoa; phylum Arthropoda; class Insecta; order Coleoptera; family Carabidae; genus Harpalus; species Harpalus rubripes. Next base: position 8,237,383 of record OY720453.1, on the reverse strand, counting down.
AACAACTTTGCTCTGCAAATCTAAGCAGCACAATTCATTTCAGCTGCAATGTTTAACTTTATATCTTCGATGTTGTTGAACAAACTGAATTTATATAATTGTAAAAGATACAGAAGTTGCTGAGGAAGTTATACTATGTAAATACTGTACGCTGTGTCAAATTAGTCACATTCTATATAAAAAATCTGATGTGGCCAGCACATTACCTTCCGTCAGTTCTATATATTTTGTACAAATTTCATACGGAAAGTTCCTTGCTCAATTAAATATTCTATTTCTTGTACATTAGCTTCCGGCAGTTGCATGTATTTTATGCAAATTTCATACAGAAAATTATTATTTTGTGACGTTTTCTATATACAGTGTAATGTATCTGCAGAAAAAAAAGATTTATTATTATTATTTCTTGTACATTACCTTAAAGCAGTTGTATGTATTTTATACAAATTCCATAGAGAAAGCAAAAGATCCTATATTTCCAGTAAAATTATAAAACAGACACACTATGTCAATTTCACTTGACACTGACATCTTTCAATCAGAATTTTCTTAATATAGTAGTTGTTTCCACAGGTATGGCTACTTTATGAAATTTAATTTCTTTATAATTTTTTAACTCAATATCCATTTAATTTAATATTAAGTATAAAATGCAGTCAAATCGTATAGAGAATAAAATATTCTTTAATATTTATAATAACATCAAATGTGAAAAAATTATATTTAACATAGTTTTTTCGAGAAAAACTGTTAAAATCTTCAAATGATGGTACTTCCGGTTGACCAATTGTAACCAAAATCTAATCAGCTCTTCCTATGGATGTAACGAAGAAGTATACGAAAAAATTATAATTTTTGTAACTGTAGTATTAGAGTTATCGCAGACGAAAATTTTGTTACACACACACATCCACACACACACACACATCCACACACACACACACACACATACAGACATCATCGTAAAAATAGTAAATTCGTATTCTAGGGACTCTAAAACGTGCTTATTGAGTAAAAACTCATCATCGAATTTTTTGACCAAAGACAATACCTTCCTTACCTAAAGGTGACGGAAGGTAAAAATCTGATGTGGCCAGCACATTACCTTTCGTCAGATCGTGGTCAGATCTATACTCTATCCGTTTTAACTATAGACTAGATGGCGTTTCGAGCGCGGCCGTTTTTACATGTAGTAAATAAAAAATTCAAATTTTGGCGCCATTCCTGGATTAAAAAAATTCTTTCCAATTGTCATTCACATTGTTTTTACGCATACACTTATAATCTCCGTACCTTTCTCTACATGTCGGCAAAAGGGGCATGCATAAATGAAAACCACAATATTCAAATAAATTTTAAAGAAAACAACGTAAAATAAAAATATAATTCACCTTTGAAATGTAAATTATTTACTCTCCGAAATATATACATTATATGTATATTCTAAACAAATTTCTTTGTTCCTGGGGTGATCCGAATGACCCTTCTTTTATAGCTTTCCAAATACTACATCGTCCTATGCCCAGTTCTGATGCCACAATTTGGACACATTCTGATTTGGAATATGGTTTCGTGGCACGATATGTGCATTATAAATTATATGCTATTTTTTGCCCGTTTCGGAGGTCCTTTCCTTTTAGATGTTGTAAAACATTTTATCCATCATATTAACGAAGTGAACAATAACAAAACTAACATAAAACTAAGAAAACGCGCACAACGAAAACTATGTAATATGAAATATAATGCCAAAACACTATGAAAATTATATAAATGAAAAGAACAATAATATAATTAACAAACAGAACTGAACAGAAGTTAGTAATATGTATATTGTAAAAATTCCACACAGAGATTTTCTTGTAAAAGATTCCATATTTCCAGTACATTACCTTCAGTTCTATGTATTTTGTACAAATTCCATACAGGAAGTTTTCTGTAAGAGATTATATATTTTCAGTAAAATTATAACACAAACATACTGTCAAATACACTTGGCACTCACATTTGTCAATCAGAATTTTCTTAATATAGTAGATGTTTCCATGGTTATAGCACAGCTCTTGCTGCTTTATGAAATTTAATTTCTTTATAAATTTATTACTCTATATCCGTTGAATATATAAAATGTAATCAAATCTTATAGAGAATAAAATATTCTTTAATATTTATAATAAGATTCAATGTGAGAAAATGATATTTAACACCGTTTTTTCAAGAAAAACTGTTAAAATCTTCAAAATAGGGTACTTCCGGTCGACCAATTGTAACCAAAATCTAATCAGCTATTCATATACAGTATACGGATTGAGTTTACAATAGGAAAAAAAATCTTATTTTTGATTTTTCGAAAAAATGCCAAGGGAAGAAAATTTTTTAGTTGATTTAAAACGCATGATTCAGTTACTAAAACTTTTAATTAATGTAAGGATTTTTTATTATGACGTTTTTTTTCGTATTTTGTCCTCCTAATAATACAGTTATTACATTAAATCAAACATTATTTTAGTTAGCTTTGAAATATTGACAAATGATTAAATGTCAAATGTAATTAGAAATTTATCACATATTAGCCAGCTATACTATAACTCTGAAAACAGCTGCTATATTAAGAAAATTCTGATTAAAAGGTGTCAGTGTCAAGTGCAGTTGACAGTATGTTTGTGTTATAATTTTACTGGAAATATAAAATCTTTTGTTAGAAATTTTCTGTATGGAATTAGTCTATAAAATACATAAAACTGCCTTAAGGTAATGTACAAGAATTAGAATCTTTTGCAAAGGGCTTTCTGTATAACATTTATACAAAATGCATAAAACAGACAGAAGGTAATGTGCTGGCCACATCAGATTTTTTTGCTATTATTTAGTTCAAAAATATAGAAAATGAGCAAAAATGAGAGCATTAGTGATACTGGTGATTTTTTTATTTCATAATTATTTTTTTAACAGTTATATTTTATTTCGCACTTTTCTACAACGACAAATTTTAGTCATTGAAAAGTGTGAAATAAAGACAACTTTCGAAAGTGGTGTTGCAAAAATAACATTTGTGCCATTGTGCACGATTTATAGAAATTGTTTTTTTTAATCTGATACCCTTTTCCTAAGTTATTATTCAAGGAAAATGTTCCACATCCCTCATAATTTCCTCCATCAAAGATAAATAAATCATATTTTCCCAATTTTCTTTCTCATGGCTTCAATTTTTCTTCATCTGACTTCATACAATGACCAATCATCGTTTTAAAATTCTTATCACACGCTTTTAATACTGAAAATTTAACGCTAGCATCGGGACTCAATCAAAATCCGACGACTGTAGAGCGGTAGATGGAGAGGAACGGCACGTTATTCGATTTGGAAACTTCGCCCTGGTGAATAACTGATTCCGCAGAGCTCAGAAATTGCGGTCCACCGCAGTGTGGGAGAAATGAACAGAGAAATGTGATTTTATTATGGTTTTGTGCAGTGAAGTACGCGTTTGGTAATTTATAACGCTTGTGCGCTAGAGATATTGTGGGCGATTGAACTGCTATTGGTTGTTTACGTTCCAGTCAAAAGCAGATGTGTAGAAAACATAAGATTTGTGGCACAAAGGGTCAGTGAAACTTTTACGACTGGTGGCAATTTCGGTATATGATTTGATCGTCGTTAGGACTGACAGGTAATAGAGTTTTGAAACTTGTGAACAGGATAAGCAAGGTGGTATGGTCGGGTGTCGCTGCTTATTCGAAAAAATAATTTTCAAAATAACAAAATATATAACCTCTCCTAAATTATTTGATCGCGTCTGCCATTTAGTTATTATGTTAAATTGACTGTACAGATACTAAACAACCATACGCCAGACAAATAGGACACTGCGTTTTTACTTCCTTGTACAAAGTAAAGGAAGTACCTATTGTATTCGCGAAAAATTTCGGTTTCCAGATTTCAACGGAAATATCCATTTTGGCCATCCCTGAATCCATTCTGACTAATTTCGTCGTGACGTCTGTACGTACGTACGTACGTACCTATCTCGCATAACTCAAAAACGATAAGCCGTAGAAAGTTGAAATTTTGTATTTAGGACTTCTATAACAACTAGTTGTGCACCTCCCTTTTTGGTCATTACATAATTTCCAGAAATGGTACTTTATTTGAAGCCTATAATAGATTTTAATGAAAAACTATATTAAAATATAATCCAAAACTTTTCAAATTTAGTATATAAGACTTTTATATAAATTGGAATAGGCTAACCGGAAGTGATATAAACATATAATACGGGATTACAGCCCAGTTGATTTAAGAGAAATTAGGAAAAACTATTGGAAGTATATGCTTAATAATAAATATTAATAAAGAAATAAAACGACAATTGAAATACTTCGGAAATAAGGGGATTTTTGTTATAGCAGCTCGTCACTTATATGAAATCCATATATATTATTTTGATTGTCGACTCAAAGATGACCTATAAATATATAACGAATACCCAATGGAAGTAGAGAAATTCAAATAGCGGAGGCGTGGCTATCAGTCCAGTAGCGCGATTCTCAAACAGTTTTTATTTGAATATATATATTTTGCATTAAACTTAATAATTTAAATCGCTTATTAATAGGAATTTTCACGGGATTTTCACCGACAGTCTTAGTTTTACTTATACGTTCAGATGAAATTATATTTAAAAAATGGTGGAATCCCCTATTATTATTAAAATATACTGATATGCATAATATAACGGGAGTATAAAATAGACAAATAGAGTTACGTTGTCACTTATTTCTAATGAGGCGGTGGTTCCCTGCTTTACCGGCACAAATTAACCAAGATGTTCCAAATCACAACCACTTCTCAATAACCATAACCTGATCACGTGAACCCCAAGAAAACCATAACCACTGTCGTGGTTAAGTTACGGAATATACAATTAATTTCGATGGAATATATTTATCAAAAAAATTGTTTGTATTATGTAGGAAAATTATTTTTTACCGAAAGTGTAAGTCTTAAAAGTTTTCACACCGTAAAACTAATATATCCCTGCCAAAGTTTGCCGAACAGAAATTCAATTTCACTCTATAATGTATTCAAAACACACTGTAGTAATAGTTTCACTGGATAAAAAATTAATAACTCCTCTCCTGGACCAGAATTCAATTTCACTACAAATGAAATATGGCCAGTTAAAACTTTATCTAATAAAAATACACAACACAGAAATTGAAAATAGCATGTGAAATGTAAATTGCGTTCCGCTTGGCGATGTGCGCAGTTTTTACTTTTGTTGTAACAACTGCGAAGCTGCTGCTTCAATTTGTTTGATGATGTAAGCATTGTTGAAGGAAATTTTTGTTATGGTTTATCGTAATAAATGTAATGAATTTGCTATTTTAATTACATCATTAAATGTAATTAGTAACGTGACAATTTTTCATTAATTGCATGTAAGGTAAAAGTGCAATTCTCGACGCTCTAAATGGTCACGGCATTCCGTGATGCTCCAGTTTTCCAAGTAATTGGATTTGCTTTACTTTTTTCAAATGTGTACGCTCGCAAAAATTTTAGAAGTGATTTTTTAAAAATTCTTTCTTATCTATAAATGTTGGTGTTATATATTATTACATTACAGAAACGGAAATTGATTTTATTACAAAAAATCTAATATGGTAAGCACTATAATTCCCTCCGCCATTTCCCTTTTATATTACATAAGTATCGTATTTAATATAGTACACATAATAACATTTTAATTATATCTATTCTTTATATTTAGATTTTAGCCAGGGGAAAAAAGTTAAATGTCACAAAATTGTTTTTTTTTTTCAATACGGGAATTTTAAAGTTTGAAGTCTTATGGAACGTTTTTGAAGTGAAATAGTGTATACAACCTTATTCCAAAACCCAGATTGCTCATTTATTAACATTATTATACTCATAGATGGGTCAAGTTGCAACTTATGTGGAACCTAATAGAATTTTTAGGAAATATGTGTATATAGACTTTCCGGCTCTAAATGAATAAGTTCTAGAATTCAACTTTGAAATATTGCCCGTACGTTTTGGGACACCATGTATAGTATGACTAACGAATGAAAGTTGATGTTTAAATTACTTAATAGATGTGGTTTCTTTTCAAAACCTAGAGAAGAATACAATTGTACGAAATATTCAGGTATGAGGATTTTTGCATGAATCCATTTAAATAGTGGCCTAGGATATCACAGGAATACATTACTATGTCTAGCTACTAATAGATGGGCGACTATGGTATCTGAATAACAGAACAGGGCTGTATTTAAAATATTTTAAACATTTTTCGTTTATTTTGATTATAACAAAATATTTTGACTGTGCTTATGTGTTTGTTTGTTTGTTTGTTTGTTTGTTTGTTTGTGTGCGTTTATGTGTGTATGTGTGTGTGTGTGTGTGTGTGTGTGTGTGTGTGTGTGTGTGTGTGTGTTTGTGTATGTGTGTGTGCGCCTGCGTGCATGCGTGCGTGTGTGTGTATGTATGTGTATGTATGTTTCTGTGTGTTTGTGTGTGTGTGTGTGTGTGTGTGTGTGTGTGTGTGTGTGTGTGTGTGTCTGTGTTTGTGTGTTTGTATGTGTGTGTGTGTGTGTGTGTGTGTTTGTGTGTGTGTTTGTGTGTGTGTGTTTGTTTGTGTGTATGTGTGTTTTGTGTGTGTATGTGTGTGTGGATCCTTTACTCTAACTCAAATACTATCATTAAGAAAATTTTAAAACCTTGTATTTCTACCTTATTCTAATATGGGAAGAGACCATTAGATTTTGGTGTATATCAGATAACCGGAAGGCACTTTATTTGAAGCTCAAAATAGATTTTCTTCGAAAAATATCTTCAAATGTTACTTTTTGAAGATTTGGGTTATTATTAAAATTAAAGATTATTAAATTTGTATAAATAATTTTTCTATATATATTATGGATAAATTTATAAAATATCTATAATTATAATCCCGGAGTTTACGCTTTAAACAAGCAAAACTCCTTGGTTACACAGTTCATATCATAAATGTATGTAACTGACAGATAAATATCACTGTCAAAGAACTAATCATTTCAAATTAATAATAGTAACGTTTTAAAAAGAAAATAGTAAATAGAACCCTAGTTATATGGAATGGATCTTAATACAGTTTCCGCAATAACTAAATATGTAAGTATGTATATTTAAATTAATAAAAATTAAATAGCGGGAGGTTTGGTGATTTTTTGTACTTGTTATTTTCGTTTGTAGATTTTAGTTTAGTTTTAGTAAAATTGAATATTACCCGCGTTACTTATTTATCTAAGCTACTGGCCCTTTGCTATATTTGAGTTTGCGACCCCTGACATACAGTAATTATTAAAAAGAAATATCTAATCTACAATAATATTACTAATGTCACTGTCAGTACTATTAATGGTACTATCGTCACTATAGAGCCTCAAAATCACTCACTGCTTTGATATTCCAACATTATATTGTCGCTTTTTCATTGCAATTCCGTCTTTAATAATTTTCCGCACAGAATTATAAAAAAATTTCTTCAAAGCAGCTGTTTTTATAATTGGCAGATATTTCATTTCATTTATTGGGCTATGTGAATTCCTTCTGAAATAAATGACCTCCCCGAAAAACTGTTAAAGTTTACACTTTATAAATCAGCCTGTATATATTTGCTCACTTAATAAAATGTGGCAATGTTTGTGTACATGGCTAGAACGTCATTACATCACATGACCACCAAGAGACGATCCAATCTGTTCATTATTGAATCGAATGTCCGTAAACACATCAACGAAACAATAACTCTCCTTTCATTGTCCATTTTAGCGATCTAGTTACCGCAGAGTGAGCGATCGGACGATGACAAAACAAATGGGGGCCCGGACCGTAGAACCAATAAACCGGTATAAATAATAGACGAGGCGCCCAACACGCGTTAGCAACGACTAATCGCCCGGTGCTAAAATAACGTTCGGCCCATTCACACCACGGATAAATAAATTCCCACGAAATTGTTTCCCTTTCAACGCCAACTCGCTTTCGAAAAGCCCCAAGTGAAAAATGAAACTAATAAAACCAGGGGGGCTTTTAATTATTGGAGAATAGGTCAAAGAGATATTAAAGAAAGAGATAATACAAGTGTATACATAAAAGTTATGAAGAGTCTACTTTGACCCAGCGAAAATATTACAATCCCAAGGGATATAATTTGCGAGCTCAATAATAGAATTTTATTTTATTTTGGAATCATAAACTTATTTATTCGCCCTCAAAAGCGGGCGCAATTTGGCCTTTATTGCCTGAGAGCCTATAAAGCTACTAGACAACAGCTTTTGAAACATCAAAATAATGGTGTATAGATAAATGTCAGACAACACAACAAATTCGATAAATCACATTTTTTGAACACCGCCACTCGCAAAACTTTCGTATTCTTTCTCGTATTGGCGACTAAAATTAACGTGAATCCCTCAAGCGGACGATATTTGCAACTCTTGAAAATGGTATTCTGTTATTCAACTTTACAGTAAATATACAGCGTGGTGACTTGAATGACGTAGCATAGGGGTTTCAATGGTAAAATCTTAATGTGCAGTTATTTGCTCCCTTAATTATTTTAGAGCAAAATTGTATTTAGGTTTTTGCTACAGGAAAAAATACTGTATCCGAATATGCTAATGTTGATAATTTTTCAATTTCCGGAACCGTATAAATAGTCGAAAACAATAATAACATTTTTGCAAATATCATTGATGCCATGGAACAAAAGCGCAAACATCTGTCACTACTTAAAGAAACCTTAAATTTCGTTTTCATCAAATTACACTGTTGTAATCAACTATTACATTGTTGTCATCAACACTACAATAAAGGTGTTTTCTGTATCCTTGTTTTGAAAATAATTTTAAACGTCAAGATTCTTTGACAGATGTTAGTACTTTTATTTAAATTTTTGTTCCAAGGCAACAATGATTTTTGTAAAATGTTATTATTGTTTTCGACTATTTTTACGGTTCCGGAGATTGAAAAATTATAAACAATAGCATATTCGGTTGCAGTATTTTTTTCTGTATCAAAAACTTAAATACAATTTCGCTTTAAAATAATTAAGGGAGCAAATAACTGCACATTAAGATTTTACCATTGAAACCCCGATGCTGCGTCGTCCAAGTCACCACCCTTTTTATAGTGCATTGGTTTCCTTGCCGGTTTCTTGTTTGTCTTTTTGTTTTAAAGTACATATAAATTACTTTGCAATATGAGCAAAGAACGCGAAAATATTAACAACGTCAATTGCTGCGTGTATGGCTGTCATTCTCGGGGTAGTAAGAAATTATCTGTCCCAAAAATTGGTGAGAGGAAGAGTGACATCCAAAATAAATTTGGTAAAATGGAGTCTATCGACAAAAGAGAGGGCTGGATTAGGAAAATACGAACTGGAAAACAAGTAACGAATCATAAAGAGGATAACAAAAATGAAAAGTATTGTATTATTTCCTGACCAATTCATGAGTATAATAATACACTTGTAAATAAAACATTTTCAAAGACATTTGACATTAGTTCCATTTTAATTTTCTTAACTAAGTAAAATGAATACATATTTATTTAACATCCGTGAATAATTTCCGTCAAATAAGTAAACATTTCCTTAGAAATAAGTCTAAGATAACTTTCTTCGAATGTCATTATAATTTTAGAGCGCAGGGTACCCATATGTGAAATACGCAAAAACAAGTCTAAGGCAAAAACGCCCTGTGTACTTATCTTACATTTTACTTAAATCTTTTTTATTTTACCGTATTTAAAAACAATGAATCTATGTTTTTTAAAGAATCATTTTTTTAAAAAAATGTCCTAAAATTAGTAATTTGACTTTAAATAAATGTATTTTCATACTCCATTTTTCGGTGTATTATATCTAATTTTAAAAAAATAAACAATAGGAAACTTAGCTCCAACTTTCATAAAACTTTTTGTAAAATTTTTAACAAAAATTAGTACAAATACAGCCTTGTAGACGTTTTCTACAAAATGATAATTTTGGTGTTTTCATTAAATTTATACGCTGTACAGCAGCGACGCCACATAAATTGTGTGTATTTGAGTAAACTCGTTCCATAGGCGTGCGTGTTGGGCATATTTTAGCTATAGACAAATTGTCACTTCTTAGCCACTTGTTGTTGCTGTCTATTATAAACTATTTACGTTGATTGTTTTCTACGGTTTTCATTTTGTATTTTTCTGTTTATTATTTCGTTTGCACTTTGCAGTGCTTTTGCAATAAATTATTGCTATAAAATCAGTCTTTTTCAAGACTAAAACCTTTTATTTTATATTTTTCTTTGTATTGTATTTTTATTGTGCATCCATACAAATAGATAATACTAATAGTGACGAAAAACATTATCGGCGACGGGACAATAAACGTCTGCGATTAAATGTTAGGCGAAAGAAATATCAAAAACTTCAAATTTGGCGAAAAATGTATTTTTAATTTTTAGTTAATTTAAGATTATGTTAGGAATGAAAAATGAAATATAACGTTATTGAGAAATCTGGTGTCACTTATATTTACATTTAGATACATCTATGAGAGTTTGTTTGAGATACAAGTGTGATGAAACAAATTTTATATAAGCGCGTAAAAGTCATAATGCATGTTGAAAAATTAGAAAAAAGTGGTTGCGTTTACACTAGTAAACAATTTCATATACAAGTTAAGAGAGTACACTTTGTTTATACGAATATTTACACTTTAATTTGAGTTAATTTTTGAAGTTAGATACTCAAATTGTGTGTGATATTCAATTGTGTTCTTCATTTTTATTATTATAATGCGAAGCTACGAGTATAATGGTTAATTTTTATATTTTATGGGTCGTATATTGAAATTCCATGCATTATGGTCACATATCTCATTAAAAATTTATCGAAACATAATTTGCATTACCTACAACCAACATTAATTTTGAACCAGTTGATGAAAAAACGTGGTAATGAGCTCATACAGGTCAAAGTTTATGTTATTTCTTGATCACTCAAAATGTATGAGGTAATTGTACAGTTTAAGCAAAATGTATGAGCCCTTGTATGAGGCGATGTTTCACGATTTGTTTATTTAACAAGTATCTCACATAAATTTTCATACATGTATCTGAATGTAAATATACCTTTAAAGACATGCTTACTAAGTAATATTATTTGCCTTATTTAACATCACATGAATGATTTTGCAAAGAGCTGTCTTGTACAAATTTCAAATTTGCTAGTTTTGTATCGAGTATTTGCTGCAATGAAAAATATTTAAAAATACTGAATCGATATAATCATATAATCAATATAGGTAACCCATTACTTGCAGCCTATGCTTGAATTACAGTAAAAAAATATACTTATGTAATAGGTAACAAATATAATCTATTTTTTGTGTGGTTAGTACTTTTGTTACGACACGAGCAGTCATGTGATTTTGTTGACCCTGGCAATTAATATTTTTTTGCTGTAATAAAAAGACTTCTTCAAACTAGAGGGATCAGTGACAAATATACTCAATTTTTGTGTCATTTTTATTAAATTAATTATTAATTTATTAAGGTAATACATGCAGTAACAAAAACAATTATAATTTAATTTAATAATAAGAAGACGGTATTATAAGCAAAAAAAATAAATTTTTGATAATAAACAAAGAAAATTTTCTTGCAAATAAAAAACATTACTGGTACTATCAAATTCAAGGTCAGCTATACATATAACCAAACGCAAATACTGCTTGCTTGTGGTTTGGACACCATTAGGAATCAAGTTCGAAAAGATTTTTCGGAAGCAAGAAATGGAAGCAAAATTAAATAGGTTTTATGAACACGGTATATAACAGAGGCACAACAGAATAGAAAAAGAAACATTAAAATCTAATTTCACAAATTAAACGGCTTTCACAAATAAAAATTATGTGTACGTTTTCACTTCAAGTTTACAATTTAATGTTGTGTTCAGTTCAAATTTTATTTATCCTCAAGTCAAATATTTTTATCTTATATCTATGTGATTTAAATATAATTTCTCAATTTTTTGTATAATATAATTTAAATCGATTATTGTCATACGTTATGCAAACTTTTCACTCTAATTTTATACATAAAAGTTTAACAATACATTGTATTGTAATCTTAATTAGTATAACTTACATAGAATTGCAATGTAGGTATATTTAATGTTTTATATTTGTTTGTTAATAAACGAAAATAGAAATAAATTTGTTCTATAATTTTAATTTATTGTTTTCATCATATGGTAAGGCTTTTCATTTCGTATAAGTCGGATGACCCCAAAGCAAAACGTTATACGCTGCCAATGAAAAATAGCAAGGAGAGACGTAAGAGGGGAATATTCAGCCCCGCCTTCTAGACGGTCAGATTCTACCTCACCCTTTACACCCCAAATGCAGCAGAAACTGTTCGTCAACATCACCTACAGCCTTAAGTACGTACACAAAATTATTACTAACAGTATTTACATTGGCGGATCCAGCGGGGGGCGATGGGGGCGATCGAACCCTCCTTGGTGGTTGGTAAATATTAATAAAATAATAACTTTAAAAAATATATTATCTCGTAAATATCGTCGTTTGGTTACTTGATATGAAATAATTCAGGGCAAGTTGACAGCTACTATGCTGGGCACCTCGTATCGTGGAATAGACTCGCCAGTCGTCCGTACGTCGGTCGCAATTTTATTAATGCGTAATGTACTATTAGGTTATATACGTTGTACATAATAAAATATTTGAATACTTCGTATAGCTTACTTTAACTAAAGATACTTATAAGTATTTTTCTTAGACAATTGTAAGGTATAAAAATCAATTTAATTTCATTTTTAATTGTTTGTATTTCAGTATACTTCATTATAAAATGTCCAATCAAAAACGCAAACATCGTTATTGTTTTGCCACGAGTAACTAAAAAACAAATTCATCGAGATAATTATACATTATGTAGTACAGAAGAATACTACAGAAAAAGTATTTATATTCCTATGTTAGATTTTATGATAATCGATTTGACGACTCGTTTTTCTAACGATACTCTCAATGCATTTCATTTAAGTGTTTTACTTCCCCATAATTTAACAATAAGTACAGAAGACTTGCAAACATCTACCAAAATATTGTGGCAAAAATACAAAATTATTTTATTAAATATACAAAACGTTAATACGCTGGAAATATTTGCTGCTGAATTAACTATGTGGCGCGTTAAATGTCTATGTTTATTTCAATCTCCTTCAAAGGAAATAAATTTAAAACATGCCGTAGAAATATATTCCTCTATTGACTTTTATGTGTATCCAAATTGCCATACACTACTTGAAATATTATTAAAGTTGCCTATTAGCGTAGCCAGTGCAGAACGTAGCTTTTCCGCTCTTAGAAGGCTGAAGACATGGCTGCGAAATAGGATGACAGAAGACAGGTTATTAGGACTGGCACTTATGCATGTGCATCAAGACATAGATATAAACATTGAAAATGTAATTTATCGTTTTGCTACTTAAAAAAAAGAACTGATTTTATAATTTCATTGATTTGTATGTATTAATTTATCATTTGTTATGCAGTATATTTATATATTATTATATTTTTGTTGTCAACATATCATACTTCATTACTGAAATAAACGAAAAATCGATTACTTAATTTTGTATTTTTGTACCTTCTTTTGAAAACTTATAAAGTCTTTATTCTGTACTTTAAGCTTAAATTAATGAAATATTGCTTCTATTTTATAAAATTGTCATACTTTCATATTATGTCTTTTAATTCGAACGAAGTTAAAGTTTCTTAATTCGCCCCCTCCGTGCACATTTCCTAGATCCGCCCATGAGTATTTATAAAAAAGTTTAATGAAATACTTCAAAACGAATGTTGTTACACAATGTTTCTGTATGCGATCTTATAGCACAATACCATTTACAGAGCACGTGTATGCTACAACACTAGCGTCGCCATCGGTAGTTTTAGTCGCCAATACGTCTTTTGACTTCTATGGAACTAACATGCCTTGTGCATCTTCAAATTCATTCGATATTTCTTTGCATTCATCTACATCTTCTTTTTTTTATTTGACACTAAATTAAAATTGATTATGACAAACAACATAGCAACACCAACAAACCATAGCATACTTAAAATTCGCTACTTCAGCACAACGATAACGAATTTACAAATATATCTATTGAATCCTTGAATTTCGAGAACCAAAATAAAATAAACTATTGTATGTACCACGGGCATAATCAAAATTATAGCACTCTACTATGTTATTCCTATTGACATAGAAGTCTTATATATCAAATTTGAAAAGTTTTGGATTATATTTTAAAATAGGTTTTCAATAATAGTTATTTATGTATTAAGGGCATAATCAAAAGATTGTAGCACGGGGGAATGTTTAATTTTCCCGAGTGCTATAATCTTGATTATGCCCGTGGTACATAAAACGTTTTATTTTATTTTGGTTCTCGAAATTCAAGGATTCAATGGGTATATATTCGGTATCGTTGTGCTGGCGTTGTGAATTTTGAGTAAGCTGTGGTTTCTAGCTATATTGTTTGTTTATATCAAATTTTAATTTAGTGTCAAATGAAAATGGAAGATATCGATTATTCAAAAGAAATGTCGAATGAATTTGACGCTGCCCAGAGCAAGTTGGTTTGACAGAAGTGAAAAGACGTAAACGAGAAAGGATACGAATAGTTTTACGAGCAGTTCAAAAAATGTGATTTATCGAATTTATTATGTTGTCTGACATTTATCTAAAAATGACGATTTTGACGTTTGACTGACTGTTGCTTGGCAACTTTATAAGCTCTCGGGCGATAAAAGCCAAATTGCGCACGTTTTTGAGGGCGGATAAAGAAGTTTATGATTCCAAAATAAAATAAAATCTATTATAGACTTCAAGTAAAGTACCATTTCTGGAAATTATGTAATGACCAAAAAGGGAGGTGTATAACTAGATGCCATAATAGTCCTAAATACAAAATTTCAACTTTCTACGGCTTAACGTTTTTGAGTTATGCGAGATATGTATGTACGTACGTCCAGACGTCACGACGAAATTAGTCAAAATGGATTCAGGGATGGTCAAAATGGATATTTCCGTTGAAATCTGAAAACCGAAATACTTCCTTTACTATGTACAAGGAAGTAAAAACTATCATTTCGCATGTTGATAGTTGTTGTCATGTTAATATTAACTTTTCTTGACAGTTTTCGAAAAGCACTATTTTAAATTAATTAGACGAATAGTATAAATCATAAGCTTAATAAATATTGATTTATTGTTGTGTTAATCCGTTTTATAATAGCGCCTACCTACCTACATAAATTTTATGTCTCACACTTATAAGGACAATAAATTGTAAGAAACGAAGTAAATGTCACTGAGGTTATAAATTAGAATGATAATTCATAAAATTATTTAATAAATTAATATATAAGATCCAGGTAATTATCTGTCAAATAATTTACATCGCACTTTAATTTATTATTAAGCATTTCTATGAATACATATAAATTCATTATTATTTTTATGACAATATTTTCATGAAACAAATTATTATCTACTGAAAAGTTAGTTGTAAGTAGTGTTTTTCATTCACTATCCATTACAAAATAGTGAATCTTCTATAAGATGTCAAAAATTCACAATAGAGTAATGATACTTTGTTAATAGTTTTGATTAATGAAAGCAGTACGGACGATGATGAAATGTAATGAAGCTAATTATTACGGCGAGTAAGTTTTGTGATTAATTATTTTTAGTAATACATACTTGTAATTTAAGAAAATTGTGTCATTTAATATGCACAAGCTATTTTAGTTTTAGCTTGATGAGTAAGAAATTTTATAAGCTTCGTAAACTTTTTCTTTTCATAATTCTTTTGCTTTATTTCAATTTTTAAGGAAGAATAAAGAAGTATAAAATTTATTTTAGTTTCAAAATTATATTAAAAAGTTAAATTGAAAGCATTTTTTTTATTATTATTTAAAAAGATAAAATGCATACCTACATATTTACTTATGCTGGAAACTGTATTGATTTCCTTTCCTATTTATTTTTATCATATATAATAAGTGGTAAATTTTTGCCGGAAAATTTTTCAGATTGTTACGAGAGCTAGTTGCCTAGCAATTTATTGAATGGCATTGACAAAAAAATCACGAGTTGTCAAACGAGTGATTTTTGATCAATGTTAAGAGATAAATTGGCAACAGACTCAAAAAAAGCAATAGGAAAATTTTTCCAGGATAAAATTTAACCACGAATGGTATTCGGATGCCTATTTCTAAAATAAAAATCAGGTAATTATTCATATATTTTTTTTCTTGACAAAGATCTTTTAATTTTTATTGTGTTTTAAATGTTATATTTAAGTTTGCTTTTTCAACGTTTTAAATATTCCTGTCCGAATCGATTAGTTTGTAATAAAAACTGATAACACTGAAAATATACTCACTTTGACAGGTATGTAAACAATGTGTTTCTAAAACGTCAAAAAAAATCACTTATCAAAACTCACTTACTTGTAAAAATACAATATCTTATTGGCTTAATGGGTGCGAAAATTTTTTTGTGACGTTGTTTTGTCGAAATGAAACTTGGTATGTACGTAGAATCCTGAATTTGGATTGGTTTATAAATTTATGAGTGAAATAGTCTTTTTAAAACGTTACTATATTAATTTGAAATGATTAGTTCTTTGACAATGGCATTTATCAGTCAGTTACATATATTTGAATAACTGCGTAACCAAGAAGTTTATCGGTAAAATATGAAGAAAAAATTTGGTGTGGCTAACGCAATTCCTCCCGCTATTTTCAGCCCGAGTCACAAAAAAGATTAAGTTTTTTGGATTAGCGAATTTTACTCTTTTTTGACAGTTTATTTCTTAAAATTTAGTCTAATCTAATCCAAGTAACTACCTTTTTTTAAACCCCTCAACAGGATTAAATCCCAATTACAGAGTGGGTTCACATTCACACACATCCATGCCTTAGTGGGATTCGAACCCAGAGCTCCGAGGGCACTCATGATATGAGACGTTGCTCTAACCATTGAGCCACCGGAACTATAATAAAATGAAGAATATATTTTAAATACCGGAATAGAATAGAATTCACTAATCCAAAAATGAGATTTAGCTTAAATATTTTTGTGAATCATTAATTTTTATTAATCTAAATACATACCTACATATTTACTTATGCTGGAAACTGTATTGAATTCCTTTTCTATTGTTCTATTTACTTTTTCCTTTTTAAAACGTTTCTAATATTATTTTGAAATGATTAGTTCTTTGATATTATCTGTCAGTTACATACATTTGAATAACTGCGTTTTCTTTGTTTAAAGCGTAGGCTCTGGGATTTAAATTATAGATAATTTTATAAATTTATCCATAAAATATATACAAAAAGTATTAATGCAAATCTATAGAAAATTTAATAATCTTTAATTTTTTTAAAAGCATTAATCTCGAAAAAAATAACATTTAAAGCTATTTTGAGGAAATTGCCATTTCCGGTTATCCGATTTTCACCAAAATCTAATCATTACAGAAAAGTTCGAATTACAAGGTTTTAAAATTTTCTGAATGATAGTATTTGAGTTAGAGTGGAGGATCCACACACACATACACACATACATACAAACAGACATCATTGTGAAAATGTTAAAGTTGGATTCTAGGGACCTTAAAACGTGGTCATTTACCAAAATCTCGATATGGGATTTTTAGCACGATCCCTATACCTCCATTACCAAGGGTAGCGGGAGGTAAAAATTACATGACTGCATCCCGGAATTAATTTTTTACCATATCCAAATCCAGTCAAGAAATTACTTTTCCACAGACGATTTAATTATTAATAATTTTATCTTCATATCCATTATCTTTTTTTCTGTTGGAGCCTACATCATTTCCTTTTAACAATTCCGCAACGTTGTTATATTCAAATTGTGTTGTGCAAGCAACAATTTTATCAAATTGTTTATTTTTCAGTAAATTTAACAAAAATTTAAAGTTAAATCGATAGAAAAATTACGTACATAACTTCTGCGTTCGCATCGGTTGGTAATGCTGCAAGTCCGCAACAGAGGAAACCGCTGTATGATGAATTCGTGTATTTACAATTTCATGCCATGCCGTGTCCAACGCTTCAAAATTGCGTTTCTGTTTGATTATTGACGTCCGGGCGGCAAATATCAATATGGAAAATAAACTCTGTTTTGCTGATATGTAAATACAAAACACATATTAATTGCTCAGCGCATTAGTTTACAACTACGGTACCTACTGTTAGTATTGCACGCCTAATTTGTCCGGCAAACATACCGAGATCGTATTATTTTTCACTCAATTTTCAAATAAAGTGATGGAAATATAGATTTTAGCGTGTACACTGTTTACAATTGTGTATTTCAATAATAACACTTTGAATTTCGACTATAAGCTGTTTATTATAAAGCAAGACTGATTTAAAAAGTAACTTTAAATGTATTTTTTTTAAAATTGCCTCATCCTATTCTTCACATAAGAATTGCATTGCCAAATAATGTTTCGTTTATAGGTAGTTCAATTCGCTACATAATCTGTGCTGACACCGACTAGGAAATTATGTTTTTCTACGAGGGATGCTCTGTTAATAGTTAGTGGCAGACAAGAAGCACAATTGGCTAGAAACAATTGCAAAAATTCGAATAATACGTCCTACAGTGTTTTTTTTTTGTGAATGGATGTGATTGATAAGGTACTAAAAGAGAGAAAGTTTCCGAGTGGGAAGAGAAGAAGAGCGTGTATGAATGCGATTATGAATGTGGCCGAGGCGAAAGAGGTGTGCTTAGACAAGAATGTGTGGCGAAGGATGATTGTTTCGTAACTATTATACTGGTCCGGTTGCGGTATTTCGCTACCGAAAATCGGTCATTTTAATATGTTAAGAGTGAGGAATATATATTGTACCTTTGATGTCAGGTTAGTAAAAATGTTGTTGAAAACGAGAGTGATTATTTTATGATTGGTGTTATTTTTATTCTTTCGGGTTTGTGCTAACCCACTAAGTGGGAAATACGTGATTTTATGTATGTATGTATGTATGTATGTATGTATGTATTTTTTGTTCAAATTTCTGTATATATTAAGCACAGTAGCAGTTTAAAAATATACTTTTTGATGATGAAAAAACAAAAACAAATCATCAACGTCAATGACTGCTTTCATGACAACTGTGTGACCTAAGGTCTGACTTATAGTGCAGCGTGATTTTTGGTTCTTTAGCGTAGTTATTATTTATTATTATATTATAGCGTTATATTTCATAGTTTAATGCCCAGTATTATAAAAGATGGATAAGTAAAGCACTAGCAAAGTAAAATTTACTCATGAAGTAAAATAGTTTATTTCAGAGATTTTCGTCAAAACAAGAATAAAAATACTAGCTAAGTAAATCTACAGAATAAATTTCTCCACCGATGTTCGAGGTAGTAAATTTTATTCTGTAAAATAAATTTGACACATGTCAACATTAATTAAATTAAATTCATTATAAATTTCATCCCATGTATTATTTTTACATTTATTTAACTCCAACATGTTTGCTTTGCCTATTTCTGAGTAATTTTTCCCTGTTTTTTCTTTTTTCCATTTTAGTTGACACCTGACAGTCCTGACACTTTATGACACACACTTTATTTTCTATTTTGACTATTGGATTTATTTCGTGTCAGGAGCATACAGAATACAATATTATTAAAATAAATAAATAAATATATCATCACGGCTTATTACCCATTGCTGGGACTGCCAATCTATTTTGTACACAGATTTCGGTAATGATGACATATTTGTACCGTGCGGGCGTTACCTCACGGGCATTTATTGCTGGCGTGGAGAGTGCACCACATAGGTCAATTTTGTGCCATTTAAAATGTAATATTATTAAAACATATATAAAACATATTCCAGTGACACATTGTTTGGAATAGATCCTCTTCAGTTGATGATTGACATTATCATCAGTAGTGGTCTTAAGAAATACCGTCTAGTAATGTTTTATCCTGGATTTATCAATTTCTCTTATGCTCCAGTAGTGCAAAAATTAGCCAGCTAAAAAAATAAATGTATTCAATAGTTCTTATTTAATTATAAAAATATTTATATTTACATCAATATATCTTTACAACAAAGAAGTTTTGATTTTATGTTTCTCTTTTCTTGCAACAACCATTTCATTCTGCTTTCTTCGTTTTGAGGCACTACTAGAAATATGTTTCCCTACTATCAGTTCCATTTGGGCACACTGCACAAAACACTTTTTTACAACCATGTTGCGCCTTGTCGTTGACATGGTTCTAGTTGATACCGGTGTTAGAACGATGCTCGTGCTACCAGTCAAAAATCCCAAAATACACGCCAATATACACGAACTATGTTGACAGTTCCAAATTATTTTCTGAAGAGAGTTACGAAATACATGAAGAATATACTATAGTGATGATACTTGATTTTACCTTCCGTCACCTTTAGGTAAGGAAGGTGTCTTTGGTCAAAAAATTCGGTGGTGAGTTTTTGATGAATAAGCACGTTTTAGGGTCCCTAGAATACGATTTTACTATTTTTACGATGATGTCGTGTGTGTGTGTGTGTGTGTGTGTGTGTGTGTGTGTGTGTGTGTGTGTGTGTGTGTGTGTGTGTGTGTGTGTTCGTGTGTTCGTGTGTTCGTGTGTTCGTGTGTTCGTGTGTTCGTGTGTTCGTGTGTTCGTGTGTTCGTGTGTTCGTGTGTTCGTGTGTTCGTGTGTTCGTGTGTTCGTGTGTTCGTGTGTTCGTGTGTTCGTGTGTTCGTGTGTTCGTGTGTTCGTGTGTTCGTGTGTTCGTGTGTTCGTGTGTTCGTGTGTTCGTGTGTTCGTGTGTTCGTGTGTTCGTGTGTTCGTGTGTTCGTGTGTTCGTGTGTTCGTGTGTTCGTGTGTTCGTGTGTTCGTGTGTTCGTGTGTTCGTGTGTTCGTGTGTTCGTGTGTTCGTGTGTTCGTGTGTTCGTGTGTTCGTGTGTTCGTGTGTTCGTGTGTTCGTGTGTTCGTGTGTTCGTGTGTTCGTGCGTTCGTGTGTTCGTGTGTTCGTGTGTTCGTGTGTGTGTGTGTGTGTGTGTGTGTGTGTATGTATGTATGTATGTGTGTGTGTAACAAAATTTTCGTCTACGATAACTTCCATACTACAATTCTAAAAATTATAATTCTTTCGTATTTCTTTTCGTTACATCCATGTGAAGAGCTGATTAGATTTTGGTTAGAATTGGACAACCGGAAGTACCCTCATTTGAAGATTTTCTTGAAAAAACTATGTTAAATATCATTTTTTCACATTTAATGTTATTATAAATATTAAAGAATATTTTATTCTCTATACGATTTGACTGCATTTTATACTTAATATTAAATGGACACAGAGTTAAAAAATTATAAAGAAATTAAATTTCATAAAGTAGCCATAGCTATGGAAACAGCTACTATATTAAGAAAATTTTGATTGAAAGATGTCAGTGTCAAGTGAAATTGACATAAGGTACGTTCTATCGGTGTCGGAAATATTCCTACTAGAATAAGAATATTCTTAAAGTAATAGAACGCTCAGTGGCAAATAACTGTCAAGTAAAAAATAAATACGATGGAACAGTGGGAGTGTTTATGTGTTATTGTTAGTTAACAACTAAAGCTAACTTTGTATGTTTATTTTAGATCTTTAGATCTTATATAAAAATATATTAACTAATAGAAATGTAAAGGAGGTATTTCTTTGAGCACAGTCTAATCTGAACATTGACAAATGTAACAGAAAGGTACGCGCGACAATCGGCTAGTACAATTTTGAATTTATCTCCAATCTATATATCTTCCAACCAGCGCTTCCAGCTCTGAAGTTGGAATGATTCGTAGGAATATTCAGATTTTTTTGACGCAAAAGAACGACCATTGAGGTTCTACTAGAAGAAGTAGTAAGATTTCTGACACCGATGGAACGTACCTATAGTGTGTTTGTCTTATAATTTTACTGGAAATATAGGATCTTTTGCTATAAATTTTCTGTATGGAATTTGCATAAAATACATGCAACTGCCGGAAGCAAGGAACTTTCTGTATGAAATTTGTACAAAATACATAGAACTGACGGAAGGTAATGTGCTGGCCACATCAGATTTTTTACTAATGTTTTTTATCAATTTTGTATAAATAGTGCTATAATGATGTATAAGGCAAAATATTTCAATATCTGTAGTTTTTTATGATCACTTATTCTGTAAACAGTCCTTACACCATTATTGCCCTATTTTAAGTAGAAATTTTAAAATATTCACAAAAATTGTGACGAAATTATAAAAAAACTGCCTGCAATATTTCCCATTAAAATTGTACATCATCAGCATCATTTAATTCTTTCACACCCTTCACATTAAAGATCTCTTTTTTTTTGTTTACTTCATATACACCATTATATTCAATATTGACACGCTTCTTATCCATCTATTCTTATAAGACCTCGTACTATAGCTAGAGACAAAGAACGAATGGCAAATAGCGTTGTTCGCAATGAGATTGGACCCCGTAGGTGGCGTGGAACACGTCAGCACTGAAGAGGCCTCGCCTCGAGTGCCGCACTGCGAAACGTGCCCGCGTGTTAAGGGGGATCTGCGACCCCTGGGGTGCAACACTAGAACGCACCCACACATTCTTCTCGGGGATGTCTGATTGAGCTGAAATTTCTGATTGGAAGGATTGTAACAGGCGTGGTGTTTCCAGTGTTCACGTGTAAAGTATCGACGATTTCAGAACATAAAAGGCTCAAGTGTGACAAGTCGAGTGCAGTGCAATAATAAGCAAATAAACATATGAAGAGATTATTAGATTTTGGTTATAATTGGTCGACCGGAATTACCCTCATTTGAAGATTTTACCAGTCTTTCTTGAAAACACAATATTAAATATCATTTATTCACATTTAATGTTTTTATGAATATTAAAGAATATTTTATTATCTATATAGAGTTAAAAATTATAAGTTTGCTGTGTGGACTTTTGTTTCTCTTTCGAGATTAATTTGGTAAATAAACTTTTTTGGCCTTTTTGGGAAGATTTTAATGTTTGATGTTTATTTTACATTTCTGGACGTTTCGAAGGCCCAATGGCCTTCATCTTCAGCATCTGTTTTAATACAATTTTTTTTACATTAAATTGATACATTTTACGAAAAAAAAATTATCTTAGTCTGTTTTCTAAAATTTAAAACTAAGCACTCACCTAAATTCTACAGGTATTGGATTTTACATTTTCATTTTGCTTCTTTTTCTCCTTTTTATATATTGTTATTCTACAGATTGTGCTTACTTTTCAGTCTAAAATACATAAGAGTTGTTCATTATGGTCCAAATTTTCCATGATCAAGAAGATGTTAATGATCAAGAAGAATTTGAATATTGGTCGTTATTATAAACAGCTCGACTGATTATTGGCATTGGTATTATTGTCATCTGACATTTCTGCAACTGAAAAAGACAGAAATCAGTTGAATCTCCAGTTAAAGAAATCTTCAGAGACAATTCAATTGGAGGGAATTTCGTTGAATAATATATCCAACTGTATTATATATATATATATCCACAAATAAAACATTATTTACCATTATTTGTTTTTTTTGTCATATTTTTTACCGCCCGGCGGGCTTTTGCTGTACACTTTACCGCCCGCAGGGTGTAATCTTTCATTTTCCGCCATGATAACTAAAATGTAAGCAAACAATTACAATACAGTTGTGCGTAAACTAATTTATCGTTTTATTGTAACAAAATAAATAATCTAACAAAAGTGCAGGATATCATGGCTAACCAGATTAATTGATCATAATTGTCACTTACGTTTTTATAATTCACTTCTTCAGTAAAAATTCACTTCAAGGGTATCGTTGAATTCGTAACTTTACGTAGATTTCAAATATGTAAAAATATATAGGGTATCCTATTTGAAATATGAAAGTTATTGTCATTTCCGGTTATACCCGAAGCTCTACCATCATGCCAAATACCATGATTTGTGAACCCCTATGCCAAGTATACAAATTTTCAAGATAAATTAAAAAATAATTATAAATAAAAAAGTTATTTCGAGTGGCCTGTTTTTCAATGTCATCCTGTGTAAGTAAGTGTGTAACTCCACCACCAGGTAACGCCCTCGCGTTACACAGAAATAGAAGACGAGTAGAAAATGTTCCCGACAAATTATATTTATTCAAATAAATATACTATTAAAATTCTTGCACTTCAAATATTAATATAAAGAAGGTAAATATAAAATGTAGGTAATAAAAATAAACGGCTGAGATAATAGTGTATAAATGTATTCCAGAGTATATGTAAAAAGAGAATATTTTATATTAAAAAAGATTACGAAGTACATACGTTTTAAAATTTAATCTAAGTATTAGGTATGCAGGTTTCTAGTATAATTTCAAGAATCCTTTTTTAATTTGCATAAAGCACCCTCATTGTAATTATCTGTTATTTAAGCTCGCACACGTTACATTACCTCGCTGCGCTAAGTTCACGTTACCATTTCTCCTGTGTCAGCTGAGACTCTGGGAAGTCCTACAGTGGCATAAAATTCGATTATAATTTTAATCCTTATGCACGGAACGACTCTTGTGACCTCTATGCACGTATTTTCACCAGGTTTCACATTGTGTAAGAGCACTAATGGTCTACGTCCTACGTGATAGTCTAGTTGAAAGTATTACAAGCTAAGTACCCAGAACTTGTGAATAAAATGTGTCTGAGTGTCATAAAAATGGAGTTATACTCATATAATAAAGCTGAAGCAAATTGAAATAGTTATCAGTCAAGAAATAACAGTAACTGAAATAGTTATATTTTGTGTGACAGATTATAAGAAATAGTAAATTCTATAAATACTTATATGAAAAACAAAATATTTTAGTTAATGTGTTCTTCACTAAAGGAGCTACATAAACAGCGAAAATAATATAAAATTTTATTTTTTAATAATACTTGGTTTTATGTTTCACAATTATTTTATTAGATTACTAATAATTACTAATTTATAATTAAACGATAAAGAAGATCTGATGATGCTAATGTTATAGCGAAACTAGTAATCTAATAAAATAATTGTGAAACATAAAACCAAGTATTATTAAAAAATAAAATGAATTGTAAGTTTCACCAAGTAAGAGCAGACACAATTAAAGAAATAATATAAAATACTCGTACAGATGGCTTTTTAAACACTCGTTCGCCCTCTGGTCAGACACGGCTTGTGTCCGAATTTCTAACTACATAGTTGCTTTAGCTAGCTGTAATGTTGTAAACTAAATAAACAATGGCACATTTCCTAACTGTTTTGAATATTAGAAACGCACATTTTACTAAACAAGTGTGAATAAAATATTTGATTTTAGTCGCAATAAATGGTAACGGAGCTAAAATAAATACTTCTTTGGTCAGTATTTTTTACCTTCCGTCACCTTTAGGTAAGGAAGGTTTTGTCTTTGCTTAAAAAATTCGATGATGAGTTTTTAATCAATAAGCACGTTTTAAGGTCCGTAGAATACGATTTTACTATTTTTACGATGACGTCTGTATGTGTGTGTAACAAAAATTTCGTCTGCGATAACTCTAATACTACAATTTCAAAAATTATAATTCTTTCGTATTACTCATCGTTACATCCATATGAAGAGCTGATTAGATTTTGGTTACAATAATTAGTCAACCGGAAGCACCCTCATTTGAAGATTTTAACAGTTTTTCTTGAAAAAACGATGTTAAATATCATTTTTTCACATTTAATGTTATTATGAATTAATTCAATGGATGAAGCTGTTGGCACTCGGTGAAACATATTGGAAATTATTAAATAAAACACTCAGTTTAGTTTCACAAAATAAAGTTTATTCTTTCTTTATTTTGTGAAACTAAAGCGAGTGTCTTATTTAATAAGTTATTATGAATATTAAAGAACATTGTATTCTCTGTATTATTTGACTGCATTTTATACTTCATATTAAATGGATATAGAGTTATAAAATTATAAACAAAATTAAATTTCATAAATTAGCCAGCTATGCTAGAAACAGCCACTTTATTAAGAAAATTCTGATTGAAAGATGTCAGTGTCAAATGCAATTGACATATTCGTAGTATATTTGTGTTATAATTTTACTCGATATATAGGATGTTTTTGCTCGAAACTTTCTGTATGGAATTTGTATAAAATACATACAACTGTCGAAAGGTAATGCACATTCTTACAAGAAATTTAGAATCTTTTGCAAGGAACTTTCTGTATGGATTTTATAGAAAATACATACGCATTTACGAAAATTGTACCGGTAGATACCGCATCTACCGACTGTACTGTACGAGTGGTAAAAAGTTACCGTGTTCGAAAATTGTTCAATATCTACCAGATCCATCTACTGAATTCATGAAGAATCTAATCTCAAAAAAAGGTAGTGATGCAAAGCGAAGCGCGCGCGTTAAAAGTGGAAATGTGTTCAAAGTAGGGCTCTGCTCAGTTTGTTAACTACGTCAAATTTCTAACCTGTTTTAAATTTTCAAATTTTTTCATAGGTTATGGATCTACCCTGTTTACTACTTGCGTTCTTAAAATATCGATTCCGGTAGCTATAACCTGATAAAAAGCTGTTTACCGGTAACAATTCACCGGTAGAATTTTCGAAATGCCTCATATAACTGACGGAAGGTAATGTGCTGGCCACATCAGATTTTTTATCTCTTATATTACAATTTTTAGTAGAACTGTTACCGTTTTTGTCTTCTTTAAATATACCATTTGAAAGCCCCACCTCCATCCTAGTAGTAAGACCAATCATCTCATTTTACTGGAAAATGGTTATTTATCCTTTTTTCCCAGTAAAGCAATTAATGAAAATTCCGATCCTTCGAATTTTGATATATTTCAGACTATTGTTTAAAACTGATATACACCCAACCATATATATATATATATATATATATATATATATATATATATATATATATATATATATATATATATATACACATATATATACTTTTTTTCTAAGTCTTTTAGATTTTGAGTTAAAATTCTTTAAAGATTTACTGCATATTTCGGCGCGCGCCCATGGAGAACAAATGGCTGCTGTCGTAATCAAGTGAAATACAAACAGCTCAAAAATTGTCGGTTATCGGCTACACTTGCAGTCACAGTAATTAATAAACGAATCAACGGAAATAACATTTATTATTTATTAATTCGTAATAGTGCAATTTTTAAAATAAAGAAATATAATTTTGGATAACAAAATTATAAAGTTGTGTATTAAACCAGGCTTTTAATAACCTGTGAATAGTGGAAGGAGGGGCGAGGTAACGAGAGGAAGATCAAAAGCATAGTTATTAGGTTATGAGATGATTATTTATCGTCGATAAATCATAATAGTTTAAATACGTTATTCAAAAAATGTAAGTACAAACTTTTGTTCATTTAAAAGAGGTACTTGAGTACCAATAATTAGTCGTCCATTTATTGTTCCCGCTCAAATATGTTTTAATGAAAATTTTTACAGTATTTTCGTCTGTCGAGAAGTGTATTGTGTATATTAAATACACCTTCCCAAGTAAATTCAGTCTCATTAATGAACATTATGAGCCATTCCCAAAATTGAAGTCTGTTATGTGCTGAAAACATAGAACTTTTTGCACATGTTATGGATATAACTGTTGCTTTTTTAAAAATTGTCATATGTATATATATATATATATATATATATATATATATATATATATATATATATATATATATATATATATATATATATATATATATATAATACATTTAATAATACATTTAATATTCTGAAAAATAAGTATATCAAACATGTTTTTACTTCCAACTAATACCATGTTTGTTGCATTATGAATTATATTACAAATATCAAATAATTCATTTCCACTGTCAAATTATCATTCATTTGTGTACTGTAACTAAAAGCACAAGTGAACATTTATAAATATAAAATGTTATGTATCACGAATGATAGATTATTTATAAGCTCTCTCCGCAGCGCGTGTTGTTGATGGTGTCACATACAGGCGTGCGCATTGCGCCCTGTTTCAGTTTCAGTTTTCAGCTTTCAGCGGACATGCAGTCATGGGCAAGCAGGAGAACAAATGTTGTGCAACGCGCACTGTGAATGATTGATGCAAATAGATTCCAAATAATTCATTATAATTAGACCTGCAAATGTCACATATTTCCACTAAATTTCAAATAAAATAATTACGACACAATACTATAAATATGTTTACATTGCGCCTGACAGTTATTTTATATTTTATTCATTTACATGATTTTGTAATAAAAATTATAACTAAATTCAGATTTTGTGTTCAATTATTTTTGACGTGGATACATTCAAATCACTGAAATATATCATGTAAATTGTTATATTGCTTTAGAATTTTGGTTAAATTGTATCTCTTCACATATAGTTTAGGCTTAAGCAATTTTATTTATAAGGTGTTAAAAATTCTCGAAATTTCAGTCATAGAGCATTTATTCGTACAAAGCAGACGTTTCTGTATCCAGTTATATCTTCTTCAAGGCAAGGAAGATCTAATAGATTCTGAAACATAAAATCATGTACAAGCAGTGAGCTCTATACTGGAGTGGAAACTACCAAAAAACTTCAATGCTCTACATAGGACCAGGTTTGTCGCCGAGAAACGTCACACTTCGGTGTAGTAGGTCTAATTCTCTCAGCTATAATATCCCGACGACATTGATAATTACGAAATAATTTTATGATAGTTACCGAAAGCACGTTGCTTGGTAACCGCCCGATGCCGAAGGCGGAGTGGTGTTAGCTAAAAGGAACGTGCTTGAGGAAGTTGTGATAAAATTATAAGTATTGTCTACATGGTTAGTTGAGCTACCACTTGCGCACGTGGATCACACATCCTGTTAAGTGCACGGATTTATCAGAATAAACTTAAATTTACTTTTACAGGCCAAAACAAAAATCATCTGGTATACTCAGCACGTAACTTTCCATCTAACATAAAATAAAATAGCTATTTGTGTATTAAGAGCGCAAAATAGGACATTGTCGATTGAGAGGTTGTTGCTGCGCGACGCAGGAGCGAGGCATTCTTTCGAAATCGACAATGTCCATTTGCGCTCGAAACACACACAAGATTACAGTCGCCACAATGGGATCCTGCACCATAACAAAAATTTATTTTTTATTTATTTTTACTTATCGATATTTTCCATTCTTCTTGAGCTATTGCTTCAATCTAATCTAAGCATTTTATATTTTCGTTTTTGTGAATGAATGCCCTATATTATTTTCATAGCAGTGCGGCATTTTGTTTGGTTATGTAACAAACGAACAGAGCAATTATATATCAGATTGACTTGTTAAGTGGGTAATGTGTAACTACAGTGTCATTAATTCCTGTCTAAACGTTTCCATTAAGAATGTAGCCAAGTAACATTTCTCAACATTGTATAGTTAGAAATTTGAGGAGCGAGCGTTTTTTCTACTTTGTCGCTCTAGAGCGGCAAAGTGACATTTTGCGTTGACAAAAGAGAGCGCAAATGGCTACTTTGTATATAGACTGTAGAAAAATATAGTTGTAAAATACCTACCTATTTTCAGTTTTGCAAAATGTGCGCGTGAAATCTTGCAATGGACTGGGGAACTGTATATTTCGCCCACCCACTCGATCGAAATTTACTAGACTACTATAACAAAACTAATGTAATATGTATCACAACTAACACCAACTAATCAATTACAATATATTTATGGTTTTTTTCCGGACATTCGAGTGATGGATTAGGTTATTGTGAAACTAGCCCAACCAAATAGTTTTTTTTAATATACTAGACTTTTGAAACAATCCTATTTTTTTGCAAAACTAACCTCAACTAACCAACTCTTCAACACTACCGAGTATTCTCTTTAACAGCTATCCCGGTATAACAGTAACTTTCCGACTCGCCGTTACTGTTCTTGCACACTATAGCTTCCCAATACTCGTCAATACTATCGAGTATTTACATCCACAGCTATCCCAATATAATACCAGTAACTTCCCGAGTACCTACTCGACACCAACTGCATACGCTCACTACGATACTGCTGTGCTTCTCAAACTCACTAACACTCTATATGAACATCTCTATGTCTCTCCATGTAACTAACTAACTCACTAACTGCACTAATGTAAGTGTCTGTCCGTCTTCACTAATGGAGCTGCACTATGTAAGTCAACCCCCGATCACACAACTAATATTGTGTGATCAGGGACTCCACAGAACTAACTCTCGAGCATAGCTACGTCCCTTATATACAGCTGTCATTATTTTCTAGAACAGTCTGGAATATTCGAACACATAATAACAATGAACACGGATGTAATTAAACACGTCGCGACCAGTCTGTATACATCGGCTGGCTACTAGCGCGATTACGTCACCGCTATAAATAGACACTCGCTTACAGTGGTGGCGACGGCGGGCGTCCCATGTTACAATATGTTGATAATGTGACTTATCTGCCTTTGCCCTGTAACTACAAATAATATCTACAAAAACATTATTTCATAACAATAAAAACTAAAATACGATTTGACATTTTTATTACTCTCGGGATACAAATTCATTGCAAATTACAAATTTAATAATTCAGCCTCCGCCATTAATATTCAGTGAAATCTCAGTAAGTCATGAAACAATATAACCACCCTTCCTTAATTAAATATTCCTCAAAATGTCAAAACCATCAGAAAACCTTACAGCATTCCTTTTACTCCGGCCGTCTCAAGATGCGCCATTGTTATTGTACTATGTAGTAGGCGGCTGTGATGAAAAACAAAAGACACCTCCCAGCCTCCCACCGTTCGTGTGCCATCGGTTTCATTCGCGAAAATGACAAGCTAAATGATATCGTAAAACATAATTCATCATCTGTTTGAAGCCGCAGAACCGAATAAGACATTATGCATAATTTATTAGTGTGTTCGTCGGTATCCAAGTTGGCGAACTGTCGACTGTCTGCTTGTTGTGGAAAATTGTTCTTCATTTGTCGTTTGTTTTGTTCAAGAGCGCCGCGGTGGTATTTTGAATAATTAAAGCAGTTGCATTTGCATATTACAATGATTTTTATTCTTTGGGATGAGAATTGTCCTCTAGCTTTGCAGAAATTTAAAATTTAAATGGCAGGGTACAATTAGAATGATGATTATAACACGGTGTAACCGTTTTGATCATATTTTACATTTCTTTCATTTCATAGAAATGATATTTCTAAAATTAAAATTAATTTTTTTATTCACAATCGGTTAGTAATATGAGCGTTCCTTCAAAAACAGTCATTTTTACCTCCCGCTACCTTTGGTAAGGGAGATATAGGGATCGTGCTAAAAATCGCATATCGAGATTTTGTTAAATGACCACGTTTTAAGGTACCTAGAATCCAATTTTAACATTTTCACGATGATGTCTGTGTGTATGTGCGTGTGGATCCTCCACTCTAACTCTAATACTATCATTTAAATATTGAAACCTTGTATTTCGAACTTTTTCTGTACTGGATAGAGCCTATTAGGTTTTGGTGAAAATCTGATAACCGGAAATGACACTTTACTAGAAAAATATTTTCCCCCTTGGCCTCCTATAACTTTGCTCTACAGTTTTTTTTGTAACTATAATAATAAAGAAAATAATGGCGTTGGTCGGTTTTGGAATTACACCCTGTATGTATGTATATATATATATATATATATATATATATATATATATATATATATATATATATATATATATATATATGAAAAGTAGAATAATTAAGTAGAAATGTATAGTCCATAATTGAAGAGTGTTTCATAATTTTTGAATTTTTTGTAAGCTAGTTATTGAGTTTCAAACTCAACTGACTAGACCATAATTCTGAAATGGGTAGTAGAGGTTTAAATAGCAGATTAAACAATATATAATACTGTTAAAAAATATTAAATAAATAAGTATATCATCACGGCTTATTACCCATTGCTGGGTGTGCCAATCTGCTTTGTACACAGATATCGGTAAAGATGATATATTTGCACCGTGCCGGCGCTTACCAGGCGTCACCCCACGGGCACTCATTGCTGGCGTGGAGAGTGCACCACAGGGGTCAATTTTGTGCCATTTAAAATTGGAAATATTTGGCGTCGGTCGGGACCGAACCCGGTTCCCCAGATTCGCGACCTGACACTCAGGCAAAAATATTAATAAAATTAATGTTTATTTCAGCTCCTTGCTCATATCACATCTGAAATTAAGTATTAACAAGTTCAGAGACTGCTTTGCGAGTGCTCTTTACATATACTTATAGAAATTCGCAAAAGTGCAGTTTCTTTAATAGTCTTAAATAAATAACTATTCTTTCATATAGGGTAAATGTCACAAAAAGCAAACAAGATTTTTTTTAATAAATTATGGAATTACAAAATAAAGTTTTAAACTGATTTTTATTTTCCACCACCTTTAGGTAAGGATGATTGAAATGCCTTTTACACTTCATATTAAATGGTTAAAAAATTATAAAAGAATTTAAATATCATATATTAGCCAGCTATTCTATAACTCTGGAAACAGCTGCTATATTAAGAAAATTATGATTGAAAGGTGTCAGTGGCAAGTGCAATTGACAGTTTATTTGTGTTATAATTTTACTGGAAATATAGGATCTTTTGCTAGAAACTTTCTGTATGGAATTTGTATAAAATACATACAACTGCCTTAAGCTAATGTACAAGAAATACAATCTTTTATAAGGAAATATCTAAATGACATTTATACAAAATACATGGAATTGACGGAAGGTAATGTGCTGGCCACATCAGATTTTATACTCATATGAGGAGAAAAAATTTCTAAGTAGTCTTGAAAAGTTGTATTTCTGAACATGTTCAGTTCTGTTTAAAAACCCTCTTTTAAATCAATAAAATCAAATTCAATATCTCTGCAAAAAACTTGGGATACATGAAACTGAATACATCGGCAGATATAGATTTTATTTATCCCACATCGAAATGTAACTTTATCCACCAGTGTATACATATTAATAAAACCGTATCTGCAACAGACTCTACCACCATAAAAAATTCAGTGTTGGCAAGAAACAGCAGCATAAACATCATTGTTCTGGTGGCTGAAGCTGGATTCACACCGCTGAAATCCTCCAAGCCGGCTGTTTGAAATCCTGGCGCATCAAGGCAGCTTTTCGCGTAACGAATGTCGCCTCTAACAGGCATATTGAGTGCAAATTGAGATCGAATCTGCCCACAGATCCTTAGGAGATTTGCCAGCCGCCATGTTAGGTTTAGGTAGCGGGTAGGTGTGACAGGAGTTCTTAACTTGTTTCAAATGGTGAAAAAGTTTCACGTGGGGCATTACTGTTTTGGGGTATTCTTTTATAAGGATGGCATAAAATTTTGATGAAGCAAAATTTGTCCTCCGCTCAAAATTTTATAAAACTTTGCATCATAATCATTTTCACATTCAATCAACAGAAAAAATAGTTAGGAGAGGCCCTCGGACTTTTCTAAACATACCTTAACATAACCTAACAAAACTCATGCCTGCAAAATACGGAATTGTATAAAGCTGTCATCGAAGTTCATGCCAAAAAATATAGAAATAGACGATGAAAACTATAGTACCTATATTATAGTAATGCAATGTAGTTTTCGTGATATATACAGCTACAGCATATTCATAACGATAGTTATTTATGTTACAAGTGTGATTGCAAATAAATCACGCAAGAACAGTGTTAGCTATGAGTCCGTCAAGCAGAGTGGGGTAATTTTGTCAAGTGACTTATGTAATTAACACACATGTGCCATACAAAATTTTATCCAACACCTCTTCAGATGGTTTATAATGTATTTTATAGATTTTCTAATTTGACATTTCGAAATGACATTTGGTTAAATAAAATGCAGGGAAGGCCTGGACAGTAACTATAATGTTTTTGCACGATCGAGTTTTTTAACCTTTTTTGCACGATTTTTTATATTTACCGATAGTGTTTGCAAGACAGTAGAACTTATTTACAAATTACTGAACGGTAAGTGATGTGACTCACGTAGGTAAGTGATGTGCTTCAATTACCGTTCAAGAGGCGAGACGGTAATAGTATATTAAGTATTAAGAACAGTAAGGACAATTTACCGATCGAAGACAATGTTTGGGGAATGAGCGAAGTAAAGGTCCCAATTTTGTCTGACATCGGTAATTCCTTAACGTTCGTAATGCTTATACTATTTTTTGCACGATCGACGCACAAAATTTAAAAGAAAAATAAGATATGAAAATTATTTTGACATATTAAAAAAAAAATATTTGTCATTTTTGAAGTAAGCTTTGATTTTTGTTTTTATTAATTTACCGTCTCGCCTCTTGAACAGTAAATGAAGCACATTACTTACCAACGTGAGTCACATCACTTACCGTTTAGTAATTTGTAAATAAGACCTACTGTCTTGGAATCACTATCGGTAAATATAAAAATAACCCGATCGTGCAAAAATAAGTAAAAACAAAAATCAAAGCTTACTTCAAAAATGACAAATAAAATTTTTTAATATGTGAAAATAAATCTTATTTACAAATTACTGACCGGTAAGTGATGTGATTACCTACCGATCTGGAGCCGGTGAAATTACATAAATAAAAAATAAATGTGCAATTTCTAAAGTTTTAAATTAATCTTTTTTATTAAAAATAAATTCGAACAATAATTATTGAACGTTATTGGAGTGTTTTCTGCAATAGTCTTCTTCGCCAGTACAATATTTTCTGTGTTGGATAGATACTACATCTTCAGTCAAAGTACTTGGAGCTTGCGGAACGGTGGAATTTTCATGTAATTTTTTTTTGAAAACACAATTTTGTTCTACACTGAATCCTCCACATATCCCTCGGCAACAGAAGACGAGCGCCACCCACCATGCATTTTAAGGCCTAAATTGTCAATACCTTGGTTCGCCAGAAAGGTAGCCGAACTTCTTCTAAACGCATGTCCGGTGTAAGAAAGAGAATCTGATAAATTCAGGCATTTTGCCATTTTGGCAGGCCTAATTCTTATTGTATTCGTACCTACTATTTGATTGGTGACTTTTCCATTGCGCATAGCCATGAAAAAATGAGAAGACTTTGGATTTTTTGGTCGTAGCGTCAAATATTTTCTGTAAATATCCAAATAATTTATAAAATAACATCTTTTATTATTTAATACTTAGAAGTCATATAAAAATACTTGCAACAGCCCCATTGTGTAAGTACAACAGTTTTACTGTGTTCGAAATTGTTTCTCTAGTTTGGAACCACTGTTATAGCTATTTGCCGACGTGACACAGTATTGTAGGTAGGATTGTTACTCTGTAATAAAACTCCAAACGAAAATCACGAGTGGAAAATGCAGCGTAGCGTGAAAACTGAAAATGTGGCTGTAAAGTAAGGAAAGTATTTTGTTATGTGGAGACTTTCACAAGGGTAATAGAAAAACGGGCGTATTGAACGAAGTTAAGTATTTATCGGCGTATTGAAATTTTGTAGAAGGAAAAAATGTGTAGGCTTTAGAATTTCCATATTTGGATTATGCAGTAAGTTTAACATTATACTGGGGAAACTTTGCTTCAAGAGCTTTTTGTGTTTTTATGAAAGTGTGGTGCTGAAAATGATATCAGGTTGATGCATAATTTCGTAGCTTTTTTATTGATTTCAAAATTTATTTATTTAAAAAAAATGAAAGTACATGAGCTAATCAAGTGTATATTCTTCTCCATTGTTTACGATTGGCTTCCAACGATCTAGTAGATTTTTAATTTCATGTTCAGTTCATGTCAAAATGGCTCTCCTTGAAACGAGAAAACCATTTTAGTGTGCTGTACTTTCCCCAATGGCATTCTTTCCGTAAACGGCAAAAATAGTTCTAACGGCATCCGATGCCTTTACTTTTCTGTTAAACTCAAATAAAAGGATACGTCTGAAATGGTAGATTTTTTACTTGACAGTCCATTTTCTTTTGACACAATTTTGAAGCTCAAAATACTTTTTTATATTTTGCGTTCATAATGAAGCAATTGCGTATCGTAATGACCTTCATTTCGATACGCAATTTTTTGTTTTAGACGGTTGGTACTAGATGTTTCTTTAACCCATTTTTACCTAATTTATTTTTAGTTAATTGACAATTCATTTTAATAATATAATGTCGAAATTATTATTATTATTTTTTTTATTTAGGGAAGATTATTTACATGAAAATGTATAAATGGTTACAAATATAATCACAAATTGAGTAAGTAAATGTTATTGTAGAAGGCGCAAAATATAAAAAATAGTATAAAGAACTCATTTTATAAGACTTTCTTTCGCACTTGTCAATTAGAAAACTCGCTAACGCTCGTTTTCTAAATTTTGACGCGTGCGAAAAAAACATGTCTTATAAAACACGTTCTTTAATATACTATTCTTCGAAAAATACTTTTACGTGTTATTTTTTCGAGATTAATGGTTATTATAAATATTATTAAATTTTCTACAGATTTGCATTTATACTTTTTCTACAAATATTATGGATAAAGGTACAAAATTATCTATAATTTAAATCCCGAACCCTACGCTTTAAACAAACAAAACTCCTTGGTTACGCAGTTATTCAAATGTATGTAACTGACAGATAAATGTTACTGTCAAAGAACTAATCATTTCAAATTAATAATAGTAACGTTTTAAAAAGAAAAAGTAAATAGAACAATAGGCAAGGAAATCAGTAGACGTTCCACCATAAGTAAATATGTAGGTATTATTAATAAAAATTAAAGATTCGCAAAAAAGTTTTAGCTAATTCTCATTTTTGTATTAGTGAATTCTATTCTACCCCAATATTTAAAATTTAATCTTCATTTTATTATCAAAAAAGGTAGTTACTTGGATTAGATTAGACTATATTTTAAGAAATAAACTGCCAAAACTAGAGTAAAATTCTTTTTGTGACTCGGGCGGTAAATGGCAGGAGGTATTGTGGTTGGCCACACCAGATTTTTATCTTCCGTCATACCTTTAGGTAAGGAAGATATTGTTTTTGGTCAAAAAAATTTGTTTTTAATGAATAAGCACGTTTTAGAGTCCTAGAATACGATTTTACTATTATTTCGATGATGTCTGTATGTCTGTGTGCATGTGTGTGTGACGGTTTTTTCTCGGTCGATAACACCAACACTACAATTCTAAAAATTATAATTCTTTCGTATTCCTCTTCATTACATCCATATGAAGAGCTGGTTAGATATTGGTTATAATTGGTCGACCAGAAGTACCCTCATTGAATATTTTATTTTATTTATATTTTTTTTTCGTGAAAAAACGCTGTTAAATATCATTTTTCCATATTTAATGTTATTATAAATATTAAAGAATATTTTATTCTCTATACGATTTGATTGCATTTTATACTTCATATTCATTGGCTATAGAGTTAAAAAATTATAAAGAAATTAAATTTCATAAAGTAGCTATCTATGCTATAATCATGGAAACCGCAACTATATTAAGAAAATGATTATTGACAGATATCAATGTCAAGTGCAATTGTCATGTTTGTGTTATAATTTTCCTGGAAATATAGAATCTCTTAGATACATGAAACTTTCTGTATGGAATTTGTACAAAATATATGGATCTGACGGAAAGTAATGTGCTGGCCACATCAGATTTTTTTAAACAGTTTTGGATCATGATCCACAGCTAGGTAGATCGTCTTTTTTTCCGGGGAAAACAGCAAATCGTTCGCCAGTGTATTTTAAGTGAGTACCAAGGATGAGTCTAATGGTTTTTTTGGCATAAGTTTTAATATGACGTAAATTTTCATTATTATAATCAAATTTTCTTTATATCGTAATTAAGTGGAGGGACACAGGCAGGGCTGGACTGGCCCGGCGGGCTACCGGGAATTTCCCGGTGGCCCGTGACGGCTCGTGGCCTGACGAACTTAAAAAAAATTATAAAAATTTAAAGTTGAAAAAATGGATAAATCGATACAAAAATAACATAAATACTTGATTTTGAAATAATTCCCTACTACTCTTGAATGTGCGCCAATATTTATAGCTATTTTAAATTTGACAATCAATTGTTAAATTCGCAATACATACTTATTTTTTGTATTACCGACATCATACACATGAAATGATCATTTATATAAGGATGTATTAATAATTAATAATAACATACCTGATACACCTTTTCATAAAATAATTGATTTAATCAATAAAAAAATTGACAAAAATATAAATACGGATGATATTCGGTCAATAATTTTCGTGACTCGGTAAGCTTCGTCATGAAATACTTGACCTCATGGCATGAAGCTTCTGTTTACACTCTTGTTGCATAAATAACTATTTCATACGTTAAATTAAAATTTATTTTCAATGTACAAATTTATTGTCACATTGTTATCAACACAAAGAATATCAAAAATGAGCAAATTATAAACGTTTTGAAAGAAAATATCTGATGTGGCCAACACAATTCCTCCCGTCATTTAATTTTTATTAATTTAAATACATAGGTACTTACATATTATTTACTCATGTTGGAAACTATATTTAGTTCTTTTCCATATAACTAATGTTCAGTTTACTTTTTTCTTTTCAAAACGTAGCACTATTGATTTGAAATGATTAACGTGGTCATTTACCAAAATCGCGATATGCGATTTTTAGCACGATCCCTATACCCCTTACCAAGGGTAACGGGAGGTAAAAAGTAAATTATTAAACAAAATATTATAATGATTAAAATTATAAAAATATCGGTTCAAATAACTGGCCTGGCCCGACCCCATCCGTATTTCCCGGTACTAAATATATTCCCAGTCCAGGCCTGCACACAGGTATTGTAAGAAAAACACATTTAAAAATAAACTTTAAAATTTTAATTCGGGTCTCATACCGAATTCAAAATAAATAAATATATCATCACGGCATATTACCCATTGCTGGGTGTGCCAATCTGCTTTGTGCACAGAATTTTGTAATGATGATGACATATTTGAATTCAAAATTATATTCTTTATTACAAACTAATTCTCCTCTTACCATATTCCTCTCCCTTGCAAAATCCTAGCAAATATGTTTTTAATAGATCATAGAATAATAAAAAATAATTAAAATTTTAATTAATTATCCCTTCGACTATTATTTTCAATTGCAGATAATCCAGTTTTATTTGTGAATTCATTTGATTAATTAATACAACTTTTTATTCCCCACAAACTTTTTTTCCGGTATAATAAAATTTGCATCTGGAAGGATTTTAGGTTGTTAAATGTTTGCAAAGTGAATAAATTTTATTTAGGCCGTGAATTAAAGCTAAAGCAGAAATAATTTAAGGCCATGTAAGTCCAGGCATTTTCTGATTAAACGAAATGAAACATTTTATTGTGGAGTTATGAATGGCTGGCGCGAACTCGAAATGAGATTGTGGAGACAGTAAAACCTTATGAACGGCTACGACTTCATAATATTTCCGTGCTTTCAGCCAGATTTATAACCAAGGCTGCTTAATAAAACAAGGTATAATGATAAAGCGCAAAATCCACTCGTTGCTATATTATGCATCGCATAGGACACTAGTCTTTTTGTAGCTGAATGCTTACGAGTACAAACAGAATCCACTCTCAATAAAAAACAAACTTCTCTTTACATAGAACCATTTCAGAAACATGACGAAGAATCAAATAACAATAATAAAGTTATAATAGCTAAAATGCAGTGGCGAATAACAGATTCTGTTCATCTATCTAGTGTTTCACAAAATTCAAGATATACTCTTGATCTTGTCTTGAAATCAAGACAAGACGAAGACAAGAAGTATTTTTTATTTCCCAAGACAATGAATATTGCAAATCTGCATTTGTATGCTTTGTGTGTCTGGATTCTCTTAACGCTCAACTCAAATAGGTACTATTATTCAGAAAATTTCGAAACCATGTACAGGGTGTAAATCGAAAAGTGAAACATAGGAATTTAACATGGGAAATCAATTTTTGTTTGCGCAAACGTTACCTAATTATTTTATCGAAAAATACTTCAAATAAAAGTTATAGAGATTTAAATGCAGCATCTAAATCATGTGAAACGATTATTTTATCTCTTCATATAAACGTAAAAATCAATTACAAAGTTACAGTTTTTATGAGCAATTTGTCTAAGCAGCCATGGATATATGACAAAAAAAAAACAAATACGTTGTTTTTTGTCATACATCCATGGCTGCTTAGACAAAAAACCCATAAAAACTGTAACTTTGTAATTAATTTTGACGTTTATATGAAGAGATAAAATAATCGTTTCACATGATTTAGATGCTGCATTTAAATCTCTATAACTTTTATTTGAAGTATTTTTGCATAAAATAATTAGGTAACGTTTGCGCAAACAAAAATTGATTTCCCATGTTAAACTCCTATGTTTCACTTTTCGATTTACACCCTGTACACTGGCTTGCAAAAAAATTGCGTAATCCTATTTTTTGCTGTATTAAGTCGATCTTGATTTTGAACTTGTCAATGTCACTAGTGTCAATTAAGATGTCAAAATTAACAGAAATTCAAATACATACTTTGTTGTTTTTTCATTTTTCTGGAATATATTTGTAATTTAACAGTAGCTAAATTAAACACAATTTAGAACTATAGCTCCATAATAGATCAAATAGTGATGACAGTGACAACATTGTCAGTTTTTACAAAATTACAAAAACTCCGTTACTTGATTTTTAAGGTGTACGCGACTTTTTTGCAAGCCAGTGTATTTCTACCTTATTCTAAAATGGAAAGAAAGAAGCCAGTAGCCAAGGGTAGAGTTCAGAATTTATATTCCTATCTAAACCAATACTATTTTCTTACGTGATGTGAAGTATAGTATTATTCACGAAAGATGACTATTCAAGGAAATTTATGACCCATCTGATATTATATTACTTGCAGATAACTTCAATGCATTTCGTACCTATATAGGCGTGCAATACATTAAAAAAATCTGATGTGGGCACCACACTACTTCCTTGTACGCAAGACCAATGTGAAGTATAGACCCAATTATAAAATTGCACGTATTTGACGTAATTTGACATTAATATCTATTTTTTTATTATTTTTTTGTTATTTTTTGTCCAAATCCATAGCAATCTTCATTATAAACACCAAAAAATATATGTTTTAAATTTAGATATCTCGCTTATACAAAGGGCTAATTTAATACTTGACGTGCTAGACGCAGAATTTAATACTCTAAAACTCTTATTTGAAGCATTTATTTCTAAAATCAAGATGAAACCATTTTATTCAAGAAAAACTATTAACAACTTCAGGTAATATATCACTTCCGGCTAGCCTGTTTTAACCAAAATCTACTATTTTATTCCAATTGGAGTAAAAGTCTTATATACCAAATTTGAAAAGTTTTGGATTATATTTTATAATAGTTTTTCATTAAAATCTATTATAGGCTTCAAATAAAGTACCATTTCTGGAAATTATGTAATGACCAAAAAGGGAGGTGCACAACTATATGTTATAGCAGTCCTAAATACAAATTTTCAACTTTCTACGGCTTACCGTTTTTGAGTTATGCGAGATACGTACGCACGTACGTACAGACGTGACGACGAAATTAGTCAAAATGGATTCAGGGATGGTCAAAATGGATATTACAATACTTCCTTTACTTTGTACAAGGAAGTAAAAAAATAATTGTAATTTATTTGTAAATTTTGTTTCTTTTTACTTCCTTGTACAAAGTAAAGGAAGTATTGTATTCGCGAAAAATTTCGGTTTTCAGATTTCAACGGAAATATCCATTTTGACCATCCCTGAATCCATTCTGACTAATTTCGTCGTGACGTCTGTACGTACGTACGTACGTACGTTTGTACGTACGTATCTCGCATAACTCAAAAACGGTAAGCCGTAGAAAGCTGAAATTTTGTATTTAGGACTTCTATAACATCTAGTTGTGCACCTCCCTTTTTGGTCATTACATAATTTCCAGAAATGGTACTTTATTTGAAGCCTATAATAGATTTGAATGAAAAACTATATTAAAATATAATCCAAAACTTTTCAAATTTGGTATATAAGACTTTTATATCAATTGGAATAACATAGCAGATTTTGGTTAAAACAGGCTAACCGGAAGTGATATTTTACCTGAAGTTGTTAACAGTTTTTCATGAATAAAATGGTTTCATTTTGATTTTATAAATAAATGCTTCAAATAAGAGTTTTAGAGAATTAAATTCTGCGTCTAGCACATGAAGTATTATTAAATTAGCCCTTTGTATAAGCGAGATATATAAATTTAAAACTTATATACTTTTTGGTTTTTGTAATGAAGCTTGCTATGGATTAGGACAAAAAATAACAAAAAATAAAAAATAGATGTCAAATTACGTCAAATACGTGCAATTTTATAATTGAGTCTATACTTCATATTAGTCTTGCGT
Source organism: Harpalus rubripes (assembly GCA_963082715.1). Taxonomy (NCBI): domain Eukaryota; kingdom Metazoa; phylum Arthropoda; class Insecta; order Coleoptera; family Carabidae; genus Harpalus; species Harpalus rubripes. The sequence goes on along the minus strand of OY720453.1, from coordinate 8,194,697 downwards.
ACAAGGAAGTCGTGTGGTGTCCACATCAGATTTTTAAATAATACTTTTTTGAAAGTTTTATCTTCTTCGGCCTATGTTTTGACATAAAACAAAAATATAGGCTTGACATTAACCATACAATAATAATTTGATTTAAATGCCATGGTCACTGGATAAAAAATAGTACAGAGGGCAGTATAGTAGATAATTAGGTACGTGTCCATAACTCTTTCTCTTTTTAATGCAAAATGTTGCTAAGCTACTAATATATAAAGTGTTGCGTATCTTCGAACACATAACTTGAATAGTCATATTTTTATTAGATTTGCGAGGGATTCCGAAACTGATTTATTTTTATTTGAACACACATTATTTTAATTAAAAAGCACGGAATATATAAATAACACAAAAAATAAATAACCAATAAGCAACAACTAGTAATCAATAAAAAGGGAATTCCCCTAAAATGTCAAGAAACAAGAAATATCAAGAATTTTTGAAACAAGACAAGAATTACGTCGCCAAGAAATGAGCAAGACAAGAAATTTTTATTTTTTTGTCTTGATGAAACACTACATCTATCAGTCCAAATATTGAGAGAAATAAATATATCAATCATTCAAAAACAATTTTATTGTTGCCTTCGAGAAAGAAATGCGAATATTATGTAAAGCAAATGACATCTAGATATCCAAAGTTTCGACCGTACAATCCAAAGTGAAACATTTGTATCTTGAGTATATCGACGTGTTCCGTTTCTGGAAGTTTGTACAAGTTTATTTCGTGTGTCGCTGAAGGAAAGCCTTGTCCCCAGCATTTTAATATTTGTTTGCATCCTATAGGCTGGTAGCTTTCCAGAGACTTTCCTATCGATTCTGGTCTTCTGCCAAACTTGCAAACAAATCGTTTCAAGCAGGTATATCACTCTTCAAATAAACATCCGTTCTCTTCTGCGAGCTGCCACTGCGTCCACAATGGCGCTTATTGATCGCTGTTCTGCTGCTCTGCTCCTGTTTAGACAACGATGACGGTTGGTGCTCGGTCGCGTTTCTGCTACTCGCGAAATTGTTCACAGTATTGACTGGAAATGTAAATAGTTTGCGGCTATCATGCCTCTGCTTCTTATGACAGCTGCTTGCTTGCTCTAGACTCTAGGTGCTGCACAAATACCACTACAATTCTGTTGAAACTTTTCAGACGTTAACGGAGATAAAGAATACATTGGATTGGTTATAGTTGTACAATATATTCAATAGCATGAAATATTTGTGTTAATATTATATGCTCTATAAAACTTTTACAGTCAATATTTTGGCGCTGTAAGATTTATAGGAATTTTGTTAGAATTAGTTATTAATAAAAATAAAAGCGGATACAATTTAAAGTAACAGATTTATAATATTCCAAAATTATATGAGTCCGATTAATACAATTAATTATTAATCAACTTAGATTATTCTCGCTTCCGTGTCGCCAGCCCGAGTGTCTCAAATCTCCGTTGACATCATGGAACACCCGCCTTGTCCCCGCCAGCAAGATCCCCGAAAAATCCTGCTCAGCATTCCCTATGAATGCGTCTTTGTTTGAGACGGCCACGGTGATGATATAAGGCGATTTGGTTTATTGACTGCTTACAGTAACCCTTACAGTCCTGTACCTTAATAACAGAATACTTACTTATCCGGAAACCGGAAACCTCTTCTACCATAGGTGTAGAGGTGATAAATTTTCTTCACTTTTTGCGGTGTTTGGCGTCATTTTTCGCTTGTGTCCAACTGATACCTTTCTTTTCGAGCACTTTAGTTATTTCACTGTTAGTTATTCGTGGCCTACCGCGCTTCTTTCTTTCGTCTGTTCCTATTTCCCATATCGTTTTACATAATCTGTCATCTTCCATTCGCACAACGTGGCCGTACCATCTCAATGGACCTTTTATATTTTTATTGCACCTTGACGTCATTTTTCAATGCGCCACGTAGTGAAATTCTTACGAATTAGAGACGAGGAGGCACCATGTTGTCAAGTAAAATGATTAAAAGAATAAGCATTTATTTTCGATAAAAAATTATTTAAACAACACAAAAACTTAAATAATTTTGCCTTTAACTATAAAGAAATAATTAATAATGAAAAAAATATATTTAAAAGAAAAAAACAACAATATTATTCTTGTTTATTACTTTCCTAATATCAAACTAGCAACTACTCCATTATCTGTCACTTTATGTGAATCTTTTTCTCATTCCCATCTCTTCTTCCTCTTGTTTTAAAATATTCATCACAAACGCTTTGTGTGAATTTATTTAAGAAAGTTAAGTTTTTGCCAGAGTTTTTACTTTCCGCCATTTGTAATTTTATTTTAAATGTAACTGGCCTCCTCAAAGCGCAAACAACCTACTGCGCACTACATATATGTCATTATTGTTTATCTCTCTCTTTTGATGTAAAAGGTCCATTGTTGAGTTTCGATTTTGTCCATCACACTTTCTAATTTTGTCCATTTTCGTCACTCCTTCAATTTTCCTTAAAATTTTCATCTCACATGCTTCTATTTTACTTCTTATTCTATCCAGAATATAAAAGAATAGCTAATTTTTATTTACTATGACGTCGGTTGCTTATAGAGATTATATAACGGTACATAATGACGCTATAAATTTTAACCTTCATACCTTTACATAAGGAAGGTATTGTTTTTGGTCAAAAAATTCGATGGTGACTTTTTAATGAATAAGCGCATTTTAAGGCCGTCGCGCACTTGAGCGAGGCGCAGCGCGGCGAAGCGAAGCGCGTCGAAGAGTTATTTTTAGAACCAACGCGTACTTGCGAGCAGTTTTCAAACGAGAAACGGCCGCGTTTGCTTCAAAAAATGGACAGCTCGGAGGAAACGCAACAAAGCAGGCACTATCAATACGAGACAAATTTATAAATTATTTTGTTTCATCCGTAGGTTCAGTGCAGTGGCAAAATGCCAAGGTACAGAGAGGCCGAAAATATGTTTAATTTTTTTAATATATTCTACTACATTCTGTAACTAGTTAGTTAATCTCCTTTTTTGTTGAGTCTACAATACTATTTCGTACAATATAGAAATCGCTTAATATGTAATGAATTTTCTGAACTAGTTTTATAAACTGTTGCCACTTTTAAATCAAATTTATATTTTGTACATTCATTTCTTTATATTTTGAAACCAAAATAACTAATTTTGACTTTATACCATAATCTATACGTATTGTTTTTCTATGATGTGTGAAAGGTGTGAAATTTAGTTCTACCTCAGCTATTTCCGATGCGTGTCGGGCATATTCGTTTTGATTTAGGTAGCTGCGCTGCGCTATCGCACACTTCAGATCAGCGAAGCGAAGAGCAGAGAAAAATATTCTCCCCGAAGTATTTTGGTGAGTCGCTTCGCTGCTCTGCTCTTCGCTGCTCCAAAGTGCGCGTATACACATAATAAGATATTGAATGAAAAAACGGCTCTGCCGCGCTTCGCCTCGCCCAAGTGCGCGACGGCTTTTATTCAGACCGGTTACCTCCGGTTACATGGTAACCGCATTTTATTCAGCATACCGGTTACTTGCGGTTACGTCAAACATGTAACCGCGGTATGCTGGGCGGTTACGTGTCAGGTTACTATTGCTATCCTTTTCTAGCTGTCGAAACGCTGACATTCTGGCAGTTAGGCAACTTTCAGTAAAAGTAAAAATGGAATCTATGACTTTTTTTGTCAATGTATTTTGTATTAGATCAATACGTTTTAAATTAAATGTATCACACTATGGACAAGATAAATATTCGACAAATGTCAAATAATAAATTAATTAATACATGAATAAAAACGCCTCTAATATAATTTTAAAAAATCTGATAGACAGATGTCAATGTCAAGTGCGATTGACATTATATGTTTGTGTTATAATTTTACTGCAAATATAGAATCAATTCTAAGAAAATTTCTGTGCGGAATTTGTGCAAAATACATAGAATTGAGGGAAGGTAATGTATTGGAAATATAAAATCTTTCTCAAGAAACTGTCTGTATGGAATTTGAATAAAATACATTGAACTGACGAAAGGTAATTTGCTAGTCACATCAGATTTTTTATTTGAAGTTTATTTTAAACATTAGCAGGAAGAGAGAGAAATGTATGATTCTTTTAGAGATATAATTTGTAGTCATAATTTAACCTCACAAAAAATAATTTTGTATGTATAGTGTTGACCTCTCTGTGGTAGATCGCGAACTTTTCATTTCACCCTCATGTCTTACTCTTGCTTGTACAAAATTAGCCTTATATAACCGTAGCGTTGGAAAAGAAATGTAGTGTAACACTTTCCTACTGAATAATTCACCGCAGAAATTAGTAGCTCACATTCTTCTATGTTTAAATATGTAGAACACCGAGATCCTTCTGAAAATAAAACCTCCCGAAAGTATTCCATTCATCCTGAACGCTTCAGACCTTAACTCCATCGGAGGTCTGCCAAAAATACTCATTGAATATTTGAGCACGGTCGCATCCCATCCCGTCCTCTCGCTCGAAAACACCGATACGTCATTGTTGGCTGCGTATGCGTACCAAACAAGAGATGCCACATATCGCTGGTCCCTTGATACGATTACTTAGGGTTCATGTCCTGCTTCACCGCGGAAAATCGATACGATGATGGGTAGTTAGTTAACTAACCAAGAAAACGACTAAGATATAAATTAAGCTTACAGAAATTGGTTAGTAAAATTTATTGAATATTTATTTTGAATTGTCCGTGATGAGGGCGTATTAATAAGTTTTTAGCATCAACTTGTAGCTTTCATTAGTGATCAAAATTTTTCTGATTCTGGAAATAATTGTTTATGCTTTGAAATGTATGTCTAAAAATTTCAGGCATTTTGAAAGCTTAGTTAGTTAGTACAACAAAATAAGCAACTAATTGGTAATTTTTAGTACGCGGGTGTAACTAGTGGCATTAGTTCCTGACTAAACGTTTCCATTGTGAATGTAGACAAGTGTTATATCTCAACATTGTATAGTTAAAAAATTGGACAGCGAGCGTTTTTTCTACTTTGTGACATTTTGCGTTGACAAAAAAGAGACTGCAGAAAATAGTTATTTATGATATAGGTAAGTGTTAAAAGTGACATTTTATTTTGTGAGAAGGAAGTTTGGAAGACAACGCGAAGTGGAGTGATCCAAACCTTCGAACAAAATAAAATCACTTTTAACACGTATATCATAAATCATACACTATTTTTTCTACAAACACTATTTTTTAATTTAAATTTGTATTTCTAATATTTTTTTGACATTCAACTTTTAACACTGGTGTCATAAAATGACATTTTTAATGCTAAAAACAAAGATTAAAAAGCCCACATTTAATAGATGTGTAGAAAAAGTAATTTTCCGATTCCTGCATGAATGCTTCCATGTTTATATATTTATTTCTTATTTGCTCGCAATAAAAAAAAATACTGTGTATCTAAAGATTGTTAATTATCCTTTTTTCAGAAAAGCAAAAAAAAAAATGTACCTAACATAGCCTGAAAGAGTTTATACGGCTCGCTCTGGAATATGGAATATGCAGTGGCGTAACTAAGAGTTCGGGGGCCCGCTCGCAAAAAGTTTTTGAGACCCGTTTTTAATTGTAGCGTTTATCATGAAGAACTACATATCACAATAACTTCTGGAAATTGTGAGTAGGCTCACTTTCATCTGAGTTGACAATATTATTTTAGGAAATTAACATTTAAAAAAATAAAGGACCAAATAAATTTGTATCTTGCTACAAAAAAAAAAGATTAAATATAAAATTTCGCAGTAGTAACAAAATTATGAATCATGTAAATTGGGGCCTCTCTAGAGCCGGGGTCCTTAGTTACGCCACTGGGAATATGTTTGCTCACTCAGTTTCAGGTTTTATAAATTACTATTATAATTATAAAATAAATATAAAAAAATTGTAAACCAAGTTTGGTTTATTTTTTAAAATGATATAAATCTTTTAAAAGGAAATATATTATTTTAACTAAAACGACAGGACGGCCGGTACTCGGTAAAAAATCTGATGTGGCCAGCACATAACCTCTCACCAGATATTTTTCTTTCTTTTTCTTTATATTCGTCATTTTTGCAAATTCCTTTTATATTATTTTTTACGTATATTCTTATGCGTTGTTGACTTTTTTATTTTCATAATGATGTACAAATATTTTTGACAGTGGCATACAAATATTTTTGACAGTGACAATTATGTATCAATTACAAACATTTGAATTTCTTGCCTTGAAGTAGTTTGATCTGAGATTTATTACATCAAATTATTTTATATGCATTTCTTTATTTCTAAATCTACCTATAGAAGATAATAATGAATTTATATTTATCGAATAAAGAATTTAACGTTCTTTAATATAAGTATTTACATAAATTTTCGATAAATAATATTTAGATTATTTTTTTCATGTTACTACTATTTCCGGTTGGCCAATTGTTACCAAATCTTAATCAATTCTTTCCATTATTGTTAGATTGAGGAATCCGTAGTTAAAAATGTCCTAAGTCTTATAGTATTTAAGAAATCGTGGATCCAACATTCACACACACAAACACACACACACACACACACACACACACACACACACACACACACATACATACACACACACGTGCGGGCGCGCGCGCGCACGCACACGGACATCATCGTAAAAATATTATAATCGGATTCTAGGGTCCTTAAAACGTGCTTATTCACTAAAATCTGGATATGCAATTTTTAGCATGAATTCAATACCTACCTCTCTTAGCGAGAAGTAAAAAACCGGACGTACGGTCACCCAGTCATCCTAAGTAAAATGCTACTAGGTGCTACTCCTTGTACATGGAAAGCAGGTCGGGATAGCCAACAACTACGACCACACTACTTCATTCAAGCTATTATGACTGTATTGGAACAATAAACACTATAAACTATAAGGCAATCTCGTTGAGTACACCAACAAAGTTTTATGTAAAGATCGCCAACATTTTATTGTAACAAATGTGTACGTTGCACTTTCTATAGAGTCTCAGATTTTATCATACAATTTACTTTACTCATCATTTTGCTGACGATCATAAATGCAATATAACAAATTTTAATTGTTCTCGGCGAGTTCTGTCATTAGTTAAATTTAATGTAATTATTTCTGTAACACCCCGTAGGTTGTTAACCTACACATATGCTAATATGTAATAAAGCAATATTTATTGATGTCACTGTTAAATAAATACCGATATCACTCCTTATAAAATAGTGATATTAAAACGTTAACAATCAATTTATATGTAAAATTCATTTCCTGGAATATTGCTAGTTGTTTATAATTTATGTTTTAATTATTATTTCTTGGCATCATTATAGCACGTTTCTATAAAACAATAACTTAACGTTAAAATACAATGTAATCTTGAAATATAAACTAGTGTAATATATTTCAACAAATTAACAATATTTTATAATCAGACATATATTAATGAGTTGTTATTGTTGCAGGTAATTTTCTACTAACGGTACTTCACATGTAAGTCTAAAATTCAAGTAAATTTAAGTCAATATTTGTAGTTCAAAGTCTAGTTCTTCTTCTTACTGTATACGCCTATATAGGCGCATGGATATCTGTTAGGGTACCTACTTGATGGAAAATTTTAAAAATATAATTATTGAAACACAACACTTGATTATTCCACAGATTTATTTTGACGTCACATTCTATTTCAGATATCGTATGACTTTTAAAAATATTGCACAAGTTAAAATAATTAATTGTAAAATATCTAATGGATATTTAGTGATGTTTTCAAATTTGAAGCTATAAAAAATAATATTTTTTAAAATTAAATACTTGGCATATAAAAATTCTTAAACTCTTTTGTCATACGTAATATAACAAGTGATAATGATTATCATCGATGACAAGTCCGAAGGACGAGTGAAATGGGCTGCTTCGGTTTCACGAGCAATATCCTTCGATTATCAATCATATCATGAGCTTATATTTAATGAGACAATATAATTAATTTTTGTGACACATTGTGTGTGCTGCTAACCTAACTTTTAATATATTGTATTACAACATGGTTAATTTGATAATTACATTATTATTATTTTCAACGTTGTTGATACCAACCCCACGAATATCGAAATTTTTATACTCAAAACTAACTAATGTCAAATAAAGGAAACAAATCCCCTAGTAACGAATATAAATAAGGTGGTAATTTCTTTGTTTTTTTACCTCCCGCTATCCTTGGTAAGGGAGGTATATAAATAAGGTGATAATTTTTTTGTTTTTTACCTCCCGCTACCCTTGGTAAGGGAGGTATAGGGATCGTGTTAAAAAAATGTCTGTGTGTATGTCTATGTGTGGATCCTCCACTCTAACTTAAATACTATCATTCAGAAATTATTAAAACCTTGTATTTCGAACTTTTTCTGTAATGGAAAGAGCCCATTAGATTTTGGTGAAAATCGGATAACCGGGCATGGCACTTAATAGAAGCTCAAAATAGTTATTCTTCGAAAAATACCTTTAATAGTTATTTGTATATGAAGGCCACGAAATCACATCGCCGAGGCCGCTTGCGGCCGAGGCAAGACAATCTCGAGAGGGCGCTAAAGGATTTCGCGTACAAGGTGTACACACTATAATTTTTGTGCAACCGTAAAAAATATGTAATTACAAATTTTATTAATTTTAAACAGTTTCAATGTAAATAGAAAGTTAGCTTTCAAGGTGGCTATGAGATTAACATTTGATAAACAAAACCATGCAATTCTCAAGTGTCAAAGTGGTTGTTTACCTAATTTCGCGGCCGCTACCATGACAACGGTCGCGAAATTGAATTTCGCGGCCTGTATTGCGGCTGCGAAATGCTTATTTCGCGACCGGTTGCACAAAAATGTTATTTTTTCGAGATTATTAAATTTTCTATAGATTTGCATTAATACTTTTTCTATATATTTTATGGATAAATTTATAAAATTATCTATAATTTAAATCCCAGAGTCAACGCTTTAAAAAAACAAAACCCAGTTATTCAAATGTATGTAACTGACAGATAAATGTCACTATTAAAGAACTAATCATTTAAAAATAATATTAGGAACATTTTAAAAAGAAAAAAGTAAATAGAACAATAGAAAAGGAATTTAATACAGTTTCCAGCATAAGTTAATATGTACGTATGTATTTAGAGTAATAAAAATTAACGATTCACAAAAATGTTTAAGTTAATCCTCATTTTTGGATTAGTGAATACTATTCTATCCCGGTATTTAAAATTTAATCTTCATTTTATTATAGCTCCGGTGGTTCAATGGTTAGAGCAACGCCTAATGTCATGAGTGCCCTCGGGACTCTGGATTCGAATCCCACTAAGGCATGGATGTGTGTGAATGGGAACTTACTCTGTAATTGTAATTAAAAAAAGGTGGTTACTTGGATTAGATTAGACTATATTTTAAGAAATAAACTGTCAAAATTAGAGTAAAATTCGTTAATCAAAAAATAAGGATTAACTTAATCTTTTTTTTGACTCGGGCTTTAAATGGCGGGAGGTATTGTGTTGGCCACACCAGATTTTTATCATTGATTTGATAGACATGTAACTAGGAAGATTCTGAATATTGATTGGCGGAAAACATGTCACGTGACTCATGAATTATATTCTCTCCACGCCAGCAATAGAGGTGACGCCTGGTAAATGCCCGCACGGTACAAATATGTCAACATCATTACCGATATCTGCGTACAAAGCAGATTGGTACGCCCAGCAATGGGTAATATGCCGTGATGATATATTTATTTATTTATTTTAAAAGAATAAACCAGCCAATATGTTACAAAAAATGCTGACTTTTTAAAAACTTCCAATCAGATATTTGAATTTAAAAACATTGTAATATACTCGTACATATATATTGGCCAAATTTTCATGAAGTAAATTTGAATCTTATACTAACTTTTGCGAGGTAAGATAATAAAGTACATTTTTATAAAAATAAACGTATGTAGCAAAATTAATCTGCTAAAATTTTACTCAAAATTTTAATTAATAATTCAGCAAAGTAAAAAAGCATCGGCTGACATTACCATCCGACTGAGATTAATGTTTTTATCTCCATTAGCATCTTTATCATCTATTCTGTTCCTCCCCATAGGCGTCGGGGTTGGAATTCTATAGAGGGGGCCACTATCACGTGTTCTCTTTACGGATTAATGACTTCTAACGAATAGTAAATTGTGTTATTGGGCGGAAACCCCTGAGATAAGAATTCTGTTCACCCCGGCCCTGATAGGGCTGGTTATTGGTGAATACGGCCCTGCGTCATCACAAATCATCGTAATCTCCCGGTCATTAACTCCCAGGAAAAGGACTATTGTAAACCTGAGCGTGTTTTGTTCAATGACAATTGAAAAATTTGCTAGGAAGCTGGATCAGATATGGTGGTCTGGAAAGGGAAGGTAATGTAGGTAATGGTGTGTGCAGATAAATCATGAATCATTTTTGTTATCAACGAGATAAATATCTGCTAATGTTTCCCGATATTTTCAATTATATATAACGGGAAATCAATGATTTAATATAACCACAAATGTGTGGTGAAATATGATTATTATTTGGACGATACGCGAAATATAAATCGTCATCATATTATCAGTAGTCCAGTACTGACGTAGATATACCTTGCAGGTATGATATGACTAGCGAATGAAAGTTGACGTTTAGATTATTTAATAGATGTGGTTTCTTTTGAAAATATTTCCCTATATTTGAATTGAAAGGAAACTGACCCTTATGTATTTCGTTACAGAAGATTAGAATTGTACTCAATGACAGGAGGCATTTAAAATGACAGCAAATTAGCAACAGGATGTAGGGATGTATTTAAAAAAATTAATACCGCAAATTCTAGTTAGTTCGTCTCAGGTGTAAACAACCCTCGAGACGAAATTACTTTTGGAAAAATGATGATGAAAATCGTTTTTCAAAATATTTCATCACCAATAAGCACTAAGGCAAAATAGTTACATATTTTTGAATTTGTTGCGAATAAAATTACCTACAACTTTCATCTAAAATATTTTTTCTATAACCAATAGATAGCTGGCTACAGCGTTTCAGAGCAATTTTTTTAAAATTTCCTAAAGGCCTGTGTCCACGGTGCTAGAAATCGTTCCGAGTTCTCCATCACATTTTTTGATCATAAACATTGAATTTGTATGACTACAGATGTCAGGTTGGTCGAATTTATGAAATTAGTTTCAAACATTTCTTCACTATTTCGTTAATAATTGGCATCGTATGCTATTAACTCATTTTAAAAAAATCTGATGTGGCCAGCACATTACTTTCCATCAGTTCTATGTGATTTATATAAAGGTCATACAGAAAGTTCCTTATTTATTGTACATTACCGTAAGACAGTTGTATGTATTGTACATAAATTCCATACAGAAAGTTTCTAAAAGATCCTATATTTCCAGTAAAATTGTAGCCAAACATACTGTCAACTGCACTTGACACTGACACCTTTCAAGCAGAATTTTCTTAATAAAGCAGTTGTTTCCAGTATTATAGCATAGATAGCTAATGATATTTAATTTCTTTATAATTTTTTAACTCTATATCCATTTAATATGAAGTATAAAATGCATTCAAATCGTATAAAATATTCTTTAATATTTAGAATAACATTAAATGTGAAAAAAAGGTATTTAACATCTTTTTTTCAAGAAAAACTGTTAAAATCTTCAAATGAGGATACTTCCGGTTGACCAACCAAAATCTAATCAGCTCTTCACAAGGATGTAACGAAGTGGTATACGAAAGAATTATAAATTTTGGAATTGTACTATTAGAGTTATTGCATTAAAAAAAATTGTCACACACAGGCACACAAACACACACACACACACACACACACACACACACACGCACACGCACACGCACACGCACACACACACACACACACACACACACACACACACACATACATACACGCACGCACGCACGCACGCTCGCACGCACGCACGCTCGCACGCACGCACACACACACGTACACGCACACACACATAGTAAAATCGTATACTAGGGACCCAAAAACGTACTTATTCATCAAAAACTCACCACCGAATTTTTTGATCAAAGGCAATACCTTCCTTACCTGAAGGTGACGGAAGGTAAAAATCTTGACGCAACTCTAATTTTCAACGACTCAATTATATTTTAAAATTATGACTTCAAATATAAAAGTATTTGATATATGATGTTGGTCTTCATTTATGTCCATGAATATAAATCGAACCAGTAATATAAATATGTGTTCTCGTATTTATTACCGTTATTAAGGTTTCAAGATAGCACCACGTGTACGTACAAACACACATAAATACCATACACTGATAGACTTAAAACACTCGTAATATTACGTTTAATTTTCTTGGAACTGAGAATATGAGTAATAAATTAAACCCACTTGATAGTGAATAGTCAATACAAGAGATATAACGCATGTGTGTCGAACTCGTTTTATTTTTCCTGATGAATTTTCCATTCAAAATTTAAACAAGATGTAAAGGAAAGATTTATGCAACATTGCAAATTACGTACAATAAATTATGCCTTTCGGGGTAGAAAATAATGGTAGCATTATGATTTTAGCAAAAATAGATCAAGGGTAGGCCAAGGTTCTTTAAAGTTCTTGTTAGATATGTTTTTAATACATAGTTTCCATTCTTAAATAAATATTTAGCATTGAAATGAAAGCTTGGCGTGATAAAGCGAAATTTTTCTTTCCCTCTTTTAATTTCTTCAACCTTCTAGAAATTACAAAAGAACAGTAGCGAATTTTCGGTGAAACAATGTCTAATCAAGTATTAGAAAAACAATCGCCATGTTTCACAAGATTTCAGAATCTGAATCAAGAATCATCCTTACATGTTTCAGATGCTGGTCAAACCCAGTTACACTGTAAAGTTTTGACGTAGCCGCAGTTACCTTTTTGGGTTGAAACTATATGCAACCCTAAGGTAGAACAATGGTCTACTTGCGTGCCATTTGTTTTATTTAATATTTTTAAAGAGACGATAAAAACTTGCTACCCCTATTTTTTCTTTTGGAAAATTTTCATTAATTGGCCAGTAAAAAATTAATGAAATGTTAATATTTAAATTACCGCCATGTATGACAAATGCTTAACAAATCGAAATACGTAATAAAAGTAATAGAAACCACGCAAATTATAAATAATAAAGAAGAGAGACAGTGACGGAAAAATAAACTAATGTCAAAATCAAATTAAAACTCGCACTCGATCGCCATCTACAGGTTACATTCTTAAATTTGCATCCCTTTCTCCAGTTCAAAATAATGACGTCAAAGAAAATCTTCTTTCTTAATATATTAAAAAAATTCACGGTGCAGTCACTTAAATTTTATTTTTTTCTGTGTGAACCGTAACAGATATCACAAATTATACAAAGAGAAAAAAGTTTACTATTGAATGTATCTTTACGAAAAAAAAAAAAAAAATTACGTTATCGGCATTGCCATTAAAAAGTTACCGTCTAATTAATGTCGTGACATTTAAGTTTCTTACACTAGTGGTTTACTAATAATAGCAAATATCATCTTAAAAGATGACTTACATTCATATGAAGGATCATACCAAATTTCTGGTTTTGGTCTGTTATTATAAAAAAGATTTTTAGAAGAACTTTGAAGCAGAATACTGGCAAAACGGTGCACTTTCGGATAAGGATAAGTTTAGTTAAATATCCTTATTTTAGCCTCAGGAATCTGTGGTTAATCCATGTCCCACTATTTCCAAGACACCCTGTATATATACTAAAATGATAAAAAAATTCTGGCTTACTTTATTACCATTAATTTTAAAGATTTTAGATCACAGTTTGTAATGGAAACGTATTTTTATTTTTTTTAACAATTATCGTATAATAATGGTATGGTAACGTATGTCGGTTCTCTCTACTTATGGCGGAGTGACACTGACGTCACAACTTTCGCGCCAAAACTTTAATATTAATTTAAGGCGTTATTAAGCAAAATTTCAAGGAAAGAAAATATGTGGAATTTCTATTTTTAAATTCTTAAAAACAAAAAATAAAAAAAAAAGTTGGACGGGCCCATTGCAGATTCAATTTTTCTGTTTCTACCCTAAAACTTTACAGTGTAGTAACCACAGACGCGTGTCGCTCTTATTGAAGTTATCAGGGGGTGTAACTGTTTTCGGTATATATTTCCTCTGATTATCTACCATCCCATTTAAAAACATATAACTTTTAGTATATTCCGTAACTTAACCGCGGTGACCAAGGTACTTGTTATGCGTACCGCAATGTAACCAAAACATTATTTCAGGATCGCGGTTCAATTTCCGAATGTGGTTCCTGAAAGTTTTGATTACTTTTTCGTAACCACGACGACCACAAATTTTTTGTGGTTGTTGTGGTCATATTCTAATTTCTTATAATATAATAAATAATATTGTATAAACATACTATACACTACTGATATGTATAATTTATAATTTTACGTTAGTATAAGGATAGACAAAAGTTGTTTTCACTCATTTCTAATGACGCGGTAGTTCCCTGCTTTACCGACACAAAGTAACCAAGATGTTCCGAATCACAATTACTTTTCAGTGACCATAACCTGACCACTTGAACCATAACCACGGTCGTGGTTAAGTTACGGAATATACTATTTATGTTATAGTGAGAGAACCAGTGGTTAAAATATTTGTTTTCTTCAATAAGTGAATGTCTCTTTTCATCTACTACAATTTTTTTTTGAACGACTTTCTTCTATTTCCAATAACGAAAATAATTGAGGTGTCCCACATCCAAAGTTTTTACCACGATTTCTGTGCCTCCATTATCTAAAGGTAGGGTAGGGTTATTTATATAAATAACATTGCCAACATAGTTTATCAAAAAATCATGAAATCTACAATAAATTTAAAACCTTCAGTCACGAAACTTATTCATATACAAAACAAACTTTTCAGCGATATAATTCCTACATGAAAATAGAATCATACTTCACGTCAGCGACAGAAGTGTCCTTGATAAAGTAAATATATCCCATATATCAATATCTCAATCTGCAAAGTCGAAAACAGCCACAAATGCCAAGCTAATAAACTTCTTGTTGGAGAAGTCGAAGTCAATAGCATTGGTTTTCAGCTTCAGTTTGTGCTATCAGACGAGATCGCAGATTGGGAAGTTCTGCAGTTAGCGTTCCCGGTACCGTTCATACTCTATTAAATCTGCACGTAGAAACCCGGGAACCGGAAGTAACTTCTCTAGTGCATGTTCACGTGCAGACATAAGGATAGACTTCGTGGTCGGAAGTGAACAACTAATCTCTAGTAAAAAGACAATGAAATATTACTTTTTCTATTGGTTTTTAGACGTATTTTTATTATTTCTTTGTTTAAAAGCAGATGTTTTATTAATTATGTATATGTTGTAGTCAGTTTGTAAAATACGTCTAGGCGTTTTATAAACGGCGGACGAAACGCGACCAGATTATCAAACCTTCGGTGTTTTGCAATCTCACTAATCGTCTAAAACGGCTGGTTTCATAATAAATATAAAGATACTTTAATTTCAAAGTTTAATCTAAAAGTGAAAATATCTGTTGTCGCCAGTACATTACCTTCCGTCAGGTCTATGTGTTTTATAAAAATTCCATACAGACAGTTTCTTGCGAAAGACTCTATATTTCCAATACATTACCTTCCCTCAGTTCTATGTATTTTGTACAAATTCCATCCAGAAAGTTTCTTAGAATTAATTCCATATTTGCAGTAAAATTATAACACAAACATACTATGTCAATCACACTTGACATTGACATCTGTTTATCAGATTTTTTAAATTTATATTAGCTGGCTAATTTATGAAATTTAATTTCTTTATAATTTTTTAACTCAATATCCATTGAATATGAAGTATAAAATGTAATTAAATCGTATAGAGAATAAATAAAAATAAATAAATATAAATATATCATCACGGCTTATTACCCATAGCTGGGTGTGCCAATCTGCGTGTACACAGGTATTGGTAATGATGAAATATTTTCACCGTGCGAGCGCTTACCAGGCGTCACCTCACGGGCACTCATTGCTGGCGTGGAGAGTGCACCACAGGGGTCAATTTTGTGGCATTAACATTAAATGTGAAAAAATGAGATTTAACAGCGTTTTTTTTAAGAAAAACTGTTAAAATCTTCAAATGAGGGCACTTCCGGTCGACCAATTATAACCAAAATCTAATCAGCTCTTCATATGAATGTAACGAAGAGGAGAACGAAAGAATTATTAATTTTAGAATTATAGTTATCGACGGAGAAAAAATCGTCACACACAGACATACAAACTCACACATGTCTCATCAGTTTCGATTCCATACTTTTGATACAAATGTTTTGTTCATCAAGTTCCAACGAAAAATATATTAGCCACGAATTGATAATTTAAATATGTGGAACGAAAAATAATTTTATGACAGATTTAGGTTAATTAGGTTAAAGAAAATACAATTTTATTTGTATTGGAACAGACAAAATATATAATAAAATTAGCAAAAAATAAATCAATGAAAAGATATATTTATTTACATTTTCAGAAGTGGTTTCACATCACAATACATATTTAATAATTCCAATACTGAATCCAATAAAGAATAAAGCAATACCTTTTATTATTGACGGACCATCACTCGTTTTCTTGACACTGTTTTGTTTTCCTATATTTCGAGTAAAATTACAACACAAATATACTACGAATATGTCAATTGACACTGACATCTTTCAATCAGAATTTTCTTAATATAGTAGCTGTTTCTAGCATAGCTGGCTAATTTATGAAATTTAATTTCTTTAGAATTTTATAACTTTATATCCATTTAATATGAAGTATAAAATGCAGTCAAATCGTATAGAGAATACAATGTTTTTTATTATTTATAATGACATTAAACGTGAAAAAATGATATTTAACATCGATTTTCAAGAAAAACTGCTAAAATCTTCAAATGAGGGTACTTCCGGTTGATTATAACCAAAATCTAATCAGCTCTTCATATGGATGCAGCGAAGAGGAATACGAAAGAAATATAATTTTTGAAATTGTAGTATTAGAGTTATCGTAGACGAAAATTTTGTTACACACACACATACAAACATCATCGTAAAAATAATAAAATCGTATTCTACGGACCTTAAAACGTGCTTATTCATTAAAATCTCACCACCGAATTTTTTGACCAAAGACAATACCTTCCTGACCTAAAGGTGACGGAAGGTAAATATGACGAGCTTTAATTTTGCATTCTTATAACATTTTGATACGGGCTAACTATTTTCAAGAAGATAGCCAAAAACTTAAATGTCACCATTTTGGCAGGGAGTTCTCGTATTCCGATTTCCAGTAACTTTTGATATGATAGGTTGTATTTATTTGGGACTTTTAGAGTAACTTGGTAGGTTAGTTGTGTTTAGTTGGCAAATTTTAAGTAACCCAGAACTACTTTCTCTTTCTAAACAGTTGCGTCCTTTGTGCAATTTTCTATATACTTTTTACCTTCCGTCACCTTTAGGTAAGGAAGGTATTGTCTTTGGTCAAAAAATTCGGTGGTGAGTTTTTGATGAATAAGCACGGTTTAAGGTCCCTAGAATACGATTTTACTATTTTTACGATGATGTCTGTATGTGTGTGTGTTTGTGTATGTATGTATGTATGTATGTATGTGTATGTATGTATGTATGTATGTATGTATGTATGTGTGTGTGTATGTGTGTGTGTGTGTATGTGTGTGTCTGTGTGTGACAAAATTTTCTAATGCGATAACTCTAATACTACAATTCCAAAAATTATAATTCTTTTGTATTCCTCTTCGTTACATCCATGTGAAGAGCTGATTAGATTTTGGTTATAATTGGTCAACCGGAAGTACCCTCATTTTAAGATTTTAACAGTTTTTCTTGAAAAAACGATGTTAAATATAATTTTTTCACATTTAATGTTATATATATATATATATATATATATATATATATATATATATATATATATATATATATTAAAGAATTATTTATTCTCTATACGATTTGAATGCATTTTATACTTCATAATAAATGGATATAGAGTTAAAAAATTATAAAGAAATTAAATATCATTTATATTAGTCAGCTTTGCTATAACTCTGGAAACAGCTGCTACATTACGAAAATTCTGATTGAAAGGTGTCAGTGTCAAGTGCAGTTGACAGTATATTTATGTTATAATTTTACTGGAAATATAGGATCTTTTGTTAGAAACTTTCTGTATGGAATTTGTATAAAATACATACAACTGCCTTAAGGTAATGTACAAGAAATATAATCTTTTGCAAGGAACTTTCTGTATGACATTTATACCAAATACATAGAACTGACGGAAGGTAATGTGCTGGCCACATCAGAATTTTTGATGTTAAATCCATTTTCCTTGTGATCAATTTTCTTCGCTATCAGTTTTCTACGTGACAAATTTTGCTGTGATCAATTTACCGGCGAAAATTTTTCCGGGAATCCACTTTTAATCGCGCTTTCGTTAAAAGTAGTATTTCATCCCATAATAATAGAATGTAACAGCGCAGTTTCATTTACCACTTTTATTATAAAAAGGCGATCAGCATAAGAGCCATTGGCATTATTCAGAAATATCTTTGTAAACATGTAAAGCATAAGATTTCTGTTGCAAGTTCCTTTTGATCACAAACAAAAGGAAACTAACAAACCAAGCAAATCTCCCTAAATCATGTTAAAGTCTTTGGCGGTGCACACGTGAATGAAAAGCTCATATCAAGATGATAGCACATGTATCCCATTCCGGCTTCCGCGAGAGTAAATAAAATTAGAGGAATCCTGGTATGATCACGCATCTAGTTACCGTTGCCTACCGCCATTTTCCCCACACGCTTATCCTGATAAACCTTATTATGAATATGTAGTCAGCGGATTAAATTATGAAGTGCATCTTGCTCGAGCTCGTTCATCGTGCCGAAGCGTTATCTAATGTAATTCTCCTAAGATCTACAGAAACAAACGCAATTCGGTGGCTTTTGTCTTTGTTTCGGGAAACAAAAGTGTATCAGTGTTGGATAAAAGTAAAGATTTTGTTTCAGCTACGGAAATTGGATTTAGCGAAATGCGAAATTAAAATGCGGTAAACGAATTAGAAATCTGATTAGGAAGATTGTATTTGTCTCTCACATATTTCATTATTTTGAATTTCTATTCATTTTTACCTGTCCTTAATTTGTATATAAGGTATTTAGTTATAATTGTTATTAATAAAACATATTATAATAGTGTAACCTTTTTACTTCCTTGTACAAAGTAAAGAAAGTATTGTAATCGCGAAAAATTTCGGTTTTCTAGTTGTGCACCTTCCTTTTTGGTCATTACATAATTTCCAGAAATGGTACTTTATTTGAAGCTATAATAGATTTTAATGAAAAACTATTTTAAAATATAATCCAAAACTTTTCAAATTTGGTATATAAGACTTCTATGTCAATTGGAATAACATAGTCGATTTTGGGTTAAAACAGGCTAACCTGAGGTGATATATTTCCTGGAGTTATTAACAGTTTTTCTTAATAAAATGGTTTCATTTTAATTTTAGTAATAAATGCTTCAACTAAGAGTTTTAGAGAATTAAATTCTGCGTCTAGCACATCAAGTATTATTAAATTAGCCCTTTGTATAAGCGAGATATGTAAATTTAAAACATATATTTTTTGGTTTTTGTAATGAAGCTTGCTATGAATTAGGACAAAAAATAACAAAAAAATAAAAAATAGATGTTAATGTCAAATTACGTCAAATACGTGCAATTTTATAATTGGGTCTATACTTCATGGTGGTCTTGCGTACAATGAAGTCGTGTGGTGTCCACATCAGATTTTTATAATTTGGGTGAAGTGTAAATATTAGACAATTATTATGAATTAAAATAAAGGTTTATTGAACTATAATTAAATATTAAAAAGGCATTAAAAAATACCGTTTACTAATATTAAATACTAATTTAAAATCTAGTTAAGACTAACTGTATTTAACTAGATAACACTAACACTATTTATTTAAACAAATAACACGACTATTTACTTATACGATCTTATTGATTATTTATTTCAACTATTTATGTCATTATTTATTTATTTAATCAATTAACTGTCCACCTACTGACCTCCATAGCGTCTATATACTCAACTAACTCAAAAGTGTCTGTATATTCAACTGCTGGGACAGAAGACACACTTGTCACCTCACTATCTGTGTATTTATGTAACTCTTTCTCTCTTCCACAGACTCAGTATCACAGACAGTCCATATGCCACAATTCTTCAACATCACTGCCGAGTATCCACTTCCATTTGCCGTTATTGTCCCCGTATACCTAGCTTCCCAATACTCTTCAATACTACAGAGTATTCATTTCCACAGTTATCCCGGTATACCAGTAACTTCCTGACTCGCCATTATTGTCCTTGTACACTATATCTTCCCAATACTCGTCAACACTACCGAGTATTCACATCCACAGCTATCCCAGTTAACTAGTAACTCGACACTATACTGCATACGCTCACCACGATACTGCTGTGCTGCACAAACACTCTATGTGAATGTCTCTATACACATACAGGATGGTGACTTTGACGACGCAGCATAGGGGTATCAATGGTAAAATCTTCATGAGTAGTTATTTGCTCCCCTAATTATTTTAGAGCAAAATTGTATTTATGTTTTTGTTACAGAAAAAAATACTGCATCCGAATATGCTATTGTTTATAATTTTTCAATTTCCGTAAAAATAATCAAAAACAATAATAACATTTTTACAAAAATCATTGATGATGAGTGCCCGTGAGGTGACGCCTGGTCAGCGCCCGCCGATGCAAATATTTCATCATTACCGATATCTGTATATAAAGCAGATTGGCACACCCAGCAATGGGTAATAAGCCGTGATGATATATTTATTTTTTATTTATTGATGCCATGGAACAAAAATTTAAATAAAAGCACAAACATTTGTCGCTACTTAAAGAAATCTTAACTTTGGTTCTCGTCAAACTACATTGTTGTAATCCACAACTATTACATCGTTGTCATCAACTACAATAAAGATGTTTTCATTTTCCTCGTTTTAAACAAAAGTTCAAACATCTGTCAAAGGTTATTGACGTTTAAATTTATTTTCAAAACAAGGATAAAGAAAACACCTTTATTGTAGTGTTGATGACAACAATGTAATAGTTGATTACAACAATGTAATTTGACGAGAACGAAATTTAAGATTTCTTTAAATAGTGACAGATGTTTGCGCTTTTGTTCCATGGCATCAATGATTTTTGTAAAAAGGTTCTTATTCTTTTCGACTATTTTTACAGTTCCGAAAATTGAAAAATTATAAACATTAGTATATTCGGATGCAGTATTTTTTCCTGTAGCAAAAACCTAAATACAATTTTGCTCTAACATAATTAGGGGAGCAAATGACTGCACATTAAGATTTTACCATTGAAACCCCTGTGCTGCGTCGTTCAAGTCACCACCCTGTATGTCTCTCCATGTAACTAACTAACTCCCGAGCATAACTGCGTCCCTTTTATACAGCTGCCATTATCTTCCAAAGAGCTTTAGAATGTTCGACCGCATAATAACAATGAAGACAATTAAAGTAATTAAACACTTCTCGGCTTGTTTGTTTACGTATTCCGGCTGCTAGCGCGATTGCGGCATTGCTATACTTAGACGCTTGTTCAGCGTAGCAGCGGGGCTCACAAGTTACAATAGAATAAATACATAAAATAAAATAGTATTCCTATTAGCAACTCAAATCACCGTATATCCAGAAATGGGTAACAAATAAATAGTTATCATCTTCAAGATAATTAGATAAGGTTTCAATTAATTTAATCGAATTTTGTATTTTGTTTTTAATCTCCCCATTTCATCGTCGAAATGTTTTTAATCGGATTCTTTTTCTTGGCAAAAAACAAAAAATCCCCTTGTCCATAAAAGAATTAACAAAAAATATTTTTCACGCCAAGCAACAAAAAACAGAGCCGAGTTTTCTTTCAGTAAGGTTCTTTTTCACCGTGTCACTGGTTTAAAATACGAACAAAATAACAGTTTCATTTCTCGTTGTAAAAGTAATTCGCGTAGCAAGTTAACGATTATTGGCCGCCATTATGTTGCTCTCAATCTCTGAAAAGAATGAAACGTGTCATGGATATTATTGTAGAATGGAAAGGAGTTTTAAGTCTATGTAGCGCTCTCGAAATAGAGCAAAGCTTGTTGAATAAGTTAGAGGCGTGCCTTTATGTCAATCATACCGTTATATTTTTAACTTTGAATTGTAAAATGAAAAATGGTTCATGTTTCACTGTCTGTGTCTATTCTATGGCCAGTTGTGAATATTTTTAAATATTTATTTGACAGCTAAATGAGTTGATGATACACTGCAAGCTGGAAAAGTATAAATATACATGAATATTTCTTTTCAAGAATGATATGTTGATAATATAATGGTAATAACTTTTCATACTATTGTTAATACAACGATTGTTTAGTAGAAACTTGTTTGGCCTGCGTAGCCGCGACTTAATCAACATGACAACGAAATTCAATTGAGGATTTCTTGGCAAACACAACAATAGTCCAAATTTATAAAATTTGAGTTAGACACGGTGGTGACTCGAACACCGGAATATAGAGATTTAACATGTAACATGTAAAATCAGATTTTCCTAATTTCATGCTCCCTTAATTATTTTAGGTAAAAAGCGTCTAAGCATAGCGATGACGAAATCGCGCTAGTAGCCGGGCTACGTAAACAAACAAGCCGCAACGTGTTAAATTACTTCCGGTCGCCTGAACCTTTTGTGTTCATTGTTATTATGTGGTCGAACATGCTAGAGCTCTCTGGAAGTTAATGGCAGCTGTATAAAAGGGACGCAGCTATGCTCGGGAGTTAGTTAGTTACGTGGAGAGACATATAAAGACATTCACATAGAGTGTTAGTGAAAGACAGCAGTATCAGTATCGTGGTGAGCGTATGCAGTATAGTGTCGATTAGGTACTCGGGAAGTTACTGGTAAACTGAGAGAGCTGTAGATGTAAATACTCGGTAGTGTTGATGAATATTGGGAAGCTATTGTGTACAAGCACAGTAACGGCGAGTCAAGAAGTTACTGGTATACCAAATACATCTTTAAAATGGCCTACTAACGGGACAACTTTACCCTAATTTAACCGACTTCGCATCTCTCATAGTTTCTGAGATCCCAATGGTGCGCCTCGAAAAACGGACACTGTGTATGTACTTCGATCGAGTTGAGCGTTTATCCCTTAAAGTCAATCCGGTCGAATAAGCTCAACCCATTTGTATTTTAGGGTCGGATTGAAAATTTCAGTCCGGTTGAAAATGCGTTTATTCTGATCAATTCAACCCGCTAATTTCAATCGGATCAAATCAATCAATTTTCAAGCGGGTTGAAACTATCGGGATAAACTAGGTAAATGTAAAATTTCAGTGTTTCTAGAAAAACAACCATAATCCTACAATCAGCAAAAACAACCTACAAGCCTATTCTGTAACTCAGTCGTTAATGGTTATAAATCAAGTATGCTAATATGTAAAGGCTGCTTCATGTAAGCTGTAAGCTTAAGACTTTACCTTAGCATTAGCATTATGACTTTGCATTAAACTTTATGCATGTTGACATACAAGGCCATATAAAATATAGATATGGATAGTGTAGAAAAGATTGTTAGTTAGTTGTTCTTCATAAATTGTCTTAGTTGCACGATAAATAGAAGTTACTATTACTTGTATTATTTTATTCATTTTGTTGTAGGTATCTATATATATTAGATAATATTCAAAAATTCTTGCCTCTAAACCAAAACAAAATTTAAAGAAAAGAGAAACAAATCAAATCATATGAAGACCACACCCAAGCATTTTGTAGAGCTGTTTTATCTTTGTATAATTTTTCTTTCTTGTTGTAAATATGTTTGTATTGTTTCACTAATTCAATTAGTTGAATATCTTTTTCAAAGCCGTTCATTTTTACTGAAATGTAACACAATTTTTTAAAACGTCAAATTCAAAGACATGAATATCGCCAGCGGCAAGCTTCTGATTGGTCGGCATTAGCATTATGACTTAAGAATTTAGAAATTGGCGTAATCTAGGGTTACGGCATAATGCTAAGGTTAAGGTTACAACTACATATACCGTAGCACGCTTTGGTAATTATTAATGCAGTCATAATACTTATGCTAAGGTAAAGTCTTAAGTTTACAACTTACATGATCCAGCCTTAACGAAAAATTGGATTTTTAATTGTCAAATCAATATTGGACAAAAATTTTAACCAGCCGTTATTAATTAATATTAATAATATTATGTAAAAATAAAAAATTGGTCACATACCCCATTGTTTATAGTGTTTTATGTTGTTATATTATTCCGAATCCTATCTCTTCGTATTGATACTTCCCATACCTTCCATACTTAAAATGTAGTAATAATTTGTATTTTATAGCTGCAATGCACACTATTACTGAGTTTACATGCAGTTTTAAAAACGTTTTTAGTTTTGAAAACGCCATTATACAGAGGCAAAACGGTTTTGAATTATCTCAAACCAACACTAAAATTCATGGGTTGGACTTGAAAACTAATTTCAAAACTACTCATGTAAACAGTTAAAATTCAGTTTCGATACTGCGCATGCGTACAGAGCATAACGTTTCTGTCGCTTTGTGTTATAGCTTGTTCGAAGATATTTCGTTATGGCTTTAACTTACTAAGCCTGTGGTGAACCGCACACAGCAGGAGATTGTACCTGTTGGCGCTCAGGGTAAGATTGCAAAATATTTAAATTCGGAAAACCCTAATCTCTGTGCACATTACGTATTTCAGATTTACGTGAAATAATAATGAATTCACAAAATTAAATTAAGTCTTTGACTATTATTAGAAATATAAGATGAGAAGAATCGTCCTTGACATATTAGGGAAAATAAGATACCAAAGGCATACCTAGTGAGTAGGTATATAAATGAGTTTTCAAAAATTTATCCAATTGAATTAATTTGGGGGCAATTATAATGCAATATAAGACGGAACTATACATCACCGACTGTAAGTGACGATGTTACCGAACTAATAATAAGTGAAATGAACAATATAACACTAGAAATTTGGGCTAACAGTGTGCGTCATGTGATTGATATAGAAAATCAATATATTGATATTAATAATATTAGCAAAGATTTTATTATAAATATTCAAGACTCAAGTGACGATAGTGAAATGGATTGGGATTGTGACAATGATATTGTCGAATAATTACATATGTATATCAGTGTAATATATATTTATTTTTATGTATGGCACTATTGTTTAATTGCATTATTTAATTAAATGATGAATTGTTATACAATGATACTTTTATGTAACATTTTTTTTTGCTTCATTATCATTAATAATATTTGTACAAAATTCTCTGTTTCATTATTAAAAATTAAATTAAATTGGGAAATATTGAATACATACCTGTCTTTCCACCCCTATAAATCAAGCTTAAATCCCTAACAATAGACCCGCTGAGAGGGCCATAACGAAATATCTTCGAAGAAACTATACTAACCTTCAAATATACTGACAGTTGTGTAGTTTTAGTGCATTGTGGCACGAAGTATAGAAAATAATTAGAATAATAGCAAAACGAAGTATTTGGAGTGAAGAGGATCTGCCGCTTACATCAGCTAAATGCGCATGCGCCGAAACTGATTTCAAATCTATTTTTAAACTTGTTTTGAAAACTGCATGTAAACAGTTTTGCATAATTTTGACTGAAAACTGAAACCATTTTCAAAACTGCATGTAAACGTTTTTATATATACCAATGTTATTCACACATGTTTCCAATATCCATTCACAAATCTCCATAAAACTTCTGTTAACATCGAGCAACCAACACTCTCAATCACTTGAACTCCCTATCCAGCTTTCCATCTCCATAACGTCTCATTTTCCATTTCCTCTGATTGACTAGCAGTGTATCTCCATATCATTACGCTGGAAACGGAGCTGTTCGCTGGAAATAGCGCATTATGTCTCACCTCGCAGAACGGTGTTATGGAGTAACGTTTCGCCGTTTGCAGAACGTAACTTACGCTCAATGGCGTTCGCTGTCTTCCACCGGCGTAGAATGGAAGGTTAGAAGTGAAATGGAGAGAAAATGGAGAGAATAAACTGTAATTTTTATTGTTAAGTTTATATGGTGTTTTAGTTTATTTTTACGGGATTGTTTTATGTAGTTCCCTGGAAAGAATCTGTAAGATTTTGAAGGATGCTTTGATTCCCGTGAATTCTTTATTAAAAATCTGATGTGGCCAGCACATAACCTCTCGCCAGATATTTTACCTGGGCTGTACGCATAAAACGAAAAATATTTTTAAATACAAATACATATATTCATGTCTCACTACAAAATAATTCTCACATATATTTGCAAAATCTATGGGATATTTTAATATAAATTATGTACAATAAAAACATTTTCTTTATATTCAATATCCTGAAATGTTCTTTTTCTACTTTCCTTTTCTTTATATTCGTCATTTTTTCGCAAATTCCTTTTATGTTCTTTTTTACGTATATTCTTTTGCGTTGTTGACTTTTTTTTATTTTCATAATCTTCATAATAATGTACAAATATTTTTGACAGTGGCATACAAATATTTTTGACAGTGACATTTATTTGTCAATTCAAATGTTTGTACATTTGAATTTCTTGCCTTGAAGTAGTTTGATCTGAGGATTTTTACATCAAATTATTTTATATGCATTTCTTTATCTCTAAATCTATAGAAGATATAATAATGAAATTATATTTATCGAATAAAGAACTTAACGTTCTTTAATATAAGTATTTACATAAATTTTCGATAAATAATATTTAGATGATTTTTGAACATCCATACATCCACACACACATACGGACATCATGTTATAATCGGATTTTAGGGACCTTAAAACGTGCTTATTCACTAAAATCTGGATATGCGATTTTTAGCATGAATACAATAGGTACCGAGGTAAAAATACAATTGCTATATAAGGCATGCCATATGAAAATTTCGATTTGCTATATAGAAATTCAAAACGATATTGTAACATTATTATTTATTTGGGCGAAGTGTAAAAATTAAAGAATTATTAATAATTAAAATGGATGTTTATTAAAACTATAAATAAATATTAAAGGATAATAACAATGACGATTAATATAGTTAAACATATATTAAATAATAATTTAGACTAAGTATATAATTAACTAGTTAAACACTAACTATGTTTATTTATTTAAACAATTAACAACGCACTATTTATTTACACGATCTTACTGATTATTTATTTCGACTATTTATGTCACTATTTATTTATATCACTTGCAACATCCGACCTACCGACCTCCACAGTATCTATATAACTGACTCAACGGTGTCTGTATATCCAACTACCCGGACAGAATTCTCACCTTTTACTTCACTGTCTGTCTATTTATGTAACTAACTGTCTTATGATCTAATTCTTCTGACGGACTAACTCTGTCTTCCACAGCCTCAGTATTACCGACTGTCCGTATGCCACTCTGCCTCTAGCGTGGTTGTTTAAGACTATCCCCCTTGCTCCTGAAGATGCCCCATACGACTGCGGGCGAAACGTTGAGTTCTGACTCAAAATATGACACAGTCCATTCCCGGAAAACGAATATTTCTTATCATTGAAATACCCATGTAAAATAGAGATTCTTTGCTAATTTGATGAACTTCGTATCTCGTTTTCTAGATCACAGTGGTAAAAAATTAACAGCCTGATCATTTTATTTGCATCCGTTCATGAATAAATATTCTACATTATTTTTATCTGTGTTTCATAAAGCTTGAATTTTAATTCAGAATAGTAAAAAACATTTCAATAATAATAGCGACTAGCCTGAAAAGGATACTTAAGAAATATTGATTTCCTCGAAGAGCCGAGACCGAGAGTACATTGAAAAATGTGTTTTTCGTTAAGTAAGAAATTGTATCCAGCAAATAAGAACTAATGAGTGTCTGAATGTAATGATGGCCGCAGAAATTTCTATTAAAAGTTTCGATATTTCAGAAAGTTGCTAATTTGTTCCTCGAAGTAATGCTGCAAACCAATAATTGGAACTTGTTATCAGATATATCAAAAACACTGACACAAAATCAATTAACGACTTTGATCATGATAGCCGACACTGGAAAATAAAAAAAGATTTCGTGAAATCGTTGCCACAATTCTTGATAATGTCGTTGATTGAACATTTTAAATTCATAATATCATCAACGAAACATTTTATATTTATTTTAGGTAGAATAAATAATTGTATTTTTTGGAAAAAAATGTAGAATTTAATTTTTATCTGTCTCATATTTGCATAGATAAGACGCGCGCGCGATAAGAGTAGATATAATAAGCTAGTCTTTCAAAAACTCGTATTGTTTCGACTAAGTTACGTCATGTATTTTAAAAAGATGTTCGCGGTAACGTAAGTTCGTTTATTATTTCGGATATATTAACTTGATTCATAGCCGTATGTATAGCGTTATTTTCTGTCAGTATCTTATTTTTCACATATTTAGTTTAAATCTTGCTAATAAACTTATTAGTTGAGTAATTTTTAAATTTTGAATGCTTTTACTGTAACATACTCGTATATTTACAACAAAAAACAGTAGTATGTTTTGTATATATTAAAAAAACTGAGTAACGTGTGGTGTACTTAGATTTTACTTAGTAGTGTCTACTGATTTTGACAGAATGGGAATCTTAACTCATACAATTCGACGATCATCTAGATCAGACATCTTTAAAAATTTGACAGAGATTTCGACTATTAATGACCGTATTATGTACAAAACGAAAGAATTACAGATCTGTAAATCTGTAAAAACCTGAGAACAACACCTATTTTGTTGATTAATAAAAATTGTTTATATATACATTTAAATATTTAGGCGCACTCTTTGAAAAATTGTTGCCCAACAGCGTACACCATAAAAAGGACAAAGTACAATTACATGAATGTAAGTAAATTTTGAAAGGAATATACACATACATACAGACATAAAAGAAATATAATATATATAAATACCTAATAAATGTCAAATTTGTTTTCAAATTCGAAAATACATTCATAATAGAATATGGTAATATAGTGAATATATCATACGAGTATCTATATCACTAACAATTTTATTAATGTTATTAGCACATAATATAAATCGGAGATTTGGTTTGTGTATTTGTTCTCGCTCTAGAGCATTGACAATATAGTTGATAGACGTGGTACATGAATTTCAATATTCTCTAACAAGGCAGTACAATCAATTTTGTTTTGCAGCAGTTTTAACAAAAATATAATTGACTGACAGATTCTATATGTTTGTAATGATTTAAAGTTTAAACGGACTAATAAATTGTTATAATCTGAGCCTCGTTCAGGATTGATATGATCACATTTAAATGCTAAACAATTTTGTACATCCTTAACTTTAATAATGTACCGGTCATAAATTGGATGCCATATTAATGCTCCATATTCTAATTTGGAAGGAACATAACTATTGAAGAGTATTATAAATGTGTTCACCTTACAGTTCCTAAATATAAATCCAAGTATTTTAACAGCAGAACTAACCAATTCTGTAACATGTATTACAAAAAAGACATATCTGCTTCAAAAATAACTCCAAGATCCTTGAAATAAGATGGTCCTGTAGTAGCCGTTTCTAGTACAATATTATCAATGTGATAATTAAACAAATTTGGATTTTTTATTTTATAATATGACAAAGTTTTGCATTTACCAGAGTTCAGTTTTAAATTGTGTTGGTTACACCATTCGAAAATTTGGTCCAACTGACATTGGAGCTTATGACAGTTTAATTCATTCGTGATTGAGCAATATATCTTTAAATCATCTGCCTAAAACAGATGATCACACATATTAATTAGATTACTTAGGTCGTTGATATATAAATAAAAATGGTCCTAATGCCAAGCCTTGTGGTATCCCAGATATAGGGGTGAAATACTCCGATTGGAAACCAATATATTTAGCAAATTGCTTTCTATAAGGTAAATATGATTGAAGCAAATAAATTAAATTTAAGTTGAGACCAAAAGACTTTAATTTTTGCAACAATATACCATGATCGATTTGGTCGAAAGTTTTATGAAAGTCAGTGTAGATTACGTCTATTTGCCCCCCTTTATCCACCACTGACGTAATATAATGTGATTTTACTGCTAAATTTGTCACCCTAGATTTTTTTTCAACAAATCCATGTTGAAATGACGATATGAATGGACTTAATTTAAAACTTAATTTAATGGTTTCGAATACTTTTGACAAATTACATAATTTGGACACAGGTCTATAATTTTTAATATTTGAGACATCTCCAGATTTATGAATAGGACATATACATGCGATTTTCCAAATATCTGGAAATACAGATGTTTCCAAAATAATATTAAAATGAACCAAGAGTGTTACAAGTGCCGAAGAACAATCCTTAATTACAAAACTAGGTATTTGGTCTACACCGGCAGTTGTTTTATTTGATACCCTTCTAATAGCTTGCAATACGTCATTTTCTGTAATTTCATTAATTTCAACAGATGGAAGATAATTTAAAAAATCGGTTGTTGTCTTGAATTATTACCTTGACTTGATTGTATATACACACTTTTGAAATATTGAGCAAAACTATGAACAATAGTTAAATTAAATTACATTAAATACAGACCTAAAAATCTGATGTGGCCAACACATAACCTCTCGCAAGATATTTTACCTGGTTGTACGCATAAAACGATATGCGATTTTTAGCATGAATACAATACCTCTCTTAGCGAGAGGTAAAAAGAAGGGTATTATCAGTAGAAATGGACTCTCTACGAAGGATCTCGAGACTAGAGAGGAAAACAAACGAGGAAATAAGGAATAGAATGAGAGCAGCAGAAACAGTGGTTGATAGAATAGAAAAAAGATCTTTGAAATGGTTTGGACATTTACTGAGAATGCCTGCAGAACGTTGACCAAAAAAAGAGTGACAGATTTCATTGCGATTTCCTTCATTAATTACAGATTTACAGATCTATAAGACTTACAGTTTCCTACAGAATACGGCCATAAGTAAATATTAATCTACGGATTAATGAGAATTTTAAGCAAAGGATACATATTTCATTATAAAGTATTGAGCGAAACTTTTGCCCAACATTAATTATATAAATGAAGTTGTGTCTTGAGCGTTTCTTGTAAATGAATTTTGTTTTCATTAGTGAATAAGTGAAATACACCTGATGAAATTTAGAAGAAATTTTGCAACAAGTGTATAACAAAGTTAGAATTTTAATTAACATTGTGGTAAGAAACGTTTCAATAGCATCCGCGTCGGAATAATTTCATCAAGAGTGCCATGCATTTCTTGTCGCGTTCTACTGCAACCAACCGAGTAATTAACAATTACAGACCAAATAAGAAAACGGCGACTGCTTAATGAAAAGAAACTTTTTTAATCTTTTTGACATGTGGACTCTAAATATCTAAAAATAAAAATTTCATTTCCACACAGAAGTTTTAATTATTAATAAAATGTTTTTAAAATTTGATAGAAAGAGATCGTTTTCTTCTTAAATTCCTGCAACTGTCAGATGACGAAAAAATCTGATGTGGCCAGCACATTACCTTCCGTCAGATCGTGGTCAGATATATGTATCACGGATCACCTCAACTACAGATAGGACAGTCAATGTATTTGTCGAAATACGAAATAGTGACATCTAAAGATTGCTTCCATGAACTAACGCACACTGTGATGACTTGGTCGGTTTGGTAGTTTGTGACATAGGTGACATGTCATTGTATACATAAATTGAAATTTTGAAAATAAAAGAGATATGAGAATTGAATAAAAATAAATACATTTATTCTATATAATCGCAAAACAATAACTATAAATTCATTTCTATATAAATTTAAAATTAGTTGTCACGTAGACATACACTTCTATTTTAATATTTGTTTATATGTAAGATAAAAGGGTATTGGAAAAGGTACGACATTTAATCATTAAATATAAAAGTAAACGTCTATCTGCTTCTTTGCACTACGCTTTATATCAAACAGCACAACGAATGTTCATCGGTTTATTGAATTTCAATTCTATATTACATCAAAAAATAAACACAGTTAATACACTTTAAAATTGGAGAAACCACGAAATAAATCACTAAGTACTGGCACTATAACTTAAACCATGAACTGTTACAAGTTGAATTACCAAATAATTAAAGATCTTAAAGCGTACGTCCAATATGACATGTGTGATGACTTATGTGACTTTACAATACAAAATATTGCAAAATGTTTTAAACTCAAAGATGACAATCCATTTTTACCTTCCGTCACCTTTAGGTAAGGAAGGTATTGTCTTTGGTCAAAAAATTCGGTGGTGAGTTTTTGATGAATAAGCACGTTTTAGGGTCCCTACAATACGATTTTACTATTTTTACGATGATGTCTGTATGTGTGTGTGCGTGTATGTATGTATGTGTGTGTGTGTGTGTGTGTGTGTGTGTGTGTGTGTGTGTGTGTGTAACAAAATTTTCGTCTACGATAACTTCCATAATACAATTCTAAAAATTATAATTCTTTCGTATTTCTCTTCGTTACATCCATGTGAAGAGCTGATTAGATTTTGGTTAGAATTGGACAACCGGAAGTACCTTCATTTGAAGATTTTAACAGTTTTTCTTGAAAAAACTATGTTAAATATCATTTTTCCACATTTAATGTTATTATAAAT
The DNA here is from genome assembly GCA_963082715.1 of Harpalus rubripes. Taxonomy (NCBI): domain Eukaryota; kingdom Metazoa; phylum Arthropoda; class Insecta; order Coleoptera; family Carabidae; genus Harpalus; species Harpalus rubripes. The sequence goes on along the minus strand of OY720453.1, from coordinate 8,161,656 downwards.
ATTAAAGAATATTTTATTCTCTATACGATTTGACTACATTTTATACTTAATATTAAATGGATATAGAGTTAAAAAATCTGATGTGGCCAGCACATTACCTTCCGTCAGTTCTATATATTTTGTACAAATTTCATACGGAAACTTCCTTGCTAAATTAAATATTCTATTTCTTGTACATTAGCTTCCGGCAGTTGCATGTATTTTATGCAAATTTCATACAGAAAATTATTATTTTGTGACGTTTTCTATATACAGTGTAATGTATCTGCAGAAAAAAAGATTTATTATTATTATTTCTTGTACATTACCTTAAAGCAGTTGTATGTATTTTATACAAATTCCATAGAGAAAGCAAAAGATCCTATATTTCCAGTAAAATTATAAAACAGACACACTATGTCAATTTCACTTGACACTGACATCTTTCAATTAGAATTTTCTTAATATAGTAGTTGTTTCCACAGGTATGGCTACTTTATGAAATTTAATTTCTTCATAATTTTTTAACTCAATATCCATTTAATATTAAGTATAAAATGCAGTCAAATCGTATAGAGAATAAAATATTCTTTAATATTTATAATAACATCAAATGTGAAAAAATTATATTTAACATAGTTTTTTCAAGAAAAACTGTTAATATCTTCAAATGATGGTACTTCCGGTTGACCAATTTTAACCAAAATCTAATCAGCTCTTCCTATGGATGTAACGAAGAAGTATACGAAAAAATTATAATTTTTGTAACTGTAGTATTAGAGTTATCGCAGACGAAAATTTTGTTACACACACACATCCACACATCCACACACACACACATCCACACACACACACATACAGACATCATCGTAAAAATAGTAAATTCGTATTCTAGGGACTCTAAAACGTGCTTATTGAGTAAAAACTCATCATCGAATTTTTTGACCAAAGACAATACCTTCCTTACCTAAAGGTGACGGAAGGTAAAAATTATAAAGAAATTAAATTTCATAAAGTAGCCATAGCTATGGAAACAGCTACTATATTAAGAAACTTCTGATTGAAAGATGTCAGTGTCAAGTGCAATTGACATATTCGTAGTATATTTGTGTTAGGATAATTTTGCTCGAAATTATCTGTATGGAATTAGTATAAAATACATACAAACTGTCGAAAGGTAATGTACGTACAAGAAATTTAGAATCTTTTGCAAGGAACTTTCTGTATGGATTTTATAGAAAATACATACGCATTTACAAAAATTCTACCGGTAGATACCACATCTACCGACTGTGTTCGAACACATGAGTGATAAAATGTTTCCGTGTTCGAAAATTGTTCAATATCTACCAGATCCACCTACCGGATTTATGAAGAATCTAATCTCAAAAAAAGGTAGTGATGCAAAGCGAAGCGCGCGCGGTAAAAGTAGAAATGTATTCAAAGTAGGGCTCTGCTCAGTTTGTTAACTACGTCAAATTTCTAACCTGTTTTAAACTTTCAGATTTTTTCATAGGTTATGGATCTACACTCTGTTTACCGGTTGCGTTCTTAAAATATCGATTCCGGTAGCTATAACCTGATAAAAAGCTGTTTACTGGTAACAGTTCGCCGGTAGAATTTTCGTAAATACGTCATATAACTGACGGAAGGTAATGTGCTGGCCACATCAGATTTTTTTAAATAACATTAAATGTGAGAAAATGATACCTAACACCGTTTTTTCAAGAAACACTGTTAAAATCTTCAAATTAGGGTACTTCCGGTCGACTAATTGTAACTAAAATCTAATCAGCTCTTCATATAGATGTAAAGAAAAAGAATACGCAAAAATTATAATTTTTGGAAAGGTGGTATTGAAGTTATGCGATCCGAAAAAATTGTCACACACAGACATCAGCGTAAAAATAGTAAAATCGCATTCTAGGGAACCTAAAACGTGCTTATTCATTAAAAACTCATCTATTTTTTTGTCCAAAGACAATACCTTCCTTACCTAAAGGTGACGGAATGTAAAAAGAATTAAAATACAAAACGATTTTTTCAAAAATGAAATTAATAATCAAATACTCGAAATCTCAGTCGGTTTTGTAATAATAAGCGCCCTATGGCTGAGATTTCGTATATTTGTTACTTCTCTAAGAAAATTATTCTGACATTAACGTAGGCCCGCAAAAAGTTTGTCGAAATAACGACGCAAGTCACTTTTCGTCTCCGGTACAAAAAAGTTAATTTCATTAAGGGTCCTCCCAATCCGTGTTCCTTCCTGCGACAAAAACGCAATCACGTGTTTCCCAATTGCGCTAAATTACGCATTAGTGATACCCTCAACTTTACTTTTGTTTTTTGTCATTTTGTCTATTCCAAGTCATCAACTACGGGGTGCATTTAACCTCCTAAGTTCGGTCTGCAAATAGGTAGATAAGATTTTATAGCAGAGTATTTATTTGAAAATGTACTTCAGTTTTGAGCTTAATTTAACGGTGTAATATGTTTGAAAACTTAGCTGTGGTTTGTTTTAAGATATATTGAACTAGGCTGTCTTTATTGATGATGAAGGTTTCCTTTCTGCGAGTAATACTTTTACAACTTGGTTTTGTATTGTAATCTTAAGTATACTTTCCTTAACCAATTGCCTACAACAATATATATATATATATATATATATATATATATATATATATATATATATATATATATATATATATATATATATATGGGGTCTCGTGGCCGCATGCCTGAGTGTCAGATCGCGAATCTGGGGAACCGGATTCGATCCCGATCAACGCCAAATATTTCGAATTCAAACAGTGACGAATTCTAAACACATATACAGTAGACCCCCGGTACTCCAACAAACGTTTTGCAGGGCAGTGTCGGACTATCGAATTTGTCGGATTATAGAGGACTGCCTAAGACCCCCTATAGTCCGGAATTTTTTACAAACGAGTACCTTGTAATCCGACAAATTACAGACCCAGTGATAAGATTCTATGTGTTATACTCTGAAGTACAAATCATACTTCATTATGTACGTCAAATTTAGTAAATTAAACAACACAATAGAGAGCTTACGTTTTATTACGAAATTAACGTCATTAATGCTATAGAACTTACAAACAATAATAACTTTACATTAGGAAATATGTAATTGTGTACAAACAAATGTACATACTAAAATAATCAAAAATTATGAATAAAAATAATCTGCTCAATCATGCATTATCTACATTAGCAAAGACTGTCAAAAAATATTCAATAATAATAATCATATCGGATTACAAGGGGTGCCGGATTAGACAGGGGCCGGATTACCGGGGGTCCACTATATATGTATATAGGTGTCCCAGGACGAGCTTACGTTATCGTTATTTTAAAAACTATTCAATTTTATTTTACGAAATTTGGTATCTAGGGGTTTTCCGAAATGCCCGTTTCAACTAAAATATTTTCAACGCAGTAGCATTTTCCGTTTAACCGGTAGTAGACCCTAACTTTCTTTTTCATTTTACCATAGAATTCAGCAAAAAAATACATATTATACCATAAAAAAGTTTTACTCATATTCAACCACTTCCGGCGTAATGAAACTTTTTTGATTTTCTCACTAATAACGCCCACTTTTATATCAATCTATATCTCGAGAATGGTAACGAATTTCTATAATCTGTAAAAACAGTTTTATTACCTGAATAATGTATTCGGTTTTTGTAAGTACAAAATTTATATTTTTTCATAATACCATACTGTTAAATGTGCTTTAACAGTACTGTATGCTCAACCGATATATGCATCAAAACAGCCACGGCCGTTATTTTTTATAACAGTACAATTATTAAAAACCATGTGTTCCAAAAAAAATCGCAGCGTCATGAAATTGTCATGAAGAGCTGTCACCTGTCAACATTCCATAGAAAATAGAATTTTAAGAAGATATTTTATGTTATTATGAAAAATACTGAACGTCACACGGCTGATATACAAATAACAGACACGGTTGATTATAACATTCAACCTCATCTTTTATTTGCTACATATCATCCTTATGACGTTAATACCTATTAAGTAGTCAAAACAAATTTGTCATCAGTCCTTTTTTACCTCCCGCTACCCTTGATAAGGGAGGTATAGAGAATCACATATCGAGATTTTGGTAAATGACCACGTTTTAAGTTCCCTAGAATCCAATTTTAACATTTTCACGATGATGTATGTGTGTATGTATGTGTGTATGTGTGTGCGGATCCTTTACTCTAACTCAAATACTATCATTCAGAAAACTTTGAAACCTTGTATTTCGAACTTTTTCTGTACTGGAAAGAGCCAATTAGATTTTGGTGTAAATCGAATAACCGGAAATGGCACTTTACTAGAAGCTCAAAATAGTTTTTCTTCAAAAAATACCTTTAAATATTATTTTTTCAACAATAATGTTATAAAAATTAAAGTTTATTAAATTTTGTACAGCTTGCATTAATACTTTCTCTATATATTTTATGGATAAATTCATAAAATTATCTATAAATTTAATCCCGGAGTCTACGCTTTAAACAAGCAAATCTCCTTGGTTACACAGTTCATAACTTAAATGTATGTAACTGATAGATAAATGTCACTGTCAAAGAATTAATCATTTTAAATAGTAACGTTTTAAAAAGAAAATAGTAGATCTTAATACAGTTTCCGCAATAACTAAATATATATATATATATATATATATATATATATATATATATATATATATATATATATATATATTTAAATTGATAAAAATTAAATAGTTGCGGAACGCACATTTTATTAACTTTTTTTTAAGAAAATGGAACAGTACATAATACATGTAAGAGATATAAATATATACTTGGACAATATGTACATTTCCACAATTTAAGAAAAATATGAAAAAAAAAAAAAATTTTAAAATAAACCGAAAATATCGAAAATAGGTGCCGGAACGCCTTTCCGATGCGTTACATAATAAAAAAAGCCTTGTCTGTCTCTATTTGCATAAGTTTTATATACTATTTATCGGAAATGCAAATTGGACCAAATAGTCCATAGTATCGCGTATAATAAGCAGTTTTTGAAGTACAAGTACTATTGAACTTTCTACTCTACAATACCTTTAATCTCCTTCCTTGAAAGTAATTGGTATTTTAATGCATATTTTTTACAATAGATTCAAGAAAAAGTAGAAATAATAGTTATATCCATATTGTTGTTTGAAATCTGAAACATGAGTTGTGATGTTTTGTAGATGGCGCTGACGTAAAGTAATAGTTAGACCTGTCCGTCGGAAAATTTTGTTCTTTGTGGGCATATTCAACATGGCAGTGGCGCATAGCATAGCATTGTGTTATAATGACGCAATGAAAAACTCGATTAAGAGCCGGGACTGTGGAAATCCAAGCTTTTATTCAGTAAAATGAGTTTCAGAAATAATTACACCAAAAGCAGAGTTTACATGCAGCTTCCATGAAAACAGATCATGTTGTATTCTTTTAATGAAGCTAAAAAGTGCGCATGTAGTTGTTTAGGCCCGCTACGTTGCTGATGTTGAATACAACGTACAGCTCAAATGTAATGCAGATATAATCATACAAGCAGTTTGTATTCAACAGAAATTCTTTTGTGTGCTACAAGGTTTAAATACAATTGCATTTCACAGCAAGAGAGATTTTTCAAAGATAAAATAGAACACAAATAATACAAATTCATGTGACCAGCATATTACTTACCGTCAATGCGGTATGTGACCATAATATAAGTTGAAAATTTGATCAATGGGAACAGTATTATACTGACTATTTCACTCATAAATGTATAAACCAATCCAAATTCAGGATTCTACCTAGTTACCAAGTTTCATTTCGATAAAACAACAACACAAAAAAAATCGCACCCTTTAAGCCCATAAGAAGTTGCATTTTTACAAGTAAGTGAGTTTTGATAAGCGAAATTTTTTTGACGTTTTAGAAACATATTGTTTCATACCTGTCAAAGTGTGTATATTTTCAGTGATCAGTTTTTATTAAAAACGAGTCGATTCGGAGAGGAATCTATTTAAAACGTTGAAAAAGCAAAGTGAAACCTAATACCACTAAGCACAATAAAACTTACAAATATTTTGTCAAGAAAAAAATTATATAAATGATTACCTAATTTTTATTTTGGAAATTGCTTTACTCGAGCCGGTTACCAATTTATCTCGTGACATTGATCATAAATCACTCGTTTGATAACTCGTGATTTTTTTGTCAATGCCACTCAATAAATTGCTAGGCAACCGGCTCTCGTAACAATCTGAAAATTTTTACGGCAAAAATTTACCACATGATATTATATATGATAAAACTTGGTTACCCCGACAAATATCCGCTAGCAAGGAAATAAACAGTTGTTATTATTTATAACTGTCAGTGTGACAGTTATAGCATATTAAGTATTAAGAACGGTAAGGACAGTTTACCGATCGAAGATTAGCGAAGCGAAGGTCCCACTTTTGTATGAGATCGGTAATTCCTTAACGCACAAAATTTAAAAAAAAATAAGATTTGAAAATTATTTTGACATATTAAAATTTTTACTTTGTCATTTTTGAAGTAAGCTTTGATTTTTGTTTTTATTTATTTACCGTCTCGCCTCGTGAACGGTAAGTGAAGCACATAACTTACCGAAGTCAAATCACTTACCCTTCAGTAATTTGTAAATAAGACCTGCTGTCTTGGAAACACTATCGGTAAATATAAAAAATAACCCGATCGTGCAAAAATTAATATTTCAAGTTTAAAAATAAAATAATAATAATTAAATTGTTTCATTTTGCGTTGTCTTTGGAATTTATCTCACCAAATACCACACGACCTCTCTGAATTTCTCAGATAATAGTTTATTGTGTTATTAGAAGTAAAAGTGATACTTTGTGTGGCGAGCATGGAAGTTTTCACGACGAGCGAAGCAAGTCGGACATTTGCATACGAGGCACACAAAGACACTTTTATTCCGAATGACACATTAATTTTTTTTTCAAATGCACTATTTTCCTTTTTTCACTAATTCTATGTAGTTTCTATGGATATTTATTTATTTTATTTCTATGTTGTGTATCAAGTTACAAAAAATGACATTTCTACGACGTTTGAAAAAAAACTTCTATTTTTAAGCTCTCATTCTTTTTGCTTTTAAGCAATATCACTTAATCAAATTGGCATTCGGTAAAACCCAGGCCCGATCCTAGCGGGTGTTCATTTTGTTTTCAGAACAAAGGCGGCCAATTTTCCAATTGATTTTGACAAAAATGTTTCAAATAAAACTTGTAGATAATTAAATTCTACGCCTAAATCACTAATCTTGTTTTTTAACATAATATTAAGTAAATGATTTTATTTCTAATTTACTATGCTCTGTTCCATTTAAGCCATTCAGCAGATGGTGCTCGCATCAGCGCCAGTTTTAACTAAAGTTGACACTTGTCTCCAATTTCAGCCAATCAGAGGGGTCAAAAGAAGCACACACGGAAAAAAATGTTTTGTCGATTATAACACAATTGTGAATATAACGTACGCAAACGCGGTTAATTATTAGGACAGCAACTTACTGTTGAAATAGTAACTAAAAATTTGTGATAGTTCTTGTCTGTTGTTTTTACCACAATTTTGTGATATAACTCATGATGTAAAATATATAGATAATATTGTGATAAATAATAAAGCAAACTTTTTAAGTAATTACTATAAGAAATTGTATATTTTACCCAAATAAATTGTAAACTATTCACTATCATTTAGTTTTATTTACTATTTTTTCCATAAATTATATATATATATATATATATATATATATATATATATATATATATATATATATATATATATATATATATATATATATATATATGTATCACCTTTTCGTTTATAAGACGAACAAGGCAAAATATTTGGGAATAATTTAAACGACATTAGTCTACATTTTTTTAGTTAAAACAACGAAACACTACGTAATAGCAAAAAATACCAACTCTTATAGAGTTGTATTCTTTGGTGATAGTTTCAAACCAATGTATCGCCAAAAGACGCCTACTATTAACGTAAATTTCGTGATATTCATAAAATATTTTAAAAAATTGGTATTAGGGATTCCAAATTCCATTCCACTAATTTATCTTTCGCATATTTGAGTCATATCATAACACAATTGAATAAATTAATTAACTTGAATTTTAAAGATGTATTTACACGTATTAGGCCAGCAAAAGAACATATATTATAGATATATGTTGTACAAACGTTGAACGACAGCTGATGCTTTTAAACTGTGAAGAATAATGTAGGGTTGAACTTGTAGTAAAAGTACCAGGGGGCTCAGGTACTTTCACCAAATCATTGTGGTAAATTTAACATATTAATAGTGTAAATATTGAAAATTACATTAATTGTGGTAAATTCTACAAACAAAAATAAGTTTACATTTTGGTGTATTTTTTATCACAAATATTTCGTTAAAATATATGCTGGTCACACGTTAATTATATTACCTTTTAGTATTATACACATAAATACATTTACTACAGATTTTTTGTGATTATTACATGTAACGTCGTAAAATAAATCTAGAATTCCTAACATAGTTACAGCAAATTTGTTAAAATATAATATAACAATAATACACCATAATTGAAGTAATAAAGATTTATAATTTTTTTCCGTGCAAAGGCGGCTGATATGTTAGGATCGGCCCTGGTAAAACCACTCCTCCTTCGGAGTCGGAATTTACCATGCAGTTTGCTTTCGTGTTTCTTGCTAAGAAAAAAAATTCGTGCAAAAAAAAATTATCGATAAAATCAGTAGGTCTTGTGAAAATACTTCTGGTAAAATGTACCCCTATGCTAAGGCAAACGAATCGCTGGACAGTCTGTGTATTCAATATAGATTTTGTCGTATATTAAACGTATTTTAATTTAATACTTCGACATTAAAATGTATTTAGGGCCAACTATTAAAAAGGGACTCATAGTGAAACAATACAATTGTTGTAGTGACAATGATACATTACTTCTTGGGTATAATAATTTCGTAGAACATTTTAGATATTTAATTATAGCAACAACTTTAATAACATTTAAAGCCTTCGACCTAAGACCTTTAAGCTATAAGCCTAAAGCATTCTACCTGCATGCTACATATATAGTTTATGTACTCTATAAACTTGTACATGTATTATAATAGTATAATACACAAACATACACACACTACCTACGCATACATTACTTATAACTACAACAATGCACACTTGTCTCTACGACAACAGTTGGTGTGTATTACAGTAAAGTAATATCACAAACAAAAGGAACAAAACTTGATATCATGGTTTTATGAAGGCTTTATACTGATGTACTTATTGTTTTTAGCAGTAGATAAATATTTTCAGTTGTCTTAAATCATTTTGATGGTGTACATTTCAATCTCACAGCCTTCAACATTACTTTGTTGTATTGTTTTTCTTAATCTTTCAAATTATATTTTCTTCAGTTTGTTAACATTTTTGTTCCGGTTATTTTCCAATACATATTTCCCACATTATATAAGGATTTGTACATAAAAACTCATGAAAAATAACATAGTTAAACTTTATTAAAAACTGTCGTAAATACATATAATGATAGAACTACCTTAAATAATAATAATATTAATAATATTTTTCAACAATACCTATAAGAAAAAATCTGATGCGGCCAGCACATTACCTTCCGTCAGCTCTATGTATTTTGTACAAATTTCATGCAGATAGTTCCTTGCAAAAGATTATTTTTCTTGTACATTACCTTCTGGCAGTTATATGTATTTTATACAAATATCACACAGAAAATTTCTAGCAAAAGATCCTATATTTCTATTTCTATTTTCTTAATATAGTAGCTGTTTCCACGGCTATGGCTACTTTATGAAATTTAATTTCTTTATAATTTTTTAACTCTATATCCATTTAATATTAAGTATAAAATGCAGTCAAATCGTATACAGAATAAAATATTCTTTAATATTTATAATAACATTAAATGTGAAAAAATGATATTTACCATAGTTTTTTTAAGAAAAACTGTTAAAATCTTCAAATGAGGATACTTCCGGTTGTCCAATTCTAACCAAAATCTAATCAGCTCTTCACATGGATGTAACGAAGAGAAATACGAAAGAATTATAATTTTTAGAATTGTAGTATGGAAGTTGTCGTAGACGAAAATTTTGTTACACACACACACACACACACCCACACCCACACCCACACCCACACACACACACACACACACACACACACACACACACACACACACACACGCACACAGACATCATCGTAAAACTAGTAAAATCGTATTCTAGGGACCCTAAAACGTGCGTATTCATCAAAAACTCACCACCGAATTTTTTGACCAAAGACAATACCTTCCTTACCTAAAGGTGACGGAAGGTAAAAAATAACTTAGAAGTTGTAGCACAATAAGCTAGGGAATCGAGAGAAAAATTCCTGTAGATTAAATTATGATAACACTAATATTAATCAGTGAGAAATTATATCTTTTACTCTCGTATTTAAAAAATTTTCCCGTGCGTCTTAAACATTGGGCTTAGGGAGGATGTAGAATGTTTAACAAAAGGATTTATTTCATGAAGAATTTCTCTTTAGCATTTCTTCTTTTTTTTTCTTTTGATTGAATGGAATTTTACATTGGAGTAGGATTAAGATTACATTCTGATCCTCAGTTTATGGCTACTAAAAATGCGATAATTTTAGATTAAAAATTTACCGCGAATGGTATATTTTTCCTGTTTTTATAAATGACTTTTAGGGTTTTGGAAAAATGACTGTTACTCAATGTATATTTATACTTTTATTTTTATTTTGAATTTTTTCATAATTTCGTTTCTAAATATTGTGCTAAAGACAGGGCTCATTAATCTTCCTTGTCCAAGTCCTTCTGTAGTATGAATTGTCAATTATTTCGAATTTCTGCTAGCAATATAATTTGTATTCTTGTACTCTCACAGCCAGAAATGCTTTTGTTATATCAACCAAGCATACAAGTAGGTGTAGTTTATATTTATCCTAATATGTATTATCAAACACATCACATATCTCTTCAAACTCACTCCCACCTCGTATCATCTTTCACACCTTCTCATCAAGAGCGTAACAATAGCAATATCGATGCTTATTAGGATGTGGAACGTGTGTTATCTGCTGACGCACAGCTGAAGACAATGGCTGAGTGCATGAGCATCCAGCTTCCGGCAGCGTATCAGCGATTTCCGCGCACGGAAACATCCTCTCCTCCAGACAACCTGCGAGGTGCACTTGAGCACGTACGCGATCTCGATGATACAAGAGATTTACAAGTACATAAGGGTTGCAGGATGTTTGTTTGATAGGGAATCAACGAGGTTTAGCACGAAGGATGGGATGGAATTAGAATTTTCACCAATTCTAAAAGTTTACATGCCCCATCGGTAGTTACTGTGGTGGTAGAAGCTTTTTGATGTTGCTAGACTCTGAAGCACTTGTAGAGAAAAAAATATAGGCACGTATTCTCACCTCTCGAAGTAGCGATACTTCCGAAAAATCGCTACTTGAACTGTCAATGTCGACTTTAATCCTACAAATTAAAAAAATAAACTAAATTAAATTCTAAATACCACTTACTTCAAATATTATACATTTAATTTATAAAAAAATGTAACCTATTCTTGTCTATTCATAAAATAAAATATAATTTAAAAAATCGAAAAATCACTACTACCGAATTACTCAGGGCCAGATTGGGAAGATTCAGCGGCTCGGAAAAATTCTAGCATGATCAGCCTCATCTCCAGTTTTTTTAAATTTATAATTATATTGCCACAAAGTAATAAATTTGTTTTGGTGTTCGATAGTACGAATTTTTTGCCTACATAGAAATTAAACAGTTATAAAAGATGTTGAAAAACGCTCCTAAAAATAGTATTTAAAATAGAACATTCTGTAGTTAAGAAAATAACGTAGTTTCTTTAAAAGTTGAAGACAATATTAAATTATTAATAAATGGAGAGTGAGGAAAATTCTGAAGCAAAAAAATTATCTGATCAAACCTAGTCTTGAAAACGAAGAATATAAAGCATTGAAAGATAACACAACCAAGATTCTACCCGCAAATAATGGAAGTGTTACAGTAATATTAATAATAATAATAATAATAATAATAATAATGTTTAATAATAATAATGTTTATTTTCTGTAGACACAAATACAGTGTGTAGAAAACGTCAATACAATATAAAAGATATTACAAAGTAAAATAGTCATTTAGACTGTAAAAAGAATGTTGCTTTAAGAAAAATATTAAATCTTTTCTGAAAATCTTAAAATTTTTGCTATTTTTTAAATTGTTGGGCAGATTATTATATATTTGTAAACCCATTCTATATGGAGAATTTTTCACAACATTTAATTTTGAATTAGGTACATAAAAATCGTTTTTGTTCCTGGTATTGTGGCTATGCAAGTCACTGATCACGGGAAAAGCTTTTTTATTCTTGTAAATTAAAACACAAGATTCATAAATAAAAATACTTGCAAGAGTGAGAATATTATATTTTTCAAATAAATTTTTACACGACGTGTAAGCTGGAACACCCGCTATTGTGCGTAAAACTCTTTTCTGTGCTATGAAAACACGTTGACTAATGTTGGAAGAGCCCCAGAAACAAATACTATATCTCAAGCGAGATTCCACACAAGCATAGTAAAACATTAATAACTGGTTTAAATTTAAATATTCTTTTAGGTGTCGAATTTGGAAACATAATTTATTAAGTGTTGAGACAAGCTCTTCACAGAGAGGCTTCCAATTGAGATTGTCAGTGATAAGCATACCTAAAATTCTTGCGGCGTCATTACCTTTTTTATAATTATTTTCGAATTTAACAAGTATGTCAGAATTGTTAGAATGATGCATATGAAAACGTAGAATGTTAGTTTTACTATCATTCAGGAATAATTTATTTTCATGACACCAAGATATCAAAGACTGAACGCTATGATTGCATTTATTAATTAAAGCATCTATGTTAGAATCAGAAATAACCAGAGTAGTGTCGTCCGCGTACATGATAGGTGTACAATTATCACCTAGGACTTTACTCAAATCATTCATATAAAGAATAAATAAAACCGGAGCTAATACTGTGCCCTGTGGCAAACCAACATTGATTTCAAGTAAATCAGATTTTATAGTATGAGTATTTGAATCTTTTTCAGTATGATTAAGAGTCACAAACTGGTGTCTGTTACTTAAAAAAGTGTTAATCCATTGTAAAGCAACCCCGCGTATCCCAATGTACTCAAGCTTATTTAATAGTCTACGATGATCCACACAGTCGAATGCTTTACTCAAATCGCAGAATATTCCAACGGGATATTCTCCCTTGTTTAGCTTTTCAATAATTTAATTGTAAAAATAGAGTAAAGCATCCTTAGTTGAACTGTTCGGCCTGAAACCAAACTGCTTATCAGTAATAATATTATTTAAATTTAAGAAACTCTGAAGTCTACTTAAAAAGCAATATTCAAAATTTTTTGAAAAACCTGATGTCAAAGCAACTGGTCTGTAATTGTCAACACTATGTTTTTCCCCTTTCTTAAAAACAGGAATTATTTTATTAATTTTTAGTTCTTCTGGAAAAGTTCCATTCTGGAAAGAAAGATTAATAATATGAGACAATGGTGCAGCAATATTATGTGCTACTGAACGAATAATAGAGTTTGGAATTTCATCCGATCCAGATGACTTCTTATTTTTAAGTTTATTTAAAATAATGTCAACTAATTCTGATTCACAGACAGGATTTAAAAATATATTACATGAAATATTATTTAAATGTGACTGACCCATAATATCACAATTAGGAATTTTGTTTAAAATGTTTAATGGGGCATCTTTAAAATGATTATTAAAAATATTGGCAATTCTAAAGGGATCCTTGGATACCAATTTATAAGATCAGAAAATAGAAGAGCTTTTGAATCAAGGAAATTATAAGAAACTACTACGTCTATAGAAAACAAAGTGTACTGTGCTCTTAAGAAATATAAAGAATTATATTCCGTTTAGAACAAGAACAGATCTCAGTCCATATTTTAGCAAGCTTCCACACTTGTACGGGGGGCTTCCAAAAATTCATAAGAAAGATTTAAGCATCTCAGAAACCCGTCAAAAGTTCCTTAAAATTTTTCTACTTTAAACTATCACAATTTCTATTACCGATCATTCACCCACTTCAAGGAAAAATGTAAATATGCCTACAGAACTTATATTTCCGAGAAAAAGATAGATATTTTGTTCAAGAACAACATCCTTAGCAACGCCAAAGCTTAAGCATTATTGTAATCAAAATTATTATAAATGAAAACTTTTACCGTCACATGTGACACAAACAAAGCAGTACAAACTCTCTAAAATGTAATAATATTCAGAAATAAATGCATAAGAAATAAAGAACTGAGATCTGTTATGTGAAAACGAACCTCAAAATATAATACTTACGTCTTCTATAGACGAAAATGGAATAATTAGGGGAACATTTATGCGTTTCTCTTCTTCAAAATAGCATTAAAAATAAATTCTTTACACCGTTTAGATAAAATATCTTTCGAAACATCAAATTCACCCATTCCATCATCTCCAACGATATATAACGTTGATGTTTTAAAATAAATAAATATTGATAATAAACAAAACATTTCAACAACATCCTTAACAACGCCAAAGCTTAAGCATTATTGTATTCAAAATTATTATAAATGAAAACTTATTTCACATATTCTAGTAAAACATAAAATCTTGTATGCGACAGGACCTTTACAAGATGATAATGCCCATCGGACGAGATCTTCGTCGCCCTCCTAGCATTATCATCATCGTAACGCCCTTGGTACATAAAATACTATAATGTCCACTTGTACTGCAAGGCTATCACATCGAGAGGATGTATCCATTAGCCATTATCTCTACTAGAAACAAAAAGTTAAAAGAAATATTTGTTGTCAGGAAATGGATCAGCAGAAGGGAGTCACGAGGAGCATCCCCCCTTCTTCTGAAGGATCTCTATTTAGAGGACTTTGTGAATATCGGTTATGTCTTCGATTGACGCCTCAAAAATACACACTTCAACTCTGTAACAAACAGAAACTTACTGGCACTAGCTGGCAAATACACTAGCGAGCAAATGTTTACATTAGTATAGTAGACATATAAGCCGGTAAGGCAGTGTCAAATACGCTGGTTAGTAACTGTCTTGCAAGTTACTGGTGCAAGCAACAAAGCCCGATCCAGACGACATGGCAAATGTGAATCAATGTTTACATTTGTATAGTTGGCCATGTCGTGTGTACGGGTAACCAATGACCAACCATGATCAACCATCACAAATTTTGGCATTGGTCGACGTTCGCTTCAGAGGCGGTAAACTGTACACATATCAAAGGAATAACCAACGTTGGCTAATACATTGGCAAATCTAACCAGACGACTGGAACGAACTTGTCTTCTAAAGTATTATTTTCATTGCATTTTGCATTCATTCTGTGGTGCAACAAGCCATCATGTCTGAGGGTTAAACTGAATGGTCTAATGATTTAATCTTTGATAGTATGAAAAATATCAACTTTTATGGGATCCAAAAGATCTAAATCACAAAAACAGAAATAAAATTAATGATGCCTGGAATAAAATAAGGGAACAATTAGCGGGAAATTTCACTATAGATCATTTAATGAAAAAAAAAGAATCTTTAATGACAACTTATAAATCATTAAAGAAAAAAGTGAAGGAATCTGAAAAATCAGGAGCAGGTACTAGCGACATCTACAAACCAACTTGGTTTGCATACGATGCCATGGACAGATTTTTAAGAAGTGCGGGAAAAATAAACAAAACTTTAAATACAGAGGTTAGTATATATATTTTGTATATGTTTTACAATGAAAAAATATGAACCAAATCATCAAAATATTAAATACTGCGGTTAATACGTATATATCCTCGTCACTTTGCATTTTGGCAAATCCTGGAAGCAGTGTTGTGACTGATCTAGATCATTTGAACTAAATCACTGAGCTAGTTCATTAAGTATGGTTTTTGATCTGATCTAGATCCTTTTACGTAATCAGATCTTGATCTGGATCTAGATCTAAAAACTATAATCTCTGATCTTAAAAAAAGATCAAATAAAAGCCTTAGAATTAATAAGTTCGAATGATATAAAATTCATGTATCTCTAATACAATACTACCCTACCGTCATCTGCATCATTGGAACTTTGTAAAAATTAGTGTTGACAGTTAAATATTAGTTCTTAGAAGATGCAAATTAAGTGACAGTAGATTTGAATCTTTTGAATATTTTTAAAGGAAGCTTAAATAAAATTGGAGAAGACGAAAATTAATGGCCTGTCTTAATATATTTCAACAATTCTATTCAAAATTATTATTGTTTCTGTTTCTACTTTATTTATTAATTTAGTATTATTAAAACTAAAGGTTTAAGTAAGTCATTCATAAATGTAAGTTTAAATTACCTGTGTAAATGCTTCAAAAACAAGATTAAAATATCGGTAGAGCAATACTCAACAAGACACCTGTGCGCCGTGAAACTGTCATTCGCTTGGCATTATTGGTTATATTTCAGCAATTAAGTTACGATAGTATCCACGTTCTCGCATTTGTTTAAAAAGCCGAATCCACCAAATGGATACTAAATAAAGATGGGTGTATATATCTATATCGTTTCAGACTCGTTCTCATTGGTGAAGTTTGTGACGTCAACTAAATCATAAACCTAAAGTTTGGACCTTGCAATGTTTAGCTTTATGATTTGGATTTAGAGACCCTAAATTCTGAAGTGTGAATGGAGTCATTACATAATATGCGGCCAAAGTCTTTAAATCTAAAGTATAAAGCATAAATCTAAACTTAATTTTCATTTGTGAATGCACCTTAAGTGAGTATCTCATTTTTCTTTCCAGGTGTTCGCTATAAGGCTAGGAATATTCTTTGTAATTAATTTATTTTTTTGTAAAGAAAGAGGCATTTGAAAATCGTTACTGATCTTTTTTATGATCTAAGAAAAACAGATCCCAAACTTCTGATCTGATATGTAAAATAGATCCGATTGCAGAAATTGACCTATGATCTGATCTAAAACATATGAATTATATAGATCTTGATCTTGGTCTAGATCCTTTATAATCTGATCTGTCACAACACTGCCTGGAAGTGATGTTCGCCTAAATTTCAAAAACTACAATAGACATATCGTGTGGATGCTACTCATTGGCAAATGTTCATATTTGCCAATCTATAACCAATATTGGTTCATATTATATGCGCCAAAATATGCCAATTATTTGTCATGCCGTCTGGATCGGGCTTAACCCAATTACTATGCCAATGTAAACCCCGCTGATAACGTAAATAATTATTAATTTTTAACTATGTACAAAGTAAGTAAAATATGAAAATTGATCTTTGCTGAATTATATGAATTATAACGGCGAAAGGATTGACAAGGTCAGTCAATGGTTAAATTTAATGAATACTTATTTCTGTTTCATTCTGTATATGAAAATAGACTCCTCTTTAAAAACTATGACTATGCTCGTAAGCATATTTGCAGTCGACAAATAGGCTAACTAAAATTCTTAAACCCAAAACAATTCAACCCTGAATAAAATACCAACAATACAGATAGTAGGTATTAAATTTAAATGACTGTAGGCAAAACAAAAAATTATTTGCCAACTAGTAAGCGGTGGGTAATAAACGAAAATCGTCGAATTAAATATTTATTCAGTTCTCTAGGGTCCATGGTCCATCCCCTACCTTCTACCGCTGTTTCGGCCCGCCATCTGTCGACAAATTACCGAAACGTGCCTTATCTGTTTCACCTACTTTGCACAGGAACCACAGCTTGCGTCGTTGGAACTCTAACTGGGCTAATGGCTGAAAAGTCGAACGGTAGACGGGATTTTAGTTTGATATTTAACTTTCAGATCAAAGTTATTGTTATTAATATATGAATTAATGAGAAGTATTATTTCGGATAGTCGTGGGATTATTAGAACTTTGCACAAAACTGATATGGGTTTCTGCAAAAGCAGACGTTAAGTAGATTAATGTTTATTTGGCGTAATACAATAACAACCAATGCCAATTTCGACCAAAATGAGATTGATGGATAGCACTATTAAAAAGTAACGTTTATAAAATTCAATTCGATTTTCTCGCTTTAAAGAATTTGATACAACTAAATTATTTTTTTTTCTTCAAACAAAAAACAAACAAACGTAGTAACTATAACAATGAATAAAATGAACATTTCAATGCTTTTCATTATACCAAAAATTAAATGAAAAATGTACTGTAAGATAAATTTAAACTGTCGTAGATAAAATACTGAAGGATACACATTTGATATTGGGATTGGGACCCGCGGAATAGCATTCAACACCAGCGGAATTTTAGGGAACTAAATTAATGGCGGCCAGTAGGACATGTTAAATTATGTAAACGTTAAAAACATCGTTTTGTTTAACAGAAAAAGAAGTTCTAACGCGTTGCTTTTATAATTTCTTTTGAAACTGTTCGAAAAGTAAGCAAATCAAAGAATATGAACATAATGTACATCAAAAAGTGCTGTATTAAAATGTGTACAATTATATCAAAACTTCAAGACATATTCTATAATTTTTGGGAAAGAAAAAAACTTGATCGATTGAAAGAATGGAAAAGAAATTTAAATATATCGGAAAGCTCTATTCTGGTACTTGCATTTCACAAAAAATAATTATAATACAATTTTGCAGGTATGTGGTTTTAAGACAATTATTGGCTAATAGTATTTTATGTACCAAGGGCGTTATGATGATGATAATTCCAGGAAGATGACGAGGATCTAGGCCGAGGGCCTTAAGGCCGAGGGATAGATTTCGCCCGATGGGCATTATCATTAGGGTACCTTTATAACCAGGGTATGGCCATGGCGTGGCTCACGTTTCGTTATTATCGTCCCGTCTGTTATATGTGCTGTTCTTGCGCAAATTATTATGTATTTTCATATCATATATCATTTTAATATGTATTTAAAGTATAAGTAATATTTTTATTTTATTTACTTGTGTAGTTTGTTAAGTTCTCATCGCGATTACTGACATATTGAAAACAGCTAAAACTTACCAATATTAAGCACAATCATATAAATTTTTAAAAGGTAAGTTTAGAATATATAATTATTATGTAAATAAGAACTAGTGATATTATCGAAACGGTGTAAAGAAATTATTTTGAATGCTTCTACATACTTTGAGGAAAACAAACGCATAAGTGTTCCACTAATTATTGCATTCTCGTCTGAAGAAGATGTAAGTATTATATTTTAAGGTTCGTTTTCACATGACATCTCATTTCTTTATTTCTTAGGCACTTATTTCTGAATATTTATACGTTTGAGAGAGATTGTACTGCTTTGGATGTGTCATATGTGACGGTAAATAATATCAAAGATGAATTCAAACGTGGATAAATAAATTGTACCCAAAAAATTAGTGATCCGTCATCCGAAAAAAATCAATGCGAAACATTGCATTCTGCAATTCGACGTACTTACTATTTATGTGCGGTGAAAGTAAATTGCTTTTTAAGGCCCTTTGCGTTTGCATAATCAATTTTAAGTATTATAATGAAATTAAAAATGATTTCTGTGTTGTACCTACTTTCAAAGCTGTTTTCTTATTATATTAATTGTTATAATCAATTAATGTATTAATTGTTGTAATCAATCATTATTATTGTAATGAATTATAATTAAAAAGAAAATAATTTTCATTATATGCCGTTCATATTATTTCTAATTTAAAGGGCATAATGAACGATTATGCCCTCATATACGTAATGTCCCGGTTGTTATATAGATGTGTTTATATATACCGTATCCTAGCAATAAATAATTCATAATACTTTAGTGAGACAAATAAAATTTATAATTTCATTGATTTTACTAATATTTGTCCCTGCAGACTGCAGTTCCAAGTCAGAATAGTATAAGTCGAGTTTCACCACGAGTAGTAATTAATCACGAATTTATGATTCGTTGCTCCTCGACTATGTTTCTTGATGAACAATTTGACTAAACCAACTTAAAAATTGTGTTGATTTGAACTGGTACAATATTTTGGGTCAGAAAGCGCTCATTCAAAATGTAAACAAATCTGACATGTCCTACTGGCCGCCATGACAGGTGCGTTTACAGCGCCTCCAACGGATTCTGCGAGTCCCAATAGCCTCATTATAAAACTTGCGTGATTAAAACACTCGGTTCATCACCTCTTGATTTAACATCACACGCGTTTCTTTATGAACGCTATATCAAACTTGTATGCTTAATATCTATTATAATACATGCTCAATCCTTATAGTACGATTGAAAAGAAATAATATTCTACGAATACGAGAAAAAACAACATTTGTATTTAATAGTATGCGTCTTTTTTCTGTATCACTGTAATTATCGAAATTGGTAGCAAATGAAATTATAATATCTCCACGTGTATATTTTCCTTCAAAATAAAACTACATCCGAACTTATAAATTGATTTCGAGTTGAATTCTATGTAATTAAATAACGCAGAAACTCATATTAATAGTTTCAATGAATTTATGTTCCTGAATAAGTTAACATCGACGTTTCCATATTTACATATTTACTTAGTTGTCAAAGTTTTAATTTTAATGACGTTTAAAAACCAGTGGTATATCCTTTCATTAGAAAACCAATTATGAGTTTACAATTATGCATAGAAAATGAATAAAAAGCACTTCAATTATCGAATTTTGCTTCTAATTAAAACTTTATTACAACAGGATTTTAAATTTTTTACTGAAAATACGTTTATTACAAATTAAAGTTTTTGTATGGAGTAAATTATGTGCAGGTGTTAATGAATACTTGTTAGAATTTATAGGATATGTAGGGGATGCAAAATAGACTTATTAATACACTCATATCCGGAAACGCACCGTTTTCGAACTACAGACTCTTAAAAGAGTAATTATCTACCTTAATTTTAGTTGGCTGTGTCCTATCATTTCAGTTATTATTTTGTTTATTTTAACTGTTAGTACTAACTGCAGACGCATTATGAATGAGCATATTGTTCACGTTTACGCTAACGTGGTACTAGTTTACGGCAGCACAAGATATTCAAACAAATCCTGCCCTTTTTGAATGAATATATCAAAATATACTCCGAAGGTATATTTCTTGCATTGAACTTGGTGATCGCCATTTTGAGCAATTATTATAATATGTATTACAAAAATGAATAAAACTATTTTTACCGGTTTCAGGAGATTAAAAGCTCATTCACAGCACTGAAATTATACTTAGAAATTATAATTATATTTAAAAAATATAATTAAATTTTTTATTTAAAAATGACCGTCTTAAAACATGTTAAATAGATGTTAACTTAAAAATACAATTTATATTTATACTCTATCTGTTTTAACTATAGACTAGATGGCGTTTCGAGCGTGGCCGGTCTTACATGTATTAAATAAAAAATTCAAATTTTGGCGACATTCCTGGATTTAAAAAAATCTTTATAATTGACATTTTTTCAGTAATTTTGTCTTGTACGTACATGTGCTAATCTATTTTGTGTTTTTATGCATAATCTCCGTACCTTTCTCTACATTTCGGCGAAAGGGGCATGCATAAATGAAAACCACATTTTCTCCAAATTCATTGCCCCAGGACATCCTGCCACAAACGGGTTAGCGGAGAGAAATATTCAAACGCTGAAAAAGAGGTTAGTAGCGATGGTGAAAGAACCACTGTCAATGCCCAAGAAAGTACGGGAAATTCTTTTCCGGTACAGAGCAACACCGTTAAGCAACCAAAAAACACCTGCAGAACAATATCTACAACGAAAAATACGGATTCACCTGGACGCATTGAAACCCATCGATTTCCAACAATCCACTGTCCAAGCCCGCGCAGCACGACAATTAAGCGTGGGAGAACGTGTACAAGCGCGCTATTACACCGCCAATGAAAACCTTTGGAAACTGGGAACAATTATCAAAAAATTTGGACGTCTTCATTATTTAGTGAAACTCGATGACGGATACATTTTCAGACGACACATCGATCAACTACGATCGACCGAAATTCAGTCATCAACACCCGAAGTCGAGCCAAAGAAGTCGGTAACATTTGCACCAGAATCCCACAAAGATAAACAAGATTCTGAATTGGGAGACTTGATCAACGTCCCGATGAATCAACCAGATGTTCCAGTTAATCAACCCAACATCAACGAACGAGTGGAGAACGATGAAGATGAACCAGTAGCAGAACAAGCTCAAGCCCCAGAGCCAGCTCTGCGTCGATCTGGTAGAGTCAGATACGCACCAAGACATCTTCGTGATTTTGTACAAAATATAAAAAAATAATTCATCAAAACTGTAACACACTTTCTAAATAAGCGTGGGGGAATTGTAGTAACACTAGCAATCTCTGGAAAAACAATCAAGACTGGACAATCAAAATATGAAATGGTAATGTCATAAAATTATAATAATAAGATACAACGAGTGCTATTCTGCTGTCAACGTTAAAACTTAAAGGTCACCGTTAGCGCAGTTTAGAGTTGAGCTCTAAAAAATTGTAAAAGGTGCCATTGGGTAACTTTAAATCGTTTCAACGCTAACAAGATGGCAGACAAAAAGGGTGACTGCGTCGATATTCAAGATGATAGAAACGTTTTAGACTTAAATTGTGGAAGAATTAGTGTTGAACGTGAAAGAATAAATCATTTTGAACAGTTTGATGAAGAATTTAGACGAAGATACAGATTGAGGAAAGAAACTGTCAATTTTGTAAATGATTTGGTTAGGGAAGACAGAATCCATTTCACAGCAAGAAATAAATATTACTCCAGAACTACAAATGTTAATATCACTTAGATTTTTTGCGAAAGGGTGCCCATGTTTGAATTAAAAACCCCGGCAAAGAAAACCCAATGTTATATTGCAATAGGACGGGATTTTATTCCCTAAATGTGCAAGTGGTCTGTGATGCGAAGAGCAGAGCAGAATTCTAGACGTACACTGAAGGAAAAGTTCGACGTAATTATTTTGGAACATGAAAATAGTTTGTTACTAAATATTATTTCATAGGATTTAATGTATTCTGGATTTATTCTGAGCGACGGTGGATAACCATGTCATCGTAATTACGAGTATTTATTAACACCTCTGATCAATCCTCAATCTCCAACTGAAGAAGCGTACAATCGTTCCCATTACAATAAATAAATATTAATTTTAAATTTGTTACATTCTATATTATGTATAATTATTTAGTACCTACCTACTAATTTATTAAAGTGTTATATCTGTATATTAACCAAGTAATAATAAAAGTGTGTTAATGTATGTATTTCTAATATGTTTATTTGATCAAACTATTAATATTATGAATTATGATTGATGAAGTATGATTTCACACTTCATAACGTTCAAGTTTTGACAGATAATGCAGTGTTGTCAAGTATTGTTTTGCTTAAAGATCACTGTTAGTTACCGTAGGTCATTTACTGACAGTAGAATAACATCAACTCTAAACACTAAAGGTCACCTTTAGCTAGAGACCGTCTCTAAGCTATTTTAACGTTGACACAAGAATAGCACCCAATCTTAATAAAGAAACTAGTATAAGAACAAATAGACTGTTATTCCGTGTATGTAAGTGTCAACAACAATTTATCAAGAACACAACATTATCATAGCATTCTGAAAGTAGCATTAATGAGAGAATTACAAAATATAATTTTTAATAATAATGTCATTTTTTGAAACCGATACATTATTCAACACACCATACTTGATGTTATGAATCATAACAAGCCTTAGATGTCTTAAAATCCTTGCTCTACGAGCTCGGAATTCAAGCCAACTTCTGCTGCAGTTATGATATTTAAAACATTTCTAGGAACGTTAATAGCTAAAAAAATTAAAATAAAAAAATTAATAATTGACTTGATAGGTCACAACCAACTAAAATTAAGATAGATGAGTTTTTAAGTGCCCGTAACTGTAGTTCGAAAACTTTGCGATTTCGGATTTGGAGTTCGTTAGTAAAATAAGTTTGTTTATTTTGCATCCTCTACAGTACTGTTATTATCCATTTCTGGGTACACCAATCTGTCTTTTATTTTCAATAAAGCTTAAATTATATTTTCCGGAATTTCCAGCATGTCAAAGCCCTTTTCGCTAGTATCCTTAACGACTACGAACTTTCCATTATGAATCAAAGCTACTATTAATTTAATTGATTTTACAAACTCTCACCAACACTGTGACCACAACAGAGTCAAAGGTCCAATTCTATTGGCAATCAGTGGGGTAGTGACAATTCTATAAGGCGCTTAACAACTTCTACCGCTTACACGTGTGTTTTCCGATCGATTAGCTTTTGTTACCAGGTTGTAGTCCACCGCCCACTACATTCTGTTCTTTTTCACAGGTGCACAAGACCTCGAGTGCAGAGCCAATAAGTAAGGGTGTTTCTAAAGAATTATTCAATAGAGAATGTAAATTTATTTTGTGGTGCAAGCTTTTACTTTAGGTCGGCAGTAAATTCGTATGCTCATATTGCCGTATTTTCCGTAACAGCGCGTATATAATGCTTTGAATTTAACTAATTAACATTTGTTTGTTTTCATGAAGTTGCATTTGAGTTTGTTTAATACCAGTTTAGTTTAATAAGTGCTACGTAAGTGAATTAAATCATACGAGTGGATAGAATGTACCTAGAACACATGCAAGTACGGTACATAAAGTGAATTTTGGGTCTGCAGATGCTCACCAGAGTATATAGTAATGGAATAGATGAAAGCATTAAAAATTAGAGTAGAAACAGGAAAGAGATCAGTTCGTTTTCAGAGTCTCAAGTTCCGATAAATTTCATAATTGTTGTAGTTTAACTGTTTGAAACAAATGAACATCGATATATTATACACTGTTATAAATGTAACAGTGATAATTTTTTTAAACGTTGCTAAAAAATAAAAAATTATTCGCAAAAATAAAAAGCTGCAAAATTTACATTTTCGCCTTTATCTAGTGCCCTACTCATTTTTTCTCAAATAACAAAACCTGGAAACACCACTAAAATCATCCCCTAATAGCGCAATTTTTGTCTAATTTAACTTATTTCGTATCTTTTATAGTCTTCGAGGTGTTTTTTTTGGGACACCGCCAATAAGTTTTATGGACGATCTCCGATAGTAAAAGTTTGAGCACCCCTAGTCTAAAGTGATTATGAATGCATACCTTACTTTTGATATTACTCCTCTTGATTTAACAACAAGATATAATAATCTTCATTTTGAGAATTAGACAAATGATTTTAATTTAATTACAATTTTTACCTCCTGCTACGCTTTAAACAAACAAAACGCAGTTATTCATATGTATGTAACTGACAGATAAATGTCACTATCAAAGAACTAATCATTTCAAAATAATATTAGAAACGTTTTAAAAAAGAAAAAATTAAATAGAACAATAGAAAAGGAATTCAATACAGTTTCCAGCATAAGTAAATATGTAGGTATGTATTTAGATTAATAAAAATTGACGATTCACAAAAATGTTTAAGCTAATCCTCATTTTTGAATTAGTGAATTCTATTCTGTCCCGGTATTTAAAATTTAATCTTCATTTTATTATTATTTATTTATCTCCGGTGGCTCAATGTTTAGAGCAACGCCTCATAAGTCATGAGTGCGCTCGGGGCTCTGGGTTCGAATCCCACTAAGGCATGGATGTGTGTGAATGTGAAGCTACTGTGCAATTGGGATTTTATTCTGTTGAGGGGTTTTAAAAAAAGGTAGTTACTTGGATTAGATTAGACTATATTTTAAGAAATAAACTTTCAAAATTGGAGTAAAACTCGCTAATCTAAAAATAAGGATGAACTTAATATTTTTTGTTAGTCGCGCTGTAAATGGCGGGAGGTATTGTGTTGGCCACACTTTTTTTGTAAGTTTCTGCGCTTTCAGATTACAAACGATAACATGTTTTATGTCCACAAGTGAATACCTACCTCGAATCACTTGAAGGTATATTGTATCTATTTTTAGGCAATATTGATTGCGGCCGTTAATCTAAAGGACCTTCTGCATTAAATTTGTGAATTTAGGATATGATACGTGCTCTTAACCCTTGCCCTTTAAACCGCATCTGTCCACATATTCTAAATTACAATATCAAATTTCAACAGAATAGGTGAACGTTGGTCATTATGTTGATAGGAATCATATTACATAATTACACAAATAACACTTAAATACTAATATTATTGTATGTATACCATTTTACTATTTTTATCAATAATTTTCAAAATAAATCATTGGATTTAATTTTATTAATATTTTTTGACAGCTCTATTAAAATTTGTTTAGCCTACTTTATTATACGGATCTATGGCAATGTTGCTAGGCAACCCTACCCTATATTTCTAACCCATAAGGTCGAAGCGTGATCGGTCATTTCCCACCCAAGAGATTATCACTGCAGTTAGGAATGACGTATTTCTTAACCTCTATAAGGTTAGGAATAGACATATTACTATAATTACTATGTTTTCATACAGTTTTGAAAATGGCATCAGGTTTCAGTAAATTACGCGAAACTGTTTATATGGAATTTTCAAAATTGATTTGAAACAGTTTCGGCGCATACGCATTTGGCTGATGTAAGTGACAAATCCTCTTCACTCTAAATTCACAATAACTCCCGCTATTTAATTCTTATTAATTTAAAAAATACATACTTACATGTTTAGTTATGCTGGAAACTGTATTAAGATCCAATCCGTGTAACTATGGTTCTCTATTTACTATTTTCTTTTTAAAACGTTATTATTATTAATTTGAAAGGATTAGTTCTTTGACACTTTGACAGTGACATTTATCTGTCAGTTACATACATTTGTGATATGAACTGTGTAACCAAGGAGTTGTGCTGGTTTAAAGCCTAGGCTCCGGGATTTAAATTATAGATAAGTTTATAAATTTATCCATAAATTATATAGAAAAAGTATTTATGCAAATCTATAGATAATTTAATAATTTTTAATTTTTATAATAAGACAAAACTCGAAAAAATCATAATAATTTGAAGGTATTTTTCGAAGAAAAACTATTATGAGCTTCAATTAAAGTACCATTTTCGGTTATCTGATTTCCACCAAAATCTAATGGCTTCTTCCTATATTAGAGTAAGGTATGCAAGGTTTCAAAGTTTTCTAAATGAGTGGAGGATCCACACACACATACACACAGACATCATCGTGAAAATGTTAAAATTGGATTCTAGGGACCTTAAAACGTATGCTCATTTACCAAAATCTCGATATGCGATTTTTAGCACGTTCTCTATACCTCCCGTACCAAGGGTAGCGGGAGGAAAAAAATCTATATATGAATGTTGCTTTAGATTAAACAGCCCATAAGAAGTTTTACGGACTAGCCCGTAAAAACTTTATTTACCTCGAAAGACAGAGCTCTGTTACAAGACGTTTACAATTCAGTATATCGTAAAGTACTATTACATGAGTAGTTTTCAAATTAGTTTTCAAGTCAAGTCCAGGAATTTTAATTTCGGTTTGGGATAACTAAAAACCGTTAGGCACTGTGTACATGGTGTTTTCAAATAAATAAAATAGATAAATATATCATCACGGCATATTACCGATCATTGCTGCTGGGTGTGCCAATCTGCTTTGTACACAGATATCGGTACTGATGATGACATATTTATACCGTGCGGGCGTTTACCAGGCGTCACTTTACGGGCACTCATTGCTGGCGTGGAGAGTGCACCACAGGGGTTAATTTAGTGCCATTTAAAATTCGAAATATTTGGCGTCCGTCGGGATCGGCCCCTGTTTCCAAGATTCGCGACCAGACACTCAGTACATAATTGTGAATAAAATTTAATAAATAGTACATAATTGATTTTCTTTCATTGTTTATTACATCGTTAATTGAACATCTTCAAAAAAAAAATCTTGCAGAACTCATAACTCATAATATAACAATAAAACAACCTTCTAGTTTATGTTCTGTTTATTTTAATTCAAACCAAAGTTTCGGCATTCTTAGAATCCTAAAATATGTTTATTACGAAAATATATCAAAATTTATATTATTTTGATTCCACAACAACAATAATTTATGATTTGGCATTAAAGCCAAATAAGCAAATAAAAATTTTACAGTGTATAAAATTGTCTTTGATTTAATGCGTATTTAATTTAAAAATAGCTCAAATTTATAACTCACATAAAAACTGACTTAATTAAAAAATTTAAATCACTGCCACATCAAAAATTCCTATCGTCGCATTAAAATTACATTATTAAAACTTTGCAGGTGAAATATCTGTCTGGCCACATCGTAACCCTGTTCTGTTTCGATTCTATTCCAGTAATCATTTTTGTCGTGTTACAATATACAGGGTGTAAATGAAATAAGTGCATTAAATTTAACCAGTAATATAACTTGTCGAGACCAACAATATTTCTTAATAACTTTTTCTCGAAATCGCATATTTTTTAGCTTTTTTACCACCCCGTAAATTGACGAGTCGTTCCAAATATTTTTGTGATAATTGAATGCAGTAGCAATAGCTATGAAAAATTTTGTTTTAGCAATTGACAGTCCTGTCAATTGTTCCAATTAAATTTTGACATTAGTAATAAACTTGGTTTATAAGGGAAATTCTGCCAAAATGCGAGTACACAGACATTGTAATTACTTACCTATGGTTTATTTATTAATTCTTTTACTCGTATCTGTACTATATTTTACTTGACATCACGGTTGACATAAGGACAGTGTCATGGAGTTGCCAACGCATTTACACGGAGCGTTTCCAAATCATCACCAAATTATTTCTGTTCTTAATATTCGCACATTTGTTAATCTTGTACATCTTTATCACATCACAATACGGAGTGTCACATATGACAATTTTAAAAACAGCAACAGTTATATCCATAACATGTGCAAAAAGTTCTATGTTTTCAGCACATAACAGACTTCAATTTTGGGAATGGCTCATAATGTTCAATAATGAGATTGAATTTACTTGGGAATGTGTATTTATTATGCACAATACACATCTTGACAGACGACAATGCTGTAAAAATTTTCATTAAAAAATGTTTTCGCGGGAACAATAAATGGACGACTAATTATTGGTACTAATGTATCTCTTTTAAATGGACAAAAGTTTGTACTTACATTTTTTGAATAACGTATTTAAACTATTATGATTTGTCGACGATAAATAATCATCTCATAACCTAATAACCAGAGCTGGGCAGTACTTGCAAGAAAAGTACTTTATTAGGCTTGCAAGTACTTTCAGTACTTCAAGTACTGTACTTGAAGTACTTTCTATTTATAGTACTTTGTACTTGACAAAGTAAGTCTATTCACAGGTACTTGGTATTAATACTTGGAAAAATACTTGAAGTACAATGAAAAGTACTTGAAGTATTTTTAAATACTTGAAGTACTTTAAATGTACTTGAAGTATTTTAAATATACTTGAAGTATTTTAAATGTATTTGAATTACTTTAAATGTACTTGAAGTGCGATGAATAATTTAAAAGTTAACAATGTTATGAGAATTATTTGTCTGTCAGTGTTTCGCAGTGGTGTGAGGTTATTCCTGTAGCCCATAATTATGTGTTTCATTAATAAAAATATTTTCAGCGATAATATGAAAGTAAAGATAATATTTGCAATTTTTTTGGCATAAATAAAATAATTATAATCTGCATACTACATATACGTATAATGTTTATATTACCTAACTACAGTGCTGGGACTTTACTGTATCGCCTGGCAATCGCATGACGTAAAATGACATCATTCTAACATCTAGGTACAGCTTCTCGTATCGTTGGGGATCATATGACGACAATTTTACGTCATGCGATCGGTAGGTGATACGGCAGTCCCAGCGAGGAATTCTTGTTTTAAATAACCCAATAAATATCTCATATTGAAATTTTTGTCAGTAATCACCTTTTAAGGTAAGAAAAATATCAATTATCTGAAAAAGTACTTGCACCCAAATTCACAAGTACTTTTTCAAGTACTTGGTACTTTCAAGTACTTTAGAAACTAAAAAAGTACTTGTACTTCAAGTACATTTAGAAACATCAAGATACTTGATACTTGTACTTCAAGTACTACTTTCCGGTACTTTGCCCAGCTCTGCCTAATAACTATGCTTTTGCTCTTCCTCTCGTTACCTCGTCCCTCCTTGTCATCCTCTATTCACAGGTGATTAAAATCCTGGTTTAATACACTACTTTATAATTTTGTTATCCAAAATTTAAATTTATTTATTTTAAAAATTGTACTATTACGTATTAATTAATAATAATGTTATTTCACTTGATTCGTTTATTAATTACTGTGACTGTAAGTGTAACCGATAACCGACAATTTTTTAGCTGTTTGTATCCCATTTGAATACGGCAGCAGCCATTTGTTCTCCATGGGCGGGTAACGAAATATGTAGCAAATCTTTAAAGAATTTTAACTCAAAATCTAAAAGACTTTCATTACTGGTTAAATTTAATGCACTTATTTCATTTACACCCTGTATAGTGCAGAGATGGTGTTGGCCGATTAGGTAATGAAGCAATGAAAGGGTGTCCGATAAATAGCTGTGCGGGCGTTGGGACGTTTACCGCTCCAACGCGACTGATAATGAGCGAAAGTTGCTGTTCACAGTTCAGTTTGCTCGTATCTGCTATGGTTAATGCGCACAATATCATGAAAACTTCACTTCCGGGGTTAGGTTTTACGGTAATCGTGATAGGTGAGCCGCTGCTATTGTCAGTATAGATTCGGGGGTTAAGCCGTGGAATTAAATGGAAAGTTGTGTGCAAACTGGATAATCGGCCTAATTCTCTAAGCAAAATTGTTAAAATTAACAACCATTTTCAGTTGTTAATTTCAATGTCAGTTGCTAAGTTCAAAATCCCAATTCACTATTACATCAATTTGCTAAAATTTAACAACTAGTCGTTACGTCGAGTTGTTAATCTAGCAACTGCATTTCTCTCGTTGTTACTATTGGCGACTAAAACTACCGATGGCGGCTTGTGATATAAGATCGCATACAGAAACATTGTATAACCAACATTCGTTTTGGAGTACACTAACAAATTCATTAAACTTTATATAAATAGTGTTAGTAATAATTTTGTGTACGTACTTATATTATAATGACATTCGAAGAAAATTATCTTAGACTTATTTTTAAGGAAATGTTTACATATTTGGAGGCAACAAAGAGTTGTTGAATCGTGGGTTGTTATTTTTATGTGGCGTTAATGAACATAATGCTACAGACTAATAATTTTTGGGCTGTGTTTAAACAAGTGCTCTAACGTCAGATTCTTATGAGAATAGAAGAACTTTAAATCCAGGTGTCGGGAAAAAAATATTTACAGAGATATTCAAACTGAGCAACTCTAGTTTAATTCGTGAATTGGATGGTCTCACGCTTCAATCATACTGAGTCAGTATATGCCCGAAGGTCTCATGTTGCTACAAGATGAAGGGTTTACATTTATTCCAAATTTAAATATTTTAATTCCTAATATTGAACAAATTTTTAGATTCTCCCGAAAAGATCTAAATTCAATTTTTTGCAATTTATTTCTATTTGTCTTAAACAGCCATTTCAAAAGTGTCAAATTTCTATTATTTTTACTGCTAAAACTCCTGGTCATGCGTTATTCCTGATGATAAGATTCTTGAAATTTCGAAATCGATCGCATAGAATTGAATGTATGTATGTATGTGACTGTGTGTGTGTGACGATTTTTTCGGATCGCATAACTTCAATACCACCTTTTTAAAAATTATAATTTTTCGTATTCCTTTTATTTACATCTACATGAAGAGCTGATTAGATTTTGGTTACAATTGGTCGTTAAATATCATTTTTTTACATTTAATGTTATTGTAAATATTAAAGAATATTTTATTCACTATAAGGTTTGATTACATTTTATACTTCATATTCATTGGATATAGAGTAATAAATTTATAAAGAAATTCAATTTCATAAAGCAGCAAGCTGTGCTATAACCATGGAAACATCTACTATATTAAGAAAATTCTGATTGACAAATGTCAGTGTGAACTACATTTGACAGTATGTTTGTGTTATAATTTTCCTGGAAATATATAATCTCTTACAAAAAACTTTCTGTATAGAATTTGTACAAAATACATAGAACTGAAGGTAATGTACCGGAAATATGGAATCATTTACAAGAAAATTTCTGTGTGGAATTTTTACAATATACACAGATCTGACCACGACTTGACGGAAGGTAATGTGCTGGCCACATCAGATTTTTTCATATATAATATCATAAGTGGTAAATTTTTGCCGGAAAAAATTTCATATTGTTACGAGAGCCGGTTGCCTAGCAATTTATTGAGTGACATTGACAAAAAAATCACGAGTTGTCAAGCGAGTGATTTTTGATCAATGTCACGAGATAAATTGGCAACAGGCTCGAGTAAAGCAATCGGAAAATTTTTCCAGGATAAAATTTAACCACGAATGGTATTCGGATGACTATTTATTTCCAAAATAAAAATCAGGTAATCATTTATATAATTTTTTTCTTGACAAAAATCTTGTAATTTTTATTGTGTTTAGAGGTATTATATTTCAGTTTGCTTTTTCAACGTTTTAAATGGATTCCTGTCCGAATCGACTCGTTTTTCATAAAAACTGATAAAGCTGAAAATTATACAGACTTTGACAGGTATGTAAACAATATATTTCTAAAACGTCAAAAATTTTTCGCTTATCAAAACTCACTTGTAAAAATTGGACATCTTATTGGCTTAAAGGGTGCGAAAATTTTTTTGTGACAGTGTTTTGCCGAAGTGAAACTTGGTAACTAGGTAGAATCCTGAATTTGGATTGGTTTATTTATTTATGAGTGAAATAGTCATTTAAAATTGTATTTCTGATAATATTTTGACATACCAAAAATATCAATTTATTGTTTCATTCGTCTTTAGCAAGATAACTAATTTACTTTTAACAGTAGTGTTAAGAGTAACAGTGATGTCATTTTTAGCACTGATGTCATAAAATGACATTTTGACCCTAAAAACAAACATTAAAAGGCCAACTTTTATTAGATTTGTAGAGAAAACTTATTTTGAGTGGCCCGTTTTTTTATTGTCACCCTGTATAAAGAATTTAATTTTATTAGGGGAATAGTGTATTTAAAATTTAATTTTGAAACTTTAAAAATGTAAAAATAATAGTATGTGATAGGTAACAATGACAATTTTAATGTAATGCCAACTGACATATATTTTTTACTGTATATTGCAAAATGAAGGTATGCAAATTTGATCAGTAATAATATATCATAGTAACAATTATTGACATTTTGAAAATGCATTTTTGTCCGTGTTTTTAATTAAAACCGTGTGCGTGTATGTAAAGATGCGCGTAGTCATGCACGCCTCATATGAAGAGCGGATGATTTTTCATACAAAATTTTAATTTTCGGTCATTAATTACTGTCTCTTTTTTGCACACGCCTGTTTCAAACTAGCTTCATGAATTGAAGGCTGTCACTGCAATATGCTCTATAAAAATATTAAATTTATACATAAAAACATGAAATAGAGTCGCAAATAACTTCATAATTAATCATTTTCCACATATTAATTTACATTATACATTAATTTTAAAATGAATGGATATTTTAATGTTTAAAGTTTTTACGGGCCGCAACTTCTATTATATGCACTATACTCTTTTCATGACACATTACCCTGCTAGCTAAAACAATTTTTTTTAAAGAATTTTTACTAGATTTGATTAATTATTGTAATTATCATTTTAACTCGGTATGTTTATCTCTGGTTAAACCGTCTCTTAATTTAACTGTCAATTAAAACTAAAAATTTAGTTTCAAGTTTCAATATTATAATAAATAAATTTGTTGTCAAGTAGGATCAACTGGAATATCTTGGAATAAATGATTAAGGCCTTGGTGATTCAGAAATAATTTATTATGGACTTCGGTGGACTTTCGGACTTTGGTGGTCCATCCTCAGCATTTACAAATTTTGTATAAATATATTCAAAGTAGCCAATGTAAAAGGCATCTTCTCAAACAGTACTTGTCGAAAAATAAAATAAAATAAAATTTGTTGAATGCAATGCAACTTGTCAAAAATACATATTTAAGTTATGGATTTATCTATTTCAAACTCCTAAACATGATTTGAAATAAATAGTTCAATACAAAATTTATAATGTAACTCATTTAGGGCCGGTTTTATAAACAAAAATTTAATGGAATCGTAATTAAGTGATGAATAAATTTACTTGTTCAGTAAATACATGTTGGATATTATAAACAAAATCTACCTCTTAGATATGTAAGTGGAGATATAATTTTCGTTGCGTTGTGTGAAAATGACTTTTATAAATTTATGAGTTGCTTGATTATTCTTATGACAGTATTTATGGTTTTGTTTTGTGTTTTTGATCGTTTGACGTTGTAACACGAGGGGGGGTCTTTGAAGCTGATGATGATACTACTGCTTACTGGTGGACGCCTTGGATGATTGGGACTTCTTGCGAAGGAAGAACACACATACACTTAACTTTTACACTGATGAACACTACGGATATGGACATTACTTATTGATTTAATAACTAAATAAACTTTAACTTTATTTACATTTAAACTAATACAACTATAACTAACACAACTAAGTCACATTCTGTAATCCAGCGAGCGGGCGTCGCTCCAAAACTAAAAGGCACTACATTCCGTCAACTAACGTCTTCCCGACGCGACGAACTCATCTAGCCTCTTCTACATGTTTACTCTCACGAGTATCTAATCCGACTCCCTTTAAAAACAAAAACGCTATCTTCAGGACAGGATGATCTTAGGGGTACGAGGTGCATAGGGCATCCAACGTCAAGCACGTATACAAAATAATTTCCAGACTTAATTATCAACAAATAAATGTCATACCTATCATAATACGAAAAGAATTTCTAAACTGAATTTTGACATTTATAACTTAAACAGATAAACAGAGTTAAAATATGATTATCGAAACTATAATTTAGAAGAGTTTATAAAAATTTATTTATCTGTTATTGCGCTTACCCTCGTCTTATTACAACGTATTGACATGCATTTGAAAGAAATTAAAATAAGATGAAATCGGATGAAATATGGGCCGAAGCCGGGAACAGGGCAAAAAATTATTTATAGGGAAAGATGTGATGTTTTGGATGTAGTAAAAAAATATTTAAGTATAGTAGAAAATAAGAAAACAGATGTTGTAAATGCTAAATTAAAAAACGAAGCGAAAAGTTACAAAAAAATGATCCAATAATATCTTTCAAGTTTTATAAATATTTGAAAGTACATCAATAAAAATCGTTACTTAAATTTAATAGCATGAAATTCTCCACTTAGTTTACTTGGTAGATTTACTTGTTCAGTAAATTTAAAAATGCTTTATAAAACTCAAATCTCCACTTAAATAAATTTACTTAACAACAAAAATTTAAGTGAATATTTTTGAGTTTTATAAAACCGGGCCTTAAAATTTTTGACTAAATTATAACATCGTTTGACTTGAAAATGGCCATAACCAGGGCCGAAACGTCGTCCAAAATTGTATTACCAACAATAAACAATTAAAAACAACGTATGAAACTTCATTCCAAATTTATTATTATTATTATTATTATTATTATTATTATTATTATTATTATTATTATTATTGTTCGTGTCCATACCATATACATAATATAAATAATTAATACACAATAAATATATAAAACTTTAGAACAAATATTTCTGACTAAATACTGAAGTGACCGATTTTCGGTCGCGAAATACCGCATCCGGACCACTTGGAGTGAGTTAGCTGAGCGTGTTGTAATTTGTAATAACCATATAAATAGTGAAATTTGGAAATTATGGAAATAGGCCTTATGCATCGCCCTGCATTAACCAGGACGGAGAGGATGCATCTTCTCCGAAGATTCTCTCCTTCATGCCAAAGAAAAAACCGTCCGCAAAAACTGGCAGAGAAGTGGCCTACCTAAATAGTATTCGTCCAAAAAATTGCACAGTTTATAGCAACTGGTGTTGCCTTAGCCGGATCTTTTGGCGTGCATTCCTCTTCTAAATTGGCGCACGTGAGCAGGTGGTTGTTCTTGACCACAATGACATAAAGTGGGTTCTGCTTGGTACCCCCAGTTGAACATGTTTACTGTACATTTTCCTACTTGACTTCGTAGGCGATTTAATGATTTCCAAATGGGCCATTTCTGATCATTACCTGGTGGTAGTTTCTCATCTGGAAGGATACCCATTGCTTTATCTTCTGGCTTTAACGTCTGATCCCACATTAAGCGTATTGTTGTAGTCTTGGTCTCTGTCATTGGATGCACTGAAGAGAGGAAACTGTGTCTATATTTTAGACGTGACCGAGGTGATTCTTGGCCGAACATTGGGTGTCGAGGTTCAATCCCGACCAACGGCAAATATTTAGAACTTTAAATGGCACAAAATTGACCCCTGTGGTACACTCTCCACACCAGTAATGAGTGCCCGTGAGGTGACGCCTGGTAAACGCACGCATGGTACAAATATGTCATCATCATTACTGATATCTGCGTACAAAGCAGATTAGCACACCCAGCAATGGGTAATATGCCGTGATGATTTATTTATGTATTTATTTATGAATCTGAGTTAGTCTTCAATGAAGTACGTATATAACTACAATTTTTACTTCCTTGTACGAAGTAAAGGAAGTATTGTAATCGCGAAAAATTTCGGTTTTGAGATTTGAACGGAAATATCCATTTTGACCATCCCTAAATCCATTCTGACTAATTCCGTCGTGACGCCTGTACGTCCGTACGTACGTACGTATCGCATAACTCAAAAACGGTAAGCCGTAGAAAGTTGAAATTTTGTATTTAGGACTTCTATAACATTTAGTTGTGCACCTCCCTTTTTGGTCATTACATAATTTCCAGAAATGGTACTTTATTTGAAGCCTATAATAGATTTTAATGAAAAACGATATTAAAATATATTCCAAAACGTTTCAAATTTGGTATATAAGACTTTTATATCAATTGGAATAACATAGCAGATTTTGGTTAAAACAAGCTAACCGGAAGTGATATATTACCTGAAGTTGTTAACAGTTTTTCTTGAATAAAATGGTTTCATATTTATTTTAGAAATAAATGCTTCAAATAAGAGTTTTAGAGAATTAAATTCTGTGTCTAGCACATCAAGTATTATTAAATTAGCCCGTTGTATAAGCGAGATATGTAAATTTAAAACTTATGTACTTTTTGGTTTTTGTAATGAAGCTTGCTATGGATTAGGACAAAAAATAACAAAAAAATAAAAAAATAGATATGTTAATGTCAATTTACGTCAAACACGTGCAATTTTATAATTGGGTCTATACTTCATCTTCATATTGGTCTTGCGTACAAGGAAGTCGTGTGGTGTCCACATCAGATTTTTTACATTTCAGCAACATTAAATTAATATTTGAAATTGTTTTAAATGTATAAAAATTATTTTATCATTAGAACGTGAATTTCATTTCATTATTTTGCAATAAATTTTCAATAATATTTTCATAATTCTTGTTAATCCGTGTCTATATTTTAATCCGCTTATTTTAATCGTCGACCAACATTTGTCGATAATCTAAAAAAAATGTTAACCGGTAAAACAATATAGTGTACATCGAGTATCAGTGGATATTTACAAACTATTGAAAACTATGTTCAGAGCATCGACATGTTTTTGTTGTGAAGTATCCTGGTTGTTTTGTTTTCAGTGCATATACGATGAAGTTTTGCATAAATATTGTTTGAAACTAAACGATAAACCGCCACTTGTAACGGACAGTTTGTTGGCGGTCTGTAATCGATTCACAACTACAATAGAACGATGACTAAAACCTATATACTCCGCGGAAAACTAACTGACTTTTTTAAACTTAAATAAGTTGTATGCGATATGAAATTTTAATTAAATAATTTCAGCTGGTGGCATTTGTTCTATTTTTATTTTTTTAACTTTTAAAATATTTAATTAAAAACTTTTCCAAATTTCATTTTTGGGGAGATAAAAATGTTCAATGTTTTTCTAATTTTTTTATGAAACCATTCAAAATAAATCCGATGAATTTCTAGAGTCTTAACTTGTACTTTTTAAGCCGTAATCATTTTTTAAATTATCTTTGATGTAGTAAATATGTATTTTTAAAATGACTTTCATAAAAATTACGTATTGTAACGTGGAACGCCTGCCGTCGCCCCAGCAATGAGCGAGTGTCTATTTATAGCGTTGACGCAATCGCGCTAGCAGCCGGGCTACGTAAACAAATAAGTCGCGACGTGTTTAATTACTTCCGGCCGCCTGAACCTTTTGTGTTCATTATTATTATGCGGTCAAATATTCTAGAGCTCTCTGGAACTTAATGGCAGCTGAATAAAAGCGACGCAGCTATGCTCGGAAGTTAGTTACATAAGGAGAATCATATGGAGTGTTAGAGAATAAAGTGTTAGAAGCACAGCAGTATCGTGGTGATCGTAGGCAGTTTGTGTCGAAGTTACTAGTAAACTGGGATAGCTGTGGATGTGAATACTCGGTAGTGTTGACGAGCTATAGTATTCGAGGACAGCAACGGCGAGTTGGAAAGTTACTGGTATGCCGGGATAGCTGTGAAAGAGAATACTCGGTAGTGTTGAAGAGTATTGGGTAAAGGTAGATATACGAGGACAATAACGGCAAGTGGAAGTGGATATTCGGCAGTAGTGGTGAAGAATTGTGGTGATACTGAAGCTGTGGAAGTTAGACAGTTAGTTACATAAATAGACAGATAGTGAAGTGAAAAGTGTGACTTCTGTCCGAGCAGTTGAATATACAGACGCTATTGAGTCAGTTGATATTCAAACAAGAGTTATTGGGTTTATTTTCATAGTTTCGCTATTTTCTGCATTCATTTTCAGTTGAAAATGGATCGTGAATTTCAAAAAATAGGGATAACAGAAGGCTTGAAAGTAGTAAAAATTTGGACTAGAGTAAATGTGTGACGTAGATGTTAAGGGCATTAGAAACTCAAATATTTTAAAAACTAACTTTTTCAAACTGATAGTCTTTTTCGTACAGTTTTAAGCTCTAATATTAATAAAAATTGAACAAATATTACTAAATTATTACTAAGGTGAAGGAGCTCATTAATTTCATTAGTGACATTTATAATCAACCTTAAAGGTGCATTCACAAATGAAAATCTTCACAAGCCTTTTTACAAATCGTAACGAGTACACTCTCACAATTTGAGAGATAAATGCTCAACGCTAACATTGCGCAGTAAATATTATATTATTGTGAACTTCAAGCCGTCACACACACGTAGAATAATTATTTGAGATCCAACCTAAATGTTTAAATCGTAGAAATGGGCTATAGGTTCCAGGAGAAATTTATTTAAACGAAGAAAGAATTGTGAAAAATTCATGGACCTCGCCGGGATTCGAACCCAGAACCTCCCAATCGCTAGTCGGGCGCTCTACCAATTGAGCCACGAGTTCTCGTCGAAGTCTATGAATCTTTCACAAACCTTTTTACAAATCGTAACGAGTACACTCTCACAATTTGAGAGATAAATACTCAACGCTAACATTGCGCAGTAAATATGGTAGAGCGCCCGACTAGCGATTGGGAGGTTCTGGGTTCGATTCCCGGCGAGGTCCATGAATTTTTCACAATTCTTTCTTCGTTTAAATAAATTTCTCCTGGATCCTATAGCCCATTTCTACGATTTAAACATTTAGGTTGGATCTCAAAACCCTTAAACCTAATTTTCATTTGTGAATGCACCTTAATAGTTAATAGAAAGGTATGTATTCTGAAAGTACGAAATATTGACAATGTATCATTTACTTTCAAATAATTCAAGTCTGAAAAAGTTTTTGCAGTCCTCGAATTTCTGTGGTTTCGAAACAAATCGTTCATCAAACGACATCACAATCAGACACTCAACTCAATATTACTTTCAAACCTGCAAAACCAAAATCATTTTTCAGTCTTTCAGTAACAGATCCACTAATCACAAAATTTCGAATTTGTTGCGTCCAGCCACCAACCGGTAAAACAAATCGGTAAAACCCAACTCAACTGGCCCGAACCGGTCCGTCTGCTGCCAATTTGTGATTGCAATTAAGAAAAATCAATTAATCACTGTTACAGGCGCGAAACAAAACGAAACCGCCACATGGGGTGGGGGTGGGTATGACGAAACGGAAGGGGGTAATTCGGCATGTAATTAATTCATCGCATAGCCATGCACAATTGATAGCGATGTGTGCGCTGCGGTCAAACATTAGCCATAATTTAAGTGTATTATTCAAGCCACGTCAGACACAAGCAGTCTGATTGTGGGTGGATGAACGGTTAGGGTGTATAGTCGATGCGTATGCGTTTTGGTAGTCCAAGGGTGGAATATCAATTATTAAAATCTGTTTTTAACAGACTCAAAGTTTATGATTGAGTGACACACGCATTAAATTAGGGAATTTTATAACTCTTCTTTCAATCTGGATATATACGATGTTTGATTAAAAAGTAAATCGTGTATTAAAGTTTGAAAAGAAATCACATATAATATAATAGTATATTATACGCCAAGGTTGAGAAGATAATCATTATTTACCCAGCGCCAAGATTGTAACACGAGGGCGAAGCCCGAGTGATACAAGGCGCCTGGTCAATAATGATCTTCTCAACCGTGGTTTATATACTATTTTCTTCACTACTAGCTCCTAAATTCTATTTAACGAATTTTATATTAATGGGTAATATGCCATGATGATATATTTATTTATTTTATTTATAACATAAGAATTTTGACATTAATATTTATTAATATCTATAAAAACTAAGTAGGCAGAAATAAAATTCTTTTGTTTTTAATATTGTTTTTAATATCTGACATTTCATTTTGGTAACAATAAGTAAACATGTTTGAAGAAAGTAATACGGAAAATTGTACTCCTCCGGAAATTAAAGAAGCGGCACAAAATGTGCAGTTTGATACATTGCTGCCAGAAAAATCTAAACCGATATATATGAAAGTGTATACAAGTTTTAAAGAATGGTGTCTAACAAAAAAGGTGACTAAAATCTCGGAAAATGTACTCCTAGTATATTTCCAGGAGCAAGCACACAATAAAAAGGCTTCAAGTTTATGGGCCATATTTTCCATGCTGAAATCGACTATTTCATTAAAAGAAAATATAGACATTTCAAAATATTTTAAGTTACTTGCATTTTTAAAGCGCCAAAATGCTACATATAAGCCAAAAAAGTTATCTGTATTTTCTAAAGAAGAAATTAATAAATT
This sequence comes from Harpalus rubripes, assembly GCA_963082715.1. Taxonomy (NCBI): domain Eukaryota; kingdom Metazoa; phylum Arthropoda; class Insecta; order Coleoptera; family Carabidae; genus Harpalus; species Harpalus rubripes. The sequence continues at coordinate 8,120,019 of OY720453.1, read as the reverse complement.
TCTCATAGAAGCGCCAGATGAAGTCTTCCTATCAACGAAGGTATCCTGTTGTGGTAATAAAATTCCAAAAACTTACTAATTCATACTTTCTTAGGCTATTTTTGTGATTGGAGTGGCTGGCGCTTGTAGAACCGATGAGCTTTGCAATATGCACATGAGAGATGTCGACGTTCGGGATCACATCATTGTCATAAATATAACGAAAAGCAAAAATGGATCCTCGAGAAAATTTGTCACACACGCACGCACACACACACACACACACACACACACACACACACACACACACTCACACACACACACACACACACACGCACGCACTCACACACACACATACACACACACATACATACACACACATCATCGTAAAAATAGTAAATTCCTATTCTAGGGAGCCTAAAACGTGCTTATTGATTAAAAACTCATCATCGAATTTTTTGACCAAAGACAATACCTACCTTCCTTACCTAAAGGTGACGGAAGGTAAAAATGATAACATACATCATATAGATATTAAATTTCAAATTCGTTTGGTGATATTTCCGTAATATTTTAGGTTTATATTGTTGATTGAAATCTAACCGGAAGTTCAGGAGTGATAACTGTGACTTGGTGAGTCCGGTTAGAGAAGGTAAGCGGCGATAAGTCCTAGCTAGATTATTGCTGTAGAAAGAATGGAAAAAAAGCAATAAAAATATACTGATTATATCAAATAATGATCCTGAACATTCTTCCAAATTTTACAATATTCTCCATACATGTAAGTGCAATGTCAAATTAATTCAGATTTGTTCGTCATTCGTTTATCACAACTAACCAACTAACTTCCCAATCCTATTCCAACATCAACTAACCAAATCCTCCATAGAATTCCCAGCTGTGACTATGATCCAGCCCTCCGCTTGTCCTCCGAGTAAGTCAGGACCATCCATTACCCATCGGTCAATCTGTACTCTGCTCACATATGGCACTGACAGTGCGACAGTGTTCATGGCTACTGTTCGGCTGGTGACAGTCGCAGTCATAGCATCACACGTTCGTGTTCACATCGTAACATTCGAGTAGTCTGAACTGAGGCTCATCTGTCATCGTACTGCCCGCAGAAGACAGATAGAGATGAGATTGGGATGAGTTGTGGGCAGGAAGTCATTGGGAAAGTAAATTGCCGTAAAGAAGTTGAGATAATATTGTGGGTCAGACCTTATTATATTGAAGAGCTAATGCATATCAAATTAGACTTGTCTTATTTAAATTTGTATCAGTTTATTAAATAAATATATCATCCAAGTTGCAGTGAGAAGAGCACCACAAGTCACAGGTGTCACTTTTCTGTTGTAACGGGTCGAACGAAAGTTTGGGACTTAACATCTTTTATTAAAGTTATTGCAAAATGTTTTTTTTAACACTATATCCATTGAATATGAAATATAAAATGTAATCAAGTCGTATAAAAAATAAAATATTCTTTAATATTTATAGTAACATTAAATATGGAAAAATTATATTTAACAGTGTTTTTTCAAGAAAAACTGTTAAAATTTTGAAATGAGGGTACTTCCAATTATAACCAAAATCTTATCATCTCTTCACATGGATGTAAAGAAAAGGATTCCGAAAGAATTAGAATTTTTTTGAATTGTAGTATTTGAATTATCGGATCCGAAAAAATAGTCACTCATACACACACACACACACACACACACACACACATATATATATATATATATATATATATATATATATATATATATATATATACCGTGTGTCTGTCTTAAAGGTGTACATAGGGGATTAACATGGGAAATTAGTTTATTGCAAATTCCTGCTCGCTTAATTTTTTTAAGCAAAAACGCGTCAAATCAAAGTTTTAGGACATAAAATTCTGCATCTAATGAATAAACAGAATTACCTTTACATGTTTTGTAACGACAGTAATTAAGTATGAAAATTACGTTGAAAATATCGACAGCCGTGGAATTGAACAAAAAATATATAAATGCTTGACGTTTTATCTATCACAACGTAAGTTAACTTATTTGACGTTTCTGACAATTTGATAAAACGTCAAGCATTTATTTATTTTTTGTTCAATTCCATGGCTGTCGATATTTTCAACGTAATTTTTGATATTTTCATAATTTATTTCTGTCGCTACAAAGCATGTAAAGGTAATTCTGTTTATTGATTTAAATGTAGAATTTTATACCCTAAAACTTTTATTTGACGCGTTTTTGCTTAAAATAATTAGGCGAGCAGGAAATTGCAGAAAACTGATTTCCCATGTTAATTTATGTACACCTTTAAGACAGACACACGGTATATATATATATATATATATATATATATATATATATATATATATATATATATATATATATATATATATATATATATATAGACATTATCGTAAAAATAATAAAATCTTGACTTAGCTTATTCATCAAAAACTCACCAACGAATTTTTTGACCAGAGACAATACCTTCCTTACCTAAAAGTGACGGAAGGTAAAAAAGAAAAAGGAAATGTTCTATTTTCTTACAACTCTACCTAAATCACATAATAAGAAATTTCAAAGATAAAAAAAAAAGAACTAAAATCATTTTGTAACGCGAAAGATCCTTTTATAGCAAGGGCAAGAGACGAATTGAGCTTTGAAATATCTTTCGAATTTCGGGTTGATTTTCTCTGAAATTTAGCGTTCGAACTCTAGAACGTTCGAAGTACTCAACTCCACTATAGCTATTTGTAAATCGAATATCGCACTAAGACAAGTAACATCTTTAATATTATTGATTTAACAGCCATATTGTTTTTCTGTATTAACAGTTCCAAATAATTACTTTGTTGCATTTTTATTTATTGAATAATAAAATCATAATCTCCCTACTGTCAGAATTTCCAGTTCGCATGTTGGCTATTCATATACCATCTACCCGCACATAGCTTACATTTTCGTTGTATGGCAAGTGTGAAAATGTACATTCCGTAGTGGCAACACGACACAATGCTCGGGTTCGCCGTTCGCGGTCCCCTGAACGTCACATGGAAATGTTTCGAGAGCCGCGGACCGAGACATTTAGTGTTTAATGCGCGTTTAAATCGCAGCTGAGGTTATGCTTATGACTCCTGAAAATAAAACACACCGACTTCTGTCACATGAAATAAAGTCCGCAATACGTGTTTTTTTTTACTCGACGATTTTTGTGGGATTATGACTGCGTTAGGAATGGAGGGACGCAGGGACGGATTCAAGATTTATGTTAGAATAAAACTTGGATACGGAATTTACGTTGAATTAAATATTCCGGCTAAGGAAAGTACAATTATAATGAGAATGTTACACTTGAATCATTGGGAATAAGATTCATAGTTCATATTTTGTAGAATTTTATTTTAAATATGTTCAAAGTAGGTCCTTTCAACCAGGGTCGAATTAAGACATGCGTGCTAGTGACTTTTTTTTAGCTCCAACTATACTAACATTTGATAAAAGCGCCAGGTTGCTGCTAATATGATAGAACTGGGCGCTTCCTAAAATCTGTGCGCCCTACGCTGTAGCCTAGACAGCTTATTGGGTAATGTAGCCCTTACTTCAACATTCTTTCCGTCCACTTCCTAAAAAAAATATCAAAAAGTTGCATATTGCCAAACCAGGTGAGTATGGCGGGTTATGTATATACAGGATGTTTCCTTTATAACAACCAGTGCTTTTTTGGGCGAACTAATGACTTTAGAAAAAAATGTTATATACAAGAAATGATCAAGAATAAGGGGCTAATTTATTAATAATAACAAACCGAAAATTCGACAGCAGAACAATTTTTTTTTTAAATAGTATCTTATATAATTTTTTAGCCCATTAGATAGAGAATTTTTTTCTGATTTCAACGATATAAATATGATATAGGGTTGTATAACAATTATTTCGAGAAAAATTGTATTAAAAATAATGTTATAATATTACAATAGGCTATGCAATACATAGGTATTGATACGTCTGTTGCGTAGTTACGCTAGTAGTAAACCCATTTTTTTATTACATTATTTCTAGTTTTTAATACCATTTTTCTCAAAATAATTGTTAAACAACCCTATACTATATTTATATCGCTGAAATCAGAAAATAATCTTCTATTTAAAGGGCTACAAAATTATATAGGGTGCCATTTAAAAAAATATAATTTTATTTTACCGTTTGGGAACCACTGGTTAAATATTTGGTTTGTTACTATTGATACATTATCTTCTTATTCTTGATCATTTTTGGTATAAAACATTTGTTAGTTTGCCGAAAAAAGCACTGGTTGTTTTAAAGGAAACACCCTGTATATATATACAGGCTGGTGACTTGGATGACGCAGCATAGGGGTTTAAATACTAAAATCTTAATATGCAGTTATTTGCTCCCCTAATTATTTTAGAGCAAAATTGCATTAAAGTTTTTTTACAGAAAAAAATACTGCATCCGCATATGCTATTGTTTATAATTTTTCAACTTCCGGGCCCGTAAAAATAGTCGAAAACAATAATAACATTTTTGCAAAAATCATTGATGCCATTGAACAAAAATTTAAATAGAAGCGCAAACATCTGTCACTACTTAAAGAAATCTTAAAATTGGTTTTCGTCAAACTACATTATTGTAATCAACTGTTACATCGTTGTCATCAACTACAATAAAGATGTTTTCATTTTCCCTGTTTTAAACAAAATATTCTTGACGTTTAAAATTATTTTCAAAACAAGGATAAAGAAAACACCTTTATTGCCGTGTTGATGACAACAATGTAAGTTAATTACAACAATGCAATTTGACGAAAACAAAATTTAAGATTTCTTTATTATAGTTAAGATATTTGCACTTTTGTTCCATGGCATCAATGATTTTTGCAAAAATGTTATTATTGTTTTCAACTATTTTTCTGTTCCGGAAATTGAAAAATTATAAACATTAGCATGTACAAGGTTTCAAAATTTTCTGAATGATAGTGTTTGAGTTAGAGTAGAGGATCCACACATATACACAGACATCATCGTGAAAATGTTAAAATATGATTCTAGGGACCTTAGCACGATCCCTATACCTTCCATTTCCAAGGGAAGCGGGAGGTAAAAAGCTTATCTAAAAATAACAAAATAAAGAGAGACATATGTATTCATACATTAATAAGAAAAAGATAGAAGGTGTTTCCATAGTTACTAGAGACGATCACTACACTAATGAAGTACGTACAAAAAGTCTAATCTATTTTACTTTACGGGTCGAAAAAACTTTGAACGTATGTGGGAACGTCAACAAACTGAAATATTGTACAATGAGAAGAAGAAAATACAATAAATTTTGCTGTGATTTGTAATCCCAGTCCCAGAGCACTAGTAAAGCATAGAATAGTCACAATAATTTCACGGGGTACAAAAACTACTTCCAATTAAATGGAGTAGCGCTGGTCTGAGCATTGAACGGATAAATTGCGTTACCTCCCTTGAAGGTAAATTTTATTACACACACAGCTACACTTTCATCCAAATTACATGCACACTTTAGTGTTGCGTTGCACGGGTATCGCACAACACCGGCAAAACATATTCATACCTTGGGCCAGGCCCGTACTAGGATAAATTGCGCAAATATTTACCCTATCTCGCGTTTTATCTCACGGTTAAAGTGTCGGCGCTGCAACTGCGAATTTCAATATGTTACTAGTTTTATACGAGTATATCGTTTTACAAACTGTTTACTAAAGTCATTAAAACCAATAGACTCGGTAATTGCCTCAAACAGAATGTTAAGATTCATAAAATAAAAATCTGTGGCCAACACATAACCTCTCGCCAGATATTTTACCTGGTTGTACGCATAAAACGAAAAATATTTTTAAACACATATATTCATGTCTCACTACAAAATAATTATTTTAATATAAATTATGTACAATACATACATTTTCTTTATATTCAATATCCTGAAATTTTCTTTTTCTATTTTCCTTTTCTTTTTCTTTATATTCGTCATTTTTTCGCAAATTTCTTTTATATTCTTTTTTACGTATATTCGTTTGCGTTGACTTTTTTTATTTTCATAATCTTCATAATACTGTACAAATATGTTTGACAGAGGCATACAAATATTTTTGACAGTGACATTTATGTGTCAATTACAAACATTTGAATTTCTTGCCTTGTAGTAGTTTGATCTGAGATTTTTTACATCAAATTATTTTATATGCCTTTCTTTATCTCTAAATCTATAGAAGATATAATAATGAATTTATATTTATCGAATAAAGAATTTAACGTTCTTTAATATAAGTATTTACATAAATTTTAGATAATTTTTTTCTTGTAACTACTACTTACGGTTGTCCAATTGTTACCAAAACTGACTGGACTCTTCCGATTATTGTTAGATTGAGGAATCCGTAGTTAAAAATGTCTTAAGTCTTAAGTATTTGAGATAAAGTGAATCCAACATCCACACATCCACACACACATCCACACACACATACGGACATCATCGTAAAAATGTAATAATCGGATTCTAGGGACCTTAAAACGTGCTTATTCATTAAAATCTGGATATGCGATTTTTAGCATGAATACAATACCTCTCTTAGCGAGAGGTAAAAAATGGATAGGATGCATTTTCGACGCATTATTTTAAAGAAAAGTACAGGGTATAAATATTATACCTCGTTTCACATAATAAAATAGCAGAAGGCGCTTGAAAGTGGACCGTTTTTACAAACATTATAGCTATTTATGAAATAAATTGCGAAAGAAATGTGTTTTAAGCACGCGATTGAAAATTATCCTACGAGGCGTAGCCGAGTTGGATAACACGTCTAATGCTTAAAACACGATTTCGCAACGTATTCCATACAAGTTTTTTTATACTAGCGTTTTAAAACAGATTTTTTATATTTATTCTCAAATGTCAACATTTTGAATTTTTCAAAATTTAAAAGTAGGCAGGCATCAGTTTCATCTTTTTATGGGATTCAATATGTTGTTTAATAAACATTGATGTCAACGTGCTCAGTGTATAATTTTTCTTGAGAATTTTTGGTAATAAATTTACTTAAAATGAGTGACTCAGAGATTGACTCTGATATTGAAAATGGTGCAGACGCAGCATTGGCTACACTGGTTCCACGAAAATCAAAAAAATTGTATGAAGAAACTTACAAAAACTTTGACAGTTGGTGTGCGGAGAAAAACCTTGGGCACATTACAGAAAAGGTAGTTTTAGCCTATTTTTCGAAATTATCATCCATTTATAAGCCATCCACTTTATGGAGTAATTACTCTATGCTCCGAACTATGATATACCGTAATATGAATATGGATATAAGTAAATTTACCAATCTTATTGCATTCTTAAAAAGAAAAGCTAGTGGATATAAGCCTAAAAAATCAAAAATATTCACTAAGCAAGAGATAGTTCGTTTCATGAAGGGAGCTGATGACAAGGATTATTTATAGGCAAGGGTTGTGTTAATTACATTTTTACGTGTAGGAGATATTGAAGATTCTACTTCTTTCATAAAAATTAATATTCCAAATACTAAAACGAATATTTCACATTTTTTTATGATAACTGAAGGGTTTATCGATGGAATCAACTGTTTAGCAATGTTTCGCAAGTACGCACAACCTCGACCTACTCATACTGAACATCAACGGTTTTTTCTAACCTACAGAAATTTTAAGTGTTGCACGCTTCCTGTAGGTATAAATACCATAGGTGGTATACCTAAACAAATTGCAGAGTTCCTCGGGCTCCCAAATGCTAAAGAATATACCGGGCATTGCTTTCGGCGGTGTTCTGCAACATTTTTGGCTGATTCGGGAGCAGACATTACAGTGCTCAAGCGACATGGAGGATGGCGTTCAAGTTCTGTTGCTGAAGGCTACGTTGAAAATGCTTTGGAAAATAAGAAAGAAATTTCACGAAGAATTTTGGGAGAAAAAGAAACAGCAATTAAAAAATAAAAATTGTTGACAAAGAATCAGAATCCAGCAGCACATCTACTTCAATTTCTACCCACATTGAAGTTAACCAAGAAGATGTGTTAAGAACGACATCAAATGTTCAATTTAGTAATTTAAGTAATTGCGTTGTAAATATTTATCATAAGTAAACAGTTATAATAGATATTTAGTACTTTTACTTTTACGCATTAAACTGTCATTTTTAAGCACTAGTGCTTAAAAGTACTTCATTTAACAACGGAAATGACAATCGAAAAGTTGTTATAATACGCTAGTATAAAAAATTATTTAATACGTGCAATCATACCTTGCCAATAATGAATATACGAGTAGGCCCAGATTAGATCCCAAATGTTATGTTTGGAGCACATTGTGGTAGTAAGGTTAGAACACTGAATTCAATACACTCTTATACTACTGGAATGCACAGTCAGTTTCATATTGTGCGAAGAGAGCAATCATAACGTGGGGTTTTTCCGTCTTTGTTTTATACATTCTAAGTCAAAAATTTATCTTTATTGACAAGTGTCAAATAGTTATGTTATGAACAGATTTTCGTGAAAAACAAATTAATGCAATCCGAAACTTTTCAAATTTGGTATTTAAGACTTTTATTTATATTAATGAGAACGACATACTAGATGTTTTCTAAAATTGATAAACTACTTTACAGGAAGCTAAAAACAGATTTTTTTGAAAAAATATATTCAAATGATTCAAAACTTCTCAAATTTGATATTTAAAACTCATGTATAATTTGAAACATTACATTTTGATTATACCTATATGATAAACCGGAAGTAGTACTTAATTTGGAGCTCTTAACAGATTTTCGAGGAAAAACATTATAAAATATAATACAAAATTTGGTATTACAGACTTTTCTATTTATTGGAATAACAAATTAGATTTTGTTTACAAACCTTTCAACTGGAAGTGATACTTACTTAAAGCTCATATTTTTTCCTTAATTATCAGGTGTACTTATATTTTTTGTACCGTAATTGTATTATGAATACATTAAATTTGACTGTGTCATCTATGAAATACTAATCCGTTTAGATATGATCTTAATCCGGGCACACCTTTACTTTTTTCTGATCCTTAATTTTGTTTGCGTAAATATTACACTTTAATAATAACCTTGATTTTTTTTTGTCTTTAAGTTTTGAATATTCATAAATATTAACTATATCTGATCATATTCAGCTCGTGTATTCCGAAAATAATTTCCCGCTAAATTAAAAATTCAATTTACATTTTCAAGTTGAAATACACAGTCACTATTTCCAGTTTACATTTCTTTATTTTCAATTTAAAGTACATAACCAAGAAAACCAGGGAACTTGTAGTTGAAGTAGAAACAGCAATTCTGGAACTTTTCACATGTTTTACTTCTATCCATTTTGCTCATTATTGTGACCGATGTTACCGCAAGTTTTAAGAATAAAATCCATGCGGTTTTACCGGGGCATTAATATAAAAGTTCTGGAATTATTAGGTCGGCCTAGGAACACCCAAACAGATTGCTGAGTTCCGCTCGGTCCGTTAGACAATACAAGGATAAAGCTATTGGCTTTCGGTATCTTACCACGCTTGCTTGGATCCTACTCCTGCAGGGAAAATGGAAGCCGCTGGCTTCTAGCTTCTGGTCTGGGAGACAAGGGAGATTTATGTGTGTTTTTAGTTTTTCTTCCGTAACGATTCGCGTTTCAATTTACTGGAGCAAAGGGTTTTAATTTTGCGATGGAACAGTAAGATTAAAACCTGTAATGATGACAGTTTTTAGAAGGATTGCTTCCAACTTGTCACATTTGATTTGATGTCGTGGTTTGGCTTACCGAGTCATGGCAAATGGATTGTTCTCTGTTCCACAAGACGTCGGAGTGGCAAGACGGAAAATTATTGTCTCAAAGATCTGGCGATTTTCAGTCAAGAAGTTTTTAAATTCAAAAGGATCTAAGTTTGATTTTTATGTTTTTAAAGTTATTGTAAAAGAGGAGTTTTGTACAACATAATAACAATGGCGTATGAACAACTGATTAAAAGTGATTCTTTTCTTTCTGTCAATCATTTATGGATTATTTTAGAAAAAAATACTTCAACTAAAAGTTATAGAAAAATTAATTGCTCGCATCTTTTATTTTCCATCACTATCAGTTTCATATGATTTATACGAACATCGAACAATGACGCGAGAGTCAAGTGAGAAAAATCGGTGTTTATTTATTTCACGGGAAAAACAACATAATTAAATGTGAACACTTGTTCGAACTGCTGCGAGCAAAATAAAATTGTAATATTAAAATTTATATTCATCATTTAATGTTGGGATATTTAATTTTGTAATATATATTATTCCCATAAATGTTATTCATAAAATTTGACACATGTACGTATTGTTTGCTATATATTGTTCTATGAAACACATTTTTAGTAATGGTAATGGGGTATGTGACCATATTCGAATTTCAATATAGATGTCATAAAATATAAAAACTAACCACTGTAGCTTCTCATTATAATAATAAAAACTAAACATTAATTCGTAATAATCTTGTTATTAACAATTTAATATTTTGGAGAAGGGTTATATGCCGTAAGTATGTTAGAATGGTGGACGAACACAGACAGACTGCGGGAAGGAAAGAGATAGTTATAAATCAGCCTATCAGCGTCGCGTTTATGTTGTGGTAGGTGTGGCAGAGTGTGGCATGGTCACATCTGGCTATAACTATCTCTTTCCCTCCCAGTCTAACCGTCTTTTTTAACGCTTCTACCACTGTCACGTCACAAATCTTTTCCCCAAATTTTTAATAATTATTTTCTCGTAAAGTACAAATAATTAATCGATGTAAAAAACAGGTATTTTATTTTTTTTGTCTAGTGTCATATTATGTAAAAATAAAAATTTGGTCACATACCCCATTGCATTTTGTTTAATATAAATCAATATGTAACAAAATCGGAAAATAATAATTTGTGTACATTTTTTACTGACGCACATAGTACTGAACAAAATGAGTAAAAAGTGCTTAATCAACATTTGATCTTCAACTGCTACCGAGAAAAACGAAAAATCGAAGATAAGCTGATAAATATATATTTTTTGTATATAAAACTATAAAATTTTATATGAAACATTTTTCTCAATTTCCAATAGATACGAAGTTATTTGAAAATCTATGTACAATTATTTGACTTTTTTAACAAAAGCACATCTTATATGGCCTTGGTCAATACTATATGCCCTTAAAAAAATTTACTCTTTTTTTAATACGCTGTATATTAAAAATAAATGGTCGCTATTTTAAAATGGTAGAAGTAAAACTAAAAGTATGATATTTTATTATCAGAAGTAATATCACAAGACCTCTCGATTTTACTCATAAATTTTTAATTTGCACGAATTTTTTTGTTTATCAACAAACATGAAAGTAAACTGAATGGTAAATCCCGACTCCGAAGGAGGAGTGGTTTTACCTAATGTCAGTTTGCTTCAGTGATTTTGCTTAAAAGCAAAAAGAATAAGTGCTTAAAAATAAAATGTTATCTGAGAAAATCAGAGAGTTTGTGTGATACTTGATGAGATAAATTCCAAAGTCAAAGCAAAAAAAAAACAATTTAATTATTATTATTTTATTTTTAAACTTTAAATATTAATTAACAGTCACATACTGACAGTTATAAATAAAGAGCGGATTATATGCAGTAAAAAAGTATCAAAATATGCATGAAAAAATCATCAAAATATGAACCGTATATGCAAAACAAACTGTAAATAAGCATATTTTAATAAAAATATGCAAGAAATTGGTCAGTTGCTTTTGAATATTGTTAATATTTTTATATGTAGTCTTTTATTCAGAACATTAGGTAGACACAAGAAAAGTATAAAAAAAAATTTTTTCACATGGTTAATTGTAATATAAAATAATACTTTAAATAAAATAACAAAAATAAAAAAAAACGCTTGAATTTGTAAATAAAACTAATAATAAGAAAAATAATAACGGTGTAGACAAAACTATTGTAGATCACAGCTTTACACTATTTTGTGGGAATTTATACTTGCGAACGTCACATATATAATACTCGTAGACTGTGAAAGTACGACTTCAAAATCGAGCGGGAATTACAAATCTTGAAAGTAGGCGTCCAATTTTTTAACTGCATTTTGAATAGTGAACCGTATATACCGCCAAATTTAAATAGTTGCTATCTGGCCTAATTTGAAAAGTTTAATGTTTAATGATGTGCTTTTGTTACTTATTCATATTTTATATATTTAAAGTAAATCATAGTTAATAAAATAAACTGTATACGAAACACTTTTTAATTATAAAAAAGTTTTGTAATTACACTTGACGACAGATGACAGTTATTTAAATTTGACTACGTATGGTTCACAATAAACTCGTTCAAAATGCACTTAAGAAATCGAAAGCCCATTTTCAAGAATTGTAATATCCGCCTGATTTTGACGGTCATTATTGCCGTATATACATAAAAAAAATAAAACACAAACATATTTTATTTAAATAGAAAAAGCAAAAAAAAAATCTCTAAAATTAATTTTTATTTTTAATAAGTATTAAAATATGAATTTATATCCACCAAATATGTTTTTATGCAATAATTTAAAAAATATGCAGTAAAATATTAATATATCCACAATATTTTTTTTTTCTTCAAGCGTATTATAATATTCATATTATGCTCCTGTACACACACTATAGAAGAAGTTCATTGTCTTACTAGTACAAAAATGTTGATATTGTTGTACTAGTAAAAAAATGTTAGTGTTTTAGTTCACCGTTGGCGGCGGCAGTTGTCACAGCAACACATATTATATTGAAAATTGTTATTTGGCAGTTGTGTCGTTTTTAATTTGTAGTGTACACGGCCAGCTTTGACTGAAATTGCAAACACTACAATTAAAAAATTCCAAAAGAATGTCAAAAAATTCTTCGAAACACTTGAAGAAAAAATAGTATATGTCATTCGGAGTAGAACGCTCTTTTTGTGTTTTACCCAGCTTGCCTAGCCTCGGCTAGCGCCTCGGCCGCAATAGCTGGGTTCAACACAAAAAGACCGCTTTCTACTCCTTATAACATAATATACTATTTTTTAATATTTGGCATTAAATTTTAATAAAACGTGGACATATGAACAGATTTTGTTGATATGCCTAATAAAAACTGTATATGCAATTGCATAAAATCCGCTCTTTAGTTATAAACAATGAAAACTGTTTATTTACTTGGTAGCGGAAATTTATCGGGGTAACGGACGTTTATCAGTATAATACTGTTCCCATTGGTTGAATTTTCGAGTGTTTTGCATCATGATTGGTTTAAAACTAGTCGTTGGAATTCATTGTTGTAAAGCTAATTTTATGTAGAATCTATGCTATATTTAAAGTTATACTCATTTCCGCTGAAACCGGAAATGATACATAATTTTTATTACGATCATCTTATGAGCCCCTTTGCCTAGGTCCTAGGTTAATATTGTGACAAGGCGAGGGTAAGAGCAATAATAGATAAATAACTTTTTATAAACTTTTCTAAATTATAGTTTCAATATTCATATTTTAACTGTGTTTATCTATTTAAGTCAAAATTCAGTTTAAAAATTCATATTGTATTATGATAGTCACGACATTTATTTGTTGATAATTAAGTCTGGAAATTATTATGTATACGTGCGTGACTTTGGATGCTCTGGCCTATGCACCCTGTACCCCTAAGATAATCCTGTCCTTTAAGATAGTCGAGATTAATTCGTCGAGTCGTGAAGACGTGTTTTGTTTTGACGAGACATGTAGTGTCATTTAGTTTCGGGGCGACGCCCGCCCGCTGTGTTACGAAATGTAACAGTTTAGTATCTGCTTAGTTGTGTCAGTTATGTTTAGTTTAATCCATAGTTAATAATAATCATGTAAATAAAGATTAGTTATTAAAACACAAGTATTTGTTCATGTCCGTAGTGTACATCAGTGTAAAGTGTAAGTGTATGTGTGTTCGTCCTTCTCAAGTGTGTGCTTTTTCTTATCACCAGTCAGTAAGAGTCAGTGTATCATCGTTGCAGTAACCATCAGTATTAGTAGCATCATCTTAGAAGACCCCCTCGTGTTACAATATTGCTTATTAACAATTTTTTGCATCTCTTAAAATAATCGAATTAATTGTATGTTCTGGACTTTCGGCGATCAACCTGTATATGGACCATAAATTAAGTGTCCCACTTTTTTATGTTTTAACTATACAACTCATCACTTTATTTCTTTGATAAAGCTAAACTATAAGCCATAAACATAAAACTGATTGAATGTCCACTTTATTACCCAATATACTTTCTCAACTATACAGTCTAATATTTCCTGAAATATTTCTGGACGACTGGTCCGCATAACATAGTTAGTTAATTTTCCGTTCAGTTGCCTTCGCTTTCTTTATTTCTACTTAGCTAAATCTTGTCAGAACGGCAACAACGACAACGACATTGCACCAAAACGGAATTGAATGAAGTGGTTTGTTCATAATCCGCGACCAAAACTAATTCGGTTACGGAAATAGAGAAAGCAGTCGGAGATGTTTTACGGAGTATGATCACAAATGCAACGCCTGTCAGCAGCAGACACGACTTGGGGATGCAGCTATTGCAGCTGGATGGTGGACCAAGCGAATTGCATGGAATGCTGATAAGATTTAATCGGCTAATACAACTCAAAGTTTGCTCTTTTCAAACGAAAATTGATTGATTCTTTTGAGAAAAACTTAAAGAAGAGTTTCACAAACAGAAATGGTTTTAATGAGATGAAGTAGAAAAATCTATACCATGCCTGGAGCATGAATCGTTCGCTGATCTCTCACGCATTAAAATGTCTCTATTATTAACCACCCTTATTAACAAATTTGATAATTAAATACGAAATATCTTGGTTGCCTGCGCCGGCTGCTTTGAAAAAACTAGATAGTAGCAGGTCTACTCTTTAATCAGTTTTTATTGGTTTCTCCAAAACTACCATTAACGGAACCTTTTCCTTGTACATCTCACCACTTCAACTGAAATAATACACTGATACTTAAAAAAGAATATCATTATGCCAATTATATTATGCATTGCTAACTTGACTGTCTGTGTTCCTATTACAAGTTCATCGTGGTTGCAGTAGGTAGGTTAGATTTTTACCTTCCGCAACCTTTAGGTAAGGAAGGTATTGTCTTTGGTTAAAAAAATTGGTGGTGAGAATTTAATGAATAAGCACGTTTTAAGGTCCCTAGAATACGACTCTGTTCAGTTTGTTAACTACATCAAATTTGTAACTTGTTTTAAATTTTTAAATTTTTGCATAGGTTATGGATCTACCCTGTTTACCACTTGCGAAGGAACATCAACATCAGTGGTTTTTTTAAGTTTCGCTTTTGTGTTATTCCTAATTTACTTGTCTATATGTATGTGCTGGATACGATAAAATAAAAATAAAATAACCACTTGCGTTCTTAAAATATCGATTCCGGTAGCTATAACCTGATAAAAAGCTGTTTACCGGTAACAGTTCACCGGTAGAATTTTCGTAAATACCTCATATAACTGACGGAAGATAATGTGCTGGCCCCATCACAGGGTAGATTTCTAACCTATGAAAAATATTTGAAAGTTAGAAACAGATTTGTAATTTCACGTAGTTAACAAACTGAGCACAGTGCTACTTCCGATTCTAACATTGAAGACATTTTCACTTTTAACGCTTCGCTTGGCTTTACTACCTTTTTTGAGGTTAGATTCTTCATTCATCTGGTAGATATGGTATAATTTTCGAACACGGTAACTATTAACCGCTCGTGTTTTCGAACGCAATCGGTAGATGCTGTATCTACCGATAGAATTTTCGTAAATGCCTATTATTATCAAACTCATCATTTTACAATTTAATGCAAATAAAAATAATTGTGGTTTATTTAAGCGCCTCAAGAGGTCAATAATTGGTATATTATATTTTATTAAGCTGGCGCCGGCTGCAAATATGGAAACCGGCACCGGCAGCCAAGGCACTGCTAATTCAATAACTATAACGGTTTATGATTTTTTATTAAAAACGATGTTAGTGGTGCTGTCTCAAAAAAGGGAGCCAAATTACCGTTTTACAGGTCTGAACCTTTTTATGGACTCCTAGAAAGCCATATAAAGAAGGCGATCAAAAACTGGGAGGGATCAGCGAATCAACCATAGCCTTACACTTTTTTTTTCGACAAACACCAAAGATCTATTAGCTTTCAGCAAAAGGACGTTAGAATTATAATGGGTATCTTTTCTAGACACATAGAAATACCAAATGAGTTATAAAACACTGTATAATGGTTAGAAAATTTATGCTAGATATAACCAAATTATAATTTACTAAATGTAACTATTACTCGTATATATATATATATATATATATATATATATATATATATATATATATATATATATATATATATTGGCTGTCTCAGAACTCGCGCCCCAGTTCGAATGAGGAAAAGATACTCGAAAAAAGACGTCTTAAAATTGACCAATCAGAGACCTACACCTTGAACGTGTGTTTGCCGTAATTTGACGTTACTGCGGGGTTTTATACAAATCAAATCTTCTTTAAAATGTGTGAGCGACAGTAGTTTTCGAAAAATGTCAGTGTCAAATTAAATTTGACAGGTTGAATAAAAAAAGGCAAATTCTTACCATGTATTCAGCCGCTGATTACTTAGAAATGATTAGAATTTTCGGAGAATGTGAACGTAACGCCAACACGTTGCACTGTACGATATAAATGATGATCTCGGATGACACCTTCGCTAACCTAAATTTGTTGACAGTGAAAAGTCAACTCTAAAGTGTCAAAATTACAGTCAAACAAATTTTGTAACTCACTAGTAGTATTTTTAAAACCTAGCAACCAGTTTTATTTTGTAATAATATCATCACACCTCAAGATATCCTTCCGGGATTGGTGGATTAAAAAGTCTTGTAACTCCGTTATGCAAGCAGCCGCAAATTATTTTTTTCTATTTGTTGGCAACCTATTGTTGTCGGCAAGTGTTAGTTTTGTCTGTATATAGTATCTAAATAAACTATTACTACGTTTACATGTACTGAGTTTACATGCAGTTTTGAAACCGTTTTTAAAACGTTTTTAGTTTTGAAAACGCCATGTATACAGTGTCAAAACGGTTTTGAATTATCTCAAACCAAAACTAAAATTCATAGATTGGACTTGAAACTATTTTCAAAATTACTCATGTAAACACTTAAAATTCAGTTTCGATACTGCGCATGCGTACAGAGCATAACGTTTCTGTCGCTTTGTGTTACTAACCTTCAAATATACTGATAGCGTTTTCAGCTTACACAGGCCAAGTGTTCACTGAGTGCAGCATATCACGTGACTACACTGAACGAGTTCTGCCCTCTTCTGGTGGCAGTGCAGTTTAAACTGAAAACGATTTTGTTTAGCCGTCATATTTGCATTGACACTATTGCACTTACTTAGGGTGTCAGTGCACAAAAGTCGCACTGAGCCAGTGCACGGTGCAACTTTTTTTTAAGCTGAAAACGCATCAGCTGACAAAATTTTGCACTCAATGACAAGCTGAAAACGCTCAGTGCAAAAAAAGTGCGCACTCGACTTGTAAGCTGAAAACGCTGTGACAGTTATATAGTTTTAGTGCGTAGTGGTACGAAGTATAAAAAATAATTGGAATAATAGCAAAATGACGTTTTTGGAGTGAAGAGGATCTGTCACATACATCAGCTAAATGCGCATGCGCCGAAACTGATTTCAAATCAATTTTTAAACTTGTTTTGAAAACTGCATGTAAACAGTTTTGCATAATTTTGATTGAAAACTGAAACCATTTTCAAAACTGCATGTAAACGTAGTAATGCAGTTTTGAAAATGGTTTCAGTTTTCAGTCAAAATTACGCAAACCTGTTTACATGTTTATAGATTGATTTCGGCGTATGCGCATATGGCTGATGTAAGTGACAGATCCTGTTCACTCCAAATTATTTGTTTTCCCATTTTTCTAACTATTTTTTCTACTTTGTACCATTGCGCACTAAAACTACAGTGTCAGTTTATTTTTAGGCTACTAACACAAAGCGACAGAAACGTTATGCGCAGTATCGAAACTTAATTTTAAGTGTTTACATAAGTAGTTTTGTAAGTAGTTTTCTAGTTAAACCCATGAAATTAAGTTTCGGTTTGTGAGAACTCAAAACCGTTTTGACACTGTATACATGGCGTTTTCAAAACTAAAAACGTTTTGAAAACGGTTTAAAACTGCATGTAAACTCAGTATATGTGAAAATTATTCTGCATGCTGGTTCAAAATTCACTACTATAACTTTATTATCATTGCACAATAAATTGTTAAAAAACGTAAGTAAAAAGTAAAGTAACTGCAGGAATATTTCCTGCCCACAATTTGCATCAGAAAATCTTATGACTCTGGGTAATATATCGTGAGTCGCGTACAAGTTCATGGCTGAAATTGTCAGCCAGTAGCAAGAAGAAGATGCCTGTCACCCCTGAAGTTTTTTGTAGCGACTGCGACTTGACTGTTCGTGACAACAAGTTATTCCTTTCTTCACGGGTCAGCTGCTGCGCTTTTTCTGCAACGCCGAATTCCCGATCTCTGGCTAAGAGTCGAGATTGTGCTTTTAACAGATTGCGGGAAAAAACCGTCATCAACAAGAAATCTTTACTGCGCGAGAGCGTAAGTCGTTACAATATCCGAAACATTAGAGAGAAGGAGGTAATAGAAATGAATTACAAACTTTTATATAAAAGTTAAATTTGTTATAAATAAATACAATATCGCAAAGCTATCGTAGAGAGTGCACCAAGGGGGTCACTTTGTGTCATTTAAAATTTGAAATAATTTTGGCGTCAGTCGGAATCAGTGGCGTACCTAAGGCGGGGCAAACAGGGCAGGTGCCCTAGGCGCCAGAACCAAGAGTGCGCCGCTTGGAGCCATTGGTATCCGTATGTAACTTGGGTACCAGAATCTGAAGTGTAAAAACTGATAATTACTGTGCGTATTGCCATTTTTCGGAATGTTGAAACTCTCTATCTGTTTTTTCATCGTCTACTCAACGCTTGGGAATACTAAAAACGCTGTGCCCGTTGTTATTAAATCTAAATCTAAAACAATATGGAGTGCAAAAGTGTAAGCTGTGAAACCAGTAAACAATTACCTTGACGTCATACTCCAAGTTCTCGAGACTATAATGGAGTTCAGAAAAGACTGCAAGATATAAATATAAACTTTCATGATGCCGCCTTAGATTTGAAAGGTTTAAAGATTATTTTCGCAATGAAAGAGATACTTTGGTGACTGAAGCTCTGGAAATTGGACAGGGATGGTGAAACCAAAAAACGACAATGGCGAAAAATTTTCGAATAGCCATGCAAATAATGACTATTGCAGTTTCCATCGCTATCTATGAAAGACCTTTCAACAAATTAAAACTGATCTTAAATTGTCTGAGAGCCTCCATAGGTCAAGATCGATTAAGTCAACTTGTTTTTCTGAGCGTTGAATGGGAAGAAACTGAAAAAACCGATTTCGAACACGTTATTAGTACCTTTGCATCAGTGAAGGCAAGGAAGATGCAGATGTAAAAATCATTCAGACCAAATTCGTGGATGTGTTTTGTTAGATCTCGTTGTACCACTCGCCGACGCCGAATATGCTTATGTTTCCGCACATCGACTCTCTGAACAACAAGACAACTTCAACACGCATAAGACCACCTTAGGAAAGATAACTGGACTGACTATTTATACTCGACTGATACATAATTAATGATAATGATGTTCCTAAATATTTGATAGATAAATAAACATATACAGGGTGTTCCGCGACTCGACCGACAAACTTATACCATATATTCTGGGGGTCATATAACTTTTTTTTGATTGTAATGACCTCCGGAATATATGGTATAAGTTTGTCGGTTGAGTCGCGGAACATCCTTATATTGATAGTTATTTTGTTATTGTGCTGAATAATTCAAGGTTAAAGTTACTTAAGAATATATATATATATATATATATATATATATATATATATATATATATATATATATATATATATATATAGATAGATAGATAATATTTATTAGCTTTCAAGTACAAACTTATGCTAATGCAATCATAATACAAAGAGTCTAAAAATTTATAATAAGTTAAGAATTATGTGCACTATATACAATATAAAGTACTACAAAATAAATATGAAGGCTTACCAAAAATAAGGTATATGCGCTTTTTATTGACTTTAAAAAAGCGTTCGACACCGTTAATCGAGAAAAGCTATGGTTAAAGCTATATAAGACAGGCATTAGTGCAAAGATTATTAACTTAATACAAAAGCTCTATTTAAATACGTCAGTCCAAATAAAATTAGGAAACGCCCTTTCAGAAAAAACTGTTAGCTCAATAGGTGTACTTCAAGGCGAAATTCTTTCTCCTTTGCTATTTTCAATTTTCATTAATGATATAGAGTCATTTTTTCGTGGAAAAAATATAACAGGATTAAATATCGATGGGTATCATGATATTTTGTTACTAGGATATGCGGACGACTTAGTATTTCTATCAAATTCTCCTATTAAAATGCAACAAATTTGTAATACCCTTCAACAATATTGCGACGAAAACGATTTGGTTGTAAACGTAGAAAAAACAAAAATATTACTTGTACATAAAGGACGTAAACCTGCAGTACGAAATTTCAAATATAATGA
>OY720453.1:8071728-8094228 GCA_963082715.1 Harpalus rubripes | reverse complement strand
TGTGGTCTTATTTATTAATTTTAGGGATCTTAACCCGAGAACACAACAAAATTGCTGTTTGTACTTACGGTAATTTATATCAAGGTCAAAGTTTCTCAGTACCTTCTGTACTATCAGTGATGAGTGTTTAGAGGAGTTCAGATCTCTGCCCAATAGCCCAATTATTCTACGCTAAAAATATTGGACTGTCGAACATTTCAATATACGTGTGCTGAACAACGCCTCCGCATTTGTATTAAATGTAAATAAAGAACTCTTTTCTTCAATAAATATAATTTTACGTTATCATTGCTAACATAATGTTATGAAAAAAATATTTTTTATTTGGTTAATATTCGAAATAAATTTTTGTTGTATTCATTGATATTTTTGCAAATGAAATTGGTGTTGTTTCAATTTTTTTTACGGTTAATTGATGTTAATATTTTTTATTTTTACCTCCCGCTACCCTTGGTAAGGGAGGCATAGGTATCGTACTAAAAATCGCATTAATATTTTCACGATGATGCTGTGTGTGTGTGTGTGTTTGTGTGTGTGTGTGTGTGTGTGTGTGTGTGTGTGTGTGTGCGTACGTGCGTGCGTGCCTGTGTGTGCGTGTGTATCCTCCACTCTATCTCAAATAATATCCTTCAGAAAATTTTGAAACCTTGTATTTCTACCTTATTCTAATATGGGAAGAAGCCATTAGATTTTACTGATATTTTTCCTAGCAGATTGCATTTTTACCTCCCGCTATCCTTGGTAAGGGAGGTATAGGGTGCTAAAAATCGCATATCGAGATTTTCGTAAATGACTACGTTTTAAGGTCCCTAGAATCCAATTTTAACATTTTCATGTTGATGTCTGTGTATATGTATGTGTGCATGTGTGTGTGTGGATCCTCCACTCTAACTCAAATACTATCATTCAGAAAATTTTGAAATCTTGTATTTCGAATTTTTTCTGTATTGGAAAGAGCCCATAAGTTTTGGTGAAAATCGGATAACCGAAAATGGCACTTTACTAGAAGCTCAAAACAGTTTTTCTTCGAAAAATACCTTTAAATGTTATTTTTTCGAGATTAATGTTACTATAAAAATTAAAGATTATTAATTTTTTATACATTTACATTAATACTTTTTCTTTATATTTTATGGATAAATTTATAAAATTATCTATAATTTAAATCCCAGAGCCTACGCTTTAAACAAACAAAACGCAGTTATTCAAATGTATGTAACTGACAGATAAATGTCACTATCAAAGAACTAATCATTTTAAAATAATATTAGCAACGTTTTAAAAAGGAAAAAGTAAATAGAACAATAGAAAAGGAATTCAATACAGTTTCCAGCATAAGTAAATATGTAGGTATGTATTTACATAAATAAAAATTAACGATTCACAAAAATATATACGCTAATCCTCATTTTTGGATTAGTGAATTCTATTCTATCCCAGTATTTAAAATTTAATCTTCCTTTTATTATAGTTCCGGTGGCTCAATGGTTAGAGCAACGCCTCATGTATGAGTGCCCTCGGGACTCTGGGTTCGAATGCCACTAAGGCATGGATGTGTATGAATGTGAACCCACTTTGTAATTGGGATTTAATCCTGTTGAGGGGTTTAAAAAAAAGGTAGTTACTTGGATTAGATTAGACTATATTTTAAGAAAAAAGCTGTCAAAATTAGAGTAAAATTCTTTAATCCAAAACTCGGGCTGTAAATGGCTGGAGGAATTGTGTTGGCCACACCAGATTTTTTTGTCAGAAAACACTCCTTCAAAATGTAAACAAATCTGACAGATCCTACTCAGCGCCATGACAGGTAGGCTTACAGCGCTGCTAACAGATTCTGCGGGTCCCAATACCTCTCTTAGAAAATTCGTTATGCAAATCATTGGTGTTATTCGAAATAGGAAGTTCCATCAATGTTAAGCTTTAAGCTATCATTCGACAATAAATTGTTGGGTTCAAAAGTGTCTAAAGGACGGTTCGCTTCATCGCAAAACTTTTAATCCTTGCGAAATTGTAACAAGTTGGCATGAGTGTAAAACATCTAGTTATCAGATTGGATTTAGTTGCAGATATTTTATCTTGTGTCCAAAACTATTCCACCGTAATTTACATAGTGTCGACACAAGAGAATTAACCGATCTCGCGATTAGATCGCGCCAGTTAACCTAACCTAACATTCCACCCGAACGAGCCACCGTAACGAAAATTTACGAACACAGAATAATAGACGAAGAACAAAACCGAAAAGTCCGTTTCTCAAAGTTTGAAACAAAAGAGCTCGGGTAATAAGAAGTTCACTTGGCGACGTGTGGCGAATTACAAGCGAGAAGCTTTCGATTCAATCAGATCGCTTTTTAAAGAAATAACGACTTCCTTTTCCCGGCGATAGTGTCTAAATAATTTAAGGCCCCCACCGACTGAGTCTTGCTTCTCTAGGTGTAGCTGTCGGCGGTGCTCCATGGCGTAATGGCCATCGTTGAGGAAAGTTAATGAGTTTGAATCGCTCGCTCTGCTGAACTTCAGCTCTTGTCGACTGGGTTTTCACTTCATTTCTTGCGTTCCTGCCAAGGCCCAACGAAAATTGGAATATACTCGTATTTATTTTATGTTCGTGATATCTCGTCTTTTTGGGGAGCCAGCATTAACCTTATACTTTCCTTAGTCCTAGTGCTTTATTTCAATGTCAGATGAGAATAAAAATTCAGATTAATGACTCTTAAAAAAGTAGCACGCTGTGGTGATTATTCTTTCACTTCCTGAGTTTTTCTTTTAGGAGAGAAAAAATATTACTAAAAAGATAAAACAACGAAACTTTTATTTGTTATATATAACGTTTATCCATTCTGTCTTTTATCCATTCTCGTGGCCGTATGACTGAATATCTGATCTCGAATTTAGTAACCCGGGTCAAAATTATTTCGAATTTTAAATGGTACAAAAGTGACCCCTGTAATACACACATTTTAAGACTAAGTTAAAACAATTTTTATACGCTAATAATTTTTATAATGTGAATGAATTTATGTCTTGAATTATTATTGTACGACGTTTTCTATATACAGTGTAAAGTATCTGCAGAAATAAAAGATTTATTATTATTATTATTATTATTATTATTATTATTATTATTATTATAATTTTCCTTATAACCCTGGTAGCAAAGGGCTTTCGTTACTGCAAAATTTGTTTCTTATTATTGGCCTTGGTCCTTACAACATATCCAAAAATTATAGATACCCGACCTTTTGCTAGGAACTTGACTGGACTATTCTTCAGAGCCGTAAATAGGGTTTTGAGCGCCTGTGGCAAAAAAAAAATTATGTGCCCCTATATCAAGAAAATAAAAACAAAATAAGTTCTGATGAGCAGTTCGCGTAAACTTTTCTAAAATTTAAAACATCTGCAAATCGGCTTAGTTCTCATATTTTCATTTTAAATTTTGACACGATTACAGATATACAATATTACGTATTTAATATGTGTTGAAATTTCAGATGAAATGATTTGCAGATGTTTAAAATATTCATATAAATTTAAGTTATGAGTAACTCGTGAACCGCTCTTCGGCAAAAATCATCTATACTCTGTTCCATTTAGGCCATTTAGCAGATGGCGCTCGCATCAGTGTCAGTT
The DNA here is from genome assembly GCA_963082715.1 of Harpalus rubripes. Lineage (NCBI taxonomy): Eukaryota > Metazoa > Arthropoda > Insecta > Coleoptera > Carabidae > Harpalus > Harpalus rubripes. The sequence continues at coordinate 8,090,598 of OY720453.1, read as the reverse complement.
TTAATTTAAGTAGCCGAAATTACATTGGGTAAACGTGTCTCATGTCTCCAATTTCAGCCAATCAGAGAATTCAAAACTATGTCCAATTCTCTACAATACTGAATGGCTTAAATGGAAAAAGATATACATATACTAAGTTTTAATTACCTAATATTGTTTATTTTCTGAGTAATATAAATTTCTGTTATAAATTGTTATTCTGGTTAACTATATTTTAACATAACTCTTTGAGAGTTCATCCTAGGCAAAAATGAAAGAATATTTTTATGTAAGGTACAGGGAATTAAGAGCTTTAATTTAGTATCCTTGAAAAATTTTGATACGGGTCACTGTTTTCAAAAAAAAAAAAACATAAACTCATTTTTTGCACCATTCACCCAAGATGGCAGCAAAATCCGGGGTCGCTAGAGGGTGCAAAATTAATATGTCTTTTTGGAAGTTCCAATAAAAAGAATAAAATTCACGTCAGCTTGTCACCAATTATTTCCACAATAAACACCTTGCCGACTGTAAATAATTATTTGTTAAATTTAGGAAATAGATTTTAGTAATATTTGATCTAATACTATATAAATGATTAAAATTTTGCGCTCGTGGCGTGTGCCACCTTTGCCACACCCTAGTTACGGCACTGCAATTCTTCACAATTTTAAAAAGAAATTTCTGTTTGTTCGTAGGAATAGCCATGACATTGTTTTCTTTTTACCTTCCGTCTCCTTTAGGTAAGGAAGGTATTGTCTTGGTCAAATATAATTTTTTCATATTTAATGTTATAAATATTAAAGAATATTTTATTCTCTATACAATTTGATTACGTTTTATACTTTATATTCAGAGTTAAAAAATTATAAAAAAAATAAATTCTGGGGTGCAATCATGTAAATTTTTATTATTTGCTTCGACGTTTCGATCCTACCAGGATCATCCTCAGAAAGAAATAATTATTTTTTACAGTTAAAGATGTATAAAATTTTGCTGTCAATGGCATTCATAATTTAAATAAATTATATGTCAGTAATTAAATGCACACTCACTGAAGCACATGGACATAAAAAATTATAAAGAAATTAAATTTCATAAAGCAGCCAGCTGTGCTATAACCATGGAAACATCTACTATATTAAGAAAATTCTGATTGACAGATGTCAGTGTCAAGTGCAATTGACATAGTAAGTTTGTGTTATAATTTTACTGGAAATATAGAACCTTTCTGCATGGAATTTGTACAAAATACGCAGATCTGACTTAGGGTAATGTACTGGAAATATGGAATCTTTTGCAAGAAACTTTCTGTGTGGGAATTGTACGGAATACATAGAACTGACGGAAGGTAATATGCTGGCCACATCAGACATTTTTTTCTGGTTTCAGAAATTAATAAACGTCAAACTTCAATCTGACTTATGGAAAATTTGAGTGTATTCCTTTATGATATACTCGTAGGTAATAGCTGTATTCTTTTTGGACAAAATCTCAGCTCATCTCACATCACTTCAGATAAACTCAGGAAATCGTTGTTCTTTTTGACACAGCTGATCTGAGTTTTTATAAGTAAACTCACTTCCCTTTCCGATGCTACACTACCAGTTTACAAAACTCAAAATGATTTGAAACACTCAGTTTGCATTTTAAGGTTACCTATATAATATAACAAAATTGATATTAACCTATACTTACAGTAATATATTTTCAGCATTATCAATTTTTCGTTTATAAACACTCATAGATCAGAAAATAAGTCAATAATTTTGACAGCTGCTACAGAAAATACTATCGGTAAAAAAGGCAGTGATAAAATGGAATTAAACTTGTTCTTTTTGCACACATCACAACTCACTTCATCTCAACTCAGTTGTGTACTGAGCTGAGTTACAATTGGGTAAAAAGAATACAGCTAATATTCAAAATCATTCTTATATTTTTCGAAGGACACATTTTTAATCTTTTGGTAGTAAATAAATAATAATTTACCTTTAATTTATACAGTGTTAAAGTAATGTTCATGAAGTATATATTTTAATATCTTTATTGCCAGCTTTTATATGAACAGCCAGAACAAATTTGCAATTTTCCCAAATAATAAATTGCACCGAATGTATAGCGCGGACAGACACAAATAAACACTTCTTAAATAATTTATTATTTCTGGAAAGATAAGTTCCTACATTGCCGCAGTATGTAATTTCCTTAATAGCCAGATACAGTAAATTTTGGTAGCCATTAAACTAATTGAGGCCGAAAATAATTAGTGTTTAAATATAAATATATGTTGATAATTTAGACCAAGTACTAAATATATCTGTGAGAGTTCCGCGGCACATGGATTAAAATGACGTAATTCGTTTATAGAAGTGTTGCCATATCAATTAATTCTGAGTATCCATCCCACACATGAATAAGAAATATGTAGTTGAGCTATGGATATCACTGTCTCTCTCTTCACATATTTTGTACGTGGGTGGTGCATCAACATTTATTTACATACTACATAAAAACGTTAGTTGATTAGTGGTACAGAATGTGTATCACTAAGAGTAATATGCAAAATGTCTCTGAAATAGACGGACGATTTAACTAAATTTATCTTTACCCGAAAGAGCAGCGTTTAGATAAAGATTAATGAGCCTGTTTCACATTTTTTAAAAAGTATTTAATAGGGTATTACAGCTCAATCGAATTAAGAGAAATTAAAAAAAATAGTGAAAGTAGATGCTTAATAATGAATATTAATAAAGAAATAAAATGATATAATTGAAATACTTCGGAAATAAGGGGGTTTTTGTTTTAGCAGCTCGTCACTCATATGAAATCCATATATATTATTTTGATTGGCGACTCAAAGACGGCCTATAAATATATAACGAATGCCCAGTTATGGGCGGAGGCTACTACCAATGGAAGTAGAGAAATACCAATAGCGGAGGCGTGGCTATCAGTCCAGTAGTGCAATTCTCAAACAGTTTTTATTTGAATATAAATTTCTTGCATTAAACTTAATAATTTTGATGCACTTGCAATTATAAAGCATGTACAAGTCGTACAGTGTTATAATATTAATTTGTTTTTTATAAATGTAAGTTAAAAATAGTATACATTTCAAGAACATTTTAGATCCACGAAGAAAACAGTTTTATATATAAAAACTTATATTCGTGACGTCATATCTATATTTTCAAACTTCGGGGGACCATAACTCGCTTATTAATAGGAATTTTTTCACCGATAGTCTTAGTTTTACTTATACTTTCTGATGAAATTATATATAAAAAAAATGGTGGAATTCCCTATTGAAAGTTTGTGTAATATTTTTCTTATAAATAATTAAATATAAAGATTGGCGCCAAACATAATCATGAAAAACAACTCTCCACTTCTGTGTCGTAGAAGCACATACATTAAGTCATTCACAGCCAATAGAAAAACAGTTTTCCATCACCTTCGTTTATTTTTGTTATTTAGATAAATAAACGTAGGCGATACTTTGTCACATGTTAATAACAAACTTCTAATTTGACATTTGACGCTGACATTTTCCATTATAAATGAGTAATAAAGTAATAATGGATAATAGACTACATTCAAGTTAAGTCGGACAGTTTACCGGAAGTCCATAGCTGGATGGTGGCTAAATTTATATCAGAAAACGATTGTTTCTCCAGCCACAATTTTCTTTTCTTCGCATCTTTTGGCATATTTATAAATTCAATAGTAGGTTTGCTCCCAGCAGCATTTTTGCAAGAAGGCACAATACGATACTGTAAATTACTTATTTTATATTGAATTTGATATCTAACACGAAATTTGACATTTGTTTGACAATATATTTATCATAACACTTGTAACAAAACACAAATAATTGACACTTTAAAGGGACCAATTGGAGCCGATGAAGATGGATGTGCTGTGACGTCACATTCTGTTACAGATCACGTGACTTTTTCAAAATAACAAGATTTTATAAATTAATTTTAAAATATCTAATGGTATTTGGTGATATTTTCATATTTGAGGTTATTTAAATAATGGTATCTTTTTAAATTTAATACTTAGAAGGCATATAAAAATTCTTGCAACATCATCTTTTAAGATGGTATTATTTGTTATTGGTAGCCAACCACTAGTGTATGAAATGGGTGTCACGACCATGATTAGACTATAACTTTTGAATGGCAACGTCAATAACGTAAAGTTGTTGTTTTTCAGAAAGATACATTCAGTAGTAAACTTGTGATATCAGTAACGATTTAGTGAGAAAAAAATAAAATATGAGTGACTGCACCATGAAATTTTTAAAATAAATTTAATCCAGCAATCTATGTAAATCTCAAGCAACTAATTTTTAATGACAGTAACAATTGTTTATAAATTGTCAATCTTTTCAAGTTTTTAGGAGTAAGCTAACATTATTTATTTGTCTTATTTTAATAATGGCAGTAAAATATTATTAGACCGAACATTCGGATATGTTACTAATTTTAGAATATTGCGAAGGAAATTTTTGACAACCCATGAACAATGGACCTTTCCAATTTAAGGGCTATCTCTTTCTATCGCTGCAAATAGTAAGAAAATTGCGCGAACAACTGCCAGTTGGGCTGTCAAACGAAACGTCAAAAATATTGCAGTCATTAAAATACCTGTATTCTCAGTGAAAATTTGCATCTTTAGACATTTTACCTTCAATAAAAGCCTTTGTAACTTATTTCGATAAGATTTTTTAAAGTTATCCGAGATATTCTCGCATTTTACGTGTAAATGTTTTAGAATCAAACGTCATAGATCTCAGTTGTTCTTACTATGCGCAGATCCCGATTGCGCATATCTTCTATCTCTTTAAATTGGAAAGGTCCATTGTTACAGTCAATAAAAATTAGTTTGACATTTGCGTAGACTGCTTGATTAAGTTTATTTTAATAATTACACAGCGCATCAATTACATATTGTTATTTTAAAGAAAAAACAACTTTATGTTAGTGACATTGCCATTAAAAACTTATGGTCTAATTATGGTCTGACTTGTCACGCATTATCCATGACTTCGGTTCATATCACTGACTTACTCCAGTGTAATAGCTACAAGGAAGTCATGGATCTTGTTGTCAAGTGAAAATTTCATAGGATTAATCCATTAAATGGAATCGTTTCCTCTGAATATTTATCGCTGATTTCTCTACTGGCATACGCAACTGTCTCTGAAGTACAGGAATGTAACTTTACGGAGTAAAATATTACTGCAGAAACGTCAGAAGTTGACATTTTTTTGTTTGATGCGCACAAAATTATTATGCTTGCCCACAATTTTATTATTTTTCCATCGTCATTTTACTTGAAATAATTTGATATGTCAAAAAAGTCTCAAATATGAGATTATTAAAAAACCATATCATAACTAACTTCAAGTATAAATATCCACTAAAAGTCAGAGAAAACGATTGTTCGAATTGCATATCGATCATACAAAATAAGTTACCGAAAAAGAGTCAGAGATATGATTATAGTGTGATAGCCTTAACATTGACAAATACCATCGTAAAAGATGAATTATATCCTTATTGATTGTCATACCAAATTTCGTACAAAGCGAAATTTGAAGCAGAAAACTTACTAAACACTGCACTTTCGGGTATAGGTAAATTAAGTTAAATTGTTTTATTTTGGGCCTAGGAATCTGTGGTTGTCATGAATTTCAGAGACAACTGTATGTTGTTTTTTTTTTATTTTGTGATGTATTTATCTGTTTAGATTCCAGTTATCAACCAATCTCGTTTCTTCTTATTGTAAACAATAACAATGTTGCTAATATGCGATCAATTAAAATTTATCACATTTTAGTAACATAAGAATTAATCCAGATTTTCTGTATGTGTGTCATCATGAACAGTCTAAATCGGACGCTTGAGTTATGCAAGGTTAAATTTTCACGCTCAAAAAGTTTACATTTAAAACTGTCGATGTTTATTTATCTCTTACTCGCCTGTGACTGCTGAGCCATATAAAGAGCAACATTATGTAACTGAATTTCAAATTCTATTAAATTAAACAGAACGAATTTCAACAAAACTTAATATCATCGCCATTCGGAAACAATTCACACATTGGTGAACACGAAAAATGTTTTATTCAAAATTTAAATGATACTTATAGAGTGGAATATTTTTAAAAAGTTCGTCTTTAAACACGTATTATATTGATGAATTAATTTTCAACGCCCACAGTGAAAAATGTCAGATATTTGACCATCAGAATATTTAATCAGTATCAATTATAATGTTTAACAAATTGGCTGGAACTGATTAATATCGGTGACCGATTTAAAGAATATTGTACAATGAATTGGATTAATCTATCCAGGTTGTTCTGCATGTTGATAAAAAGTTAAAATGAAATACCTACACCTGTTGCCTGTTGTATGATGATGCAAAATGTATTATTTATTTAATTAAGTGGGGATGGATTTCGGACGGTAGTCCTTCAAAATAGTAAAAATATATATCGTAGAAAATCTTTGACGGACAAATACATCTTATGTTGATGCCGAAAATTTAATGAAAATATAAAGATTACAATTCTCCGTTTATCAATGTAATCTTTATATTTTCATAAAAAATTTGTCATCAACATAAGATGTTTTTGTACTTCAAAGATTTTCTACGAAATATATTTTTATTATTTTGACGCGTCGGCTTGATGAAGGACTACCGTCCGAAATCGATCGTCACTTAATTAAATAAATAATACATTCTGCATCATCATACAACAGGTGTACAATGGGCTACTTGCGTGCCATATTATTATTTCATATTTTTGAAGAGACGATAAAAGCTTGCTAGCCATATTTTTTCATTTGGCACAATTTTCATTAATTGTTGAAAAAAATCTGATGTGGCCAGCACATAACCTCTCGCCAGATATTTTACCTGGTTGTACGCATAAAACGAAAAATATTTTTAAATACAAATACATATATTCATATCTCACTACAAAATAATTCTCACATATATTTGCAAAATCTATGGGATATTTTAATATAAATTATGTACAATACATGCATTTTCTTTATATTCAATATCCTGAAATTTTCTTTTTCTACTTTCCTTTTCTTTTTCTTTATATTCGTCATTTTTTCGCAAATTGAATTTATATTTATCGAATAAAGATTTTAACGTTCTTTAATATAAGTATTTACATAAATTTTCGATAAATAATATTTAGATGATTTTTTTCTTGTAACTACTACTTCCGGTTGTCCAATTGTTACCAAAACTTAATCAACTCTTCCCATTATTGTTAGATTGTGGAATCCGTAGTTAAAAATGTCTTAAGTCTTATAGTATAAATGGTGAATCCAACATCCACACATCCACAAACACATACGGACATCATCGTAAAAATGTTATAATCGGATTCTAGGGACCTTAAAACGTGCTTGTTGAGTTTTGGTTTGTATTGGATAAAGCTTCAAATTGTTATTATTTTTTTTATTATTATTAAAACGTGCTTATTCACTAGATATGCGATTTTTAGCATAAATCCAATACCTCTCTTGGCGAGAGGTAAAAATTAATGAAATTGTAATATTTAAATTACCGCCATGTATGACGTAGAATTACGCCGTATCAATGAATGACCGTAAAGCAATAGCATCGCTACGCCCCATAGCAACGGCAAGGGCGGGTAATTTAAACATGACAGATACCTGTTTGACGTTTGAATAATAGTTTGGAGGTTAATATTTTCGTTTGTCATTTTAATCTTGTACGAGTATAAACGAAGTTAAAATCCTTCAAAATCCTGCTTAACAAATCGAAATACATAATAAAAGTAACAAAAACCACGCAAATTGTAAATAATAAAGAAGAGAGGCAGTGACAGAAAAATGAACTAATGTCAAATTCAAATTAAAACTCGCACTCGCTCGTCATCTACAGGTTACATTCTTCAATATGCACCCCTTTCTCCAGTTCAAAATAATGACGTCAAAGAAAATATTCTTTCTTAATTTATTAAATAACATATAATTTTTTTAAAATAAAATTTATATTTTTACATACGTTTTCACCTTTACTTTAGGTATTTAGTAATAGATATCAGATTTCAGTACCACGCAAGTAGCCTATTCTATAACAAGACTTTTTGATTGTCTCATTAATTTCAGTAAGAAATATCCTATTGTAAGGCATTTAACAGACCTTTTCAATTTAACGGCTATCTCTTTCTATCGCTGCAAATAGTAAGTAAAATGACGCGAACAACTGCCAGTTGAGCTGTCAAGCGAAACGTCAAAAATATTGCAGTCATTAAAATACCTGTATTCTCAGTGAAAATTTGCATCGTTAGACATTTTAGCTTCAATAAAAGCTTTTGTAACTTTTTTCGAGAAATTTTTTAAAGTTGTCAACGATTTTTCTCACATTTTACATCTATATTTTTTAGAGACAAACGCCAGAGATCTCAGTTGTTCTTACTATGCGCAGATCCCCATTGCGCATATCTTCTATCTCTTTAAATTGAAAAGGTCTATTGCAGCCCCTTATTTTTATTTATTTTTAGTTAAACAATGTCGTTTATAATTTGTGAAATGGTGGTATTAATTGTTTTCTAATTCCTTTTTAATTACTTGTATAATTAATCCATATATTTTCCAGGTTCTTCCGCTTCAATTATCTGTGAACTTCATAAACGAATGAAAACTCAGGGAAAAATGTGAGTGAAAATCAATATTCTTCATTATTTCTATTTTTACATTTCTTATAGTCTTCTAAAAATATCTTGCGATTTTATATACAGACCAAATTAGAAGAAACAGATAGCTTTCTTAAATGTCTCATTAAAATGGGGTATATGTGACTAAATTTTATTTTTACATTTTATGATAATATAGAAATATATTCGCATTTATCGAATAAACTATTAAATATCGATTATGAATTAAATTGAAAAAAAAATTATTTTATATAAACGAAGTTATTATACAAATATTATTTTATTGCGAACTCGTTTAGTGCATAAAGATTGATGCAATTACCTACTTACATTTCTTCATTTGCATACACCATATAAACTAAGCTTATCGAGAACAATCGTGTAAAATAAATTACAGGCGATTATAACTTCACAACACCATTATCGATAATTGTTTTTTATGATCGCGTTTGAAACATTTTTCTCTGTTTCGGAATTAGAATGACATATTCTAGCACGCTTATTAATGATAGAAGGATCCTTTATTATTAACTGACATTTAGTGACATTTAGTTATTGGAATTGGAAGGACTACACTAAATACACAAAATATCTTGGCAACGGTCAGAATAAAAACACAAACCACTGTTTCCAACCTAACTATTCTGTCAAAAATTCCGCATAATGAAAATTTGTCTATTATTATACATGTGTAATGCATTTTAATTGAAACATGTTACAAAAGTCTAGATAAAGTTTGTTAGCTATCACTATCAAATACAGGGTGTACGTAGGAATTAAACACTACACAAGATTCGAGCTGTGGACATACTTTTTTACATGGTGGCTTGGACGACGCAGCATACGGGTTTCAATGGTAAAGTCTTAATGTGCAGATATTTGCTCCTCTAATTATTTTAGAGTAAAATTGTATTTAGGTTTTTGCTGCAGACAAAAATACTGCATCCGAATTTCCGGAACCGTAAGAATAGTCGAAAACAATAATATTATTTTTGAAAAAATCATTGATGCCATGGAACAAAAATTTAAACAAAAGCACAAACCTCTGTCACAATTTAAACAAATCTTAAATTTGGTTCTCGTCAAACTACATTGCTTCAATCAACAATTATTACATCGTTGGCTCCAACTACAATACAGATGTTTTCATTTTCTTCGTTTTAAACAAAAGGGCAAACATGTGTCATCTGTCAAAGATTCTTGACGTTTAAACTTATTTTCGAAACAAGGATAAAGAAAACACCTTTATTGTAGTGTTGATGACAACAATGTAATAGTTGATTGCAACAATGTAGTTTAACGAGAACGAAATTTAAGATATCTTTGAGTAGTGATAGATGTTTGCGCTTTTGTTCCATGGCATCAATGATTTTTGCAAAAATGTTATTATTGTTTTCGACTATTTTTACGATTCTGGATATTGAAGAATTATAAACGTTAGCATATTCGGATGCAGTATTTTTTCTGTAGTAAAAACCTCAATACAATTTTGCTCTAAAATAATTAGGGTAGCAACTAACTACACATAAGATTTGAACATTGAAACCACTATGCTGCGTCGTTCAAGTCACTACCCTGTATATTATTATATATACAAAATCCCGGATTTTGAAATTCAAGATTAAATTTTGTTAATAAAACCCGGCATGTGTGTAAAAAAGTTCGGACTAATACTATGTTCCGTAGTCAACAACAAAAAAACAGTTTCTTGATTCCGGGTACACCATGGTAGTGTTGCCGCCGAGACGAGATTTTTCTTTATCTCGTCTCGTCTTGAGATCAAGATCCAAATAAATTTCAAGGTCAAATACTCGATCGAGATGAGATTTCATACTTCAATTCTTGACGAGATTAGGCGAGATCTTGATCTTGAATAACTTATTAATTATTCATACACAACTTTCGATCATTTATTTCATTTCATCAGTACTGTACATAATACTAAGCAGTTTTATTATAAATACGTTTATACAATTTTCATTGAGATTGAGACATCTATTACCAATTTTTGAAACTTGAAATAAGTTGTATTTTCTACAAAGCAACCTTAACATGACCTCTGCTGATCTCTCAACTCAACAGTGTCAGCTGTTACCATCCGCAGATAATAAATGCCAAGACACATTTTTGTTATCATTTGATTTGTTTTTGCACCTCGGGACACAAAAATGTATCCCAACCATTTTTATTTTTTTTATTTGGCAATGAGAGATGACAGTTTGACATAAACAACTTTGAAGTTAGTTGACCATATCATCAACATGTAAATAATAATTAGAATTGCTGAGTTATCGTGAAGGAATTATCAGACGGGGAATGAAAACCTGAAATATTCTTGAAATACGTATCCGATTAGTAAGTGTGGCCGTGGTGAAAAATACACATAACCAAACTTAAGTTTGCACCCAGATGATATTTATTTAAATTGCCCGATAATCCGATTTGTTCACCACGGCCACACTTACAAACCGTATACATTTTTCAACAATATTTCAGGTATTGTAATTCCCGCTCGATTTTGACGTCATCGCTTTCGAAGTGTATAGGAAAAAATCTATTATTTTATCTTACTAAAATTTTAAGAAAATAACAATGTATTTTATAAATATAGTATGTAATCGTATTGTGTTTTATTCATATAGACATATGTATTTGTATTTACCATACACTTTTTACTGAGTTTATTCATTCTGGGACATACGTATTAAAAACAAGACAAAAAATTGTGAAATTAGAATAAAAAATACAACTGTCGTGATTGATTATACATTAATTAAATTAGTATTGTAGGATGTGTGGAGATCAAGATTGGTTTTAATAATAATAAAAAAAAATGTCGAGATCGAGATAATGTAAAATCTCGACAAATCTTGTCTCGCGGCAACACTACACCATGGTTCCTGATGTTTGAAAGTAACGGTAGTGGGGATAAAAATACAAGATAAACCAGGATTATGTGGTTGCCGTTTACCAACTTTTTTCAGGAACCGCATTCCGAATAGAAACCGGAAAATAATTTTAGGACATATGGAACACTAAACCGTACACCTGATGGAACCGGTTACGTTACGGAACATACTATAAATATGTATATAAATGGAAAACGCTATGTTTCAATTAATATTACCAAAATTGTAAAATTTGATTTGTCTATTCTATTTAACAAATTGTCGTCTATAACATAGATAATTGCAGATTAAATAGACATTATTAATTTAAAATAACTAATATTCGATTAAATTTAACGCTTTTGAAACGCTCCGTTTCCTTTATAATCATGCCAACTCTCTCATAGCTGACAAATATTACTACACAAAACATTTACTACACTTCTAAAAATATACCACTGAATTGCGCGGGAGGTAATTCTAACTTCTAAATCCAAACTGAGTAGTAGACAGGTGTCGCTAATGTCAAATTCACAGGAAACAAATGACTTCTTCTTTCATCATTTGAACATCGCAGTATACTGGTTAGTAAAATCTTAGCCAGCGTTGAGAAACAAAATACATGCGCATCCTTCATTCACAAAAACATGTAGGAGTGTTTTGTCATTTTTGTTTCGCGTTTGTTTTGTTTTCCGGAAATGTGTTGTGATGTTTCGAATTTATAGCACGATCCTGGATGATGTAGCATTGTTTTGTTTCAATAAATAAATTGAAATTGTTTTTACGAGGGCTGTCCTAAAATTAAAGATACACAGGCTACCAAAAACCGAAAAAAGAAATTATTTTCAAAAATCTTACGGGAGGGTTACTCTGTACTATTTTTACCTTCCGTTACCATATGTGACACATAAGTCACCGGTTTTTCGACTTACATTAAAGTACTACTTACGTCTCACATTTCGACATTTTTGCGTGGTGCAACAGTTGACGGTGGAACAAGGAGTAAGGAATAAGTCTCGGCTTAAGTCTTAAGTTGCTCTGGAGAAACCGGGCATAAATCACCCAGTATTTTATAAGTCGCAGTTATTCGTTTTTACTTCCTTGTACAAAGTAAAGGAAGTATTGTATTCGCGAAAAATTTTGGTTTCCAGATTTCAACGGAAATATCCATTTTGGCCATCCCTGAATCCATTCTGACTAATTTCGTCGTGACGTCTGTACGTACGTACGTATCTCGCATAACTCAAAAACGGTAAGCCGTAGAAAGTTGAAATTTTGTATTTAAGACTTTTATAACATCTAGTTGTGCACCTCCGTTTTTGGTTATTACATAATTTCCAGAAATGGTACTTTATTTGAAGCCTATAATAGATTTTAATGAAAAACTATATTAAAATATAATCCAAAACTTTTCAAATTTACTGTATAACACTTTTATATCAATTGGAATAACATAGCAGATTTTGGTTAAAACAGGCAAACCGGAAGTGATATATTACCTGAAGTTGTTAACAGTTATTCTTGAATAAAATGGTTTCATTATGGTTGGTTTATGATGGATTTAATTTATAAATTTAGATTTATAAATTTAGATTTGAAATTTACAATTTATCTTGCCGGTTTATAGTGAATTTAAAGATATGAAATATGCCCAATCATCTTATATTGGGTCACGTGGTTAATAATAATATTACGTGGATGACAGTTATATGATATTTATCACTTTTATCAAAATCAATCTATATTGTTCTACAGATAATGTTAATAATATTTCCATATTTTCAGAATCCATTTGTCAAATCAAAATTGAAATGTTTTAACTGTCACTTGAAACTGTCATTTTCCCCACCAAAATCTTTATTTGAAATACTGTGAAATGATTGGACGCATTCACAAATTTACATTTAGAATATAAAATATGGTGATATTTTAAATAATAATAATAATTAATAATAATAATAATAAATTTATTGCCCAACAGTTTACAAGAGGTAACCAGTTACAGGACAAAGACAAAACATTTAAATATAATTAAATGTAAAATCTAAATCATAAATTTCTTAAATTCATCATAAACCAGTAAAGGTAGATATGTACAATTTATATTTATAAATGTAAATTCGTAAATCTAAATTTGTAAATTAAATCCATCATAAACCAGCCATTATGATTTTAGAAATAAATGCTTCAAATAAGAGTTTTAGAGAATTAAATTCTGCGTCTAGCGCATCAATATTATTAAATTATAAGCGAGATATGTAAATTTAAAACTTATATACTTTTTGGTTTTTGTAATGAAGCTTGCAATGGATTAGGACAAAAGTAACAAAAAAATAAAAAAAGATGTTAATGTCAAATTACGTAAAATACGTGCAATTTTATAATTGAGTCTATACTTCATATTAGTGTTGCGTACAAGGAAGTCGTGTGGTGTCCACATCAGACTTTTTAATCTCAATAAAAGAGTTAGATTTTTTTTGTTTACAAAAATATGTTTGGAAAATTTCTGTGATAAATGCCTAATTAGTTACAAAAGGATATGGGCAACATCATTCCTTACAATTTTATTGCTTCACTTTTGAGGACATAAAAACTCTGGCGTCAGTAAATTGCACCTACTTATTTCTCTAATTGGTCCAATGATTACTAATACGGGTACCAATCAATTGGTACCAGTTGAAATGACATGTTTCCTCAGGCAAATAAAAGGGCACAAGTTAAATACCATCAATAATCTTTTAATATTTAAAACTAGCATTATATCCATAATTGCGGATGTTCTAAAGCCGGTTCATCAATCTCTAGGTTGAATATTGATAAATTTATCTGGTATAATGTACTTCAATATATAGGCTGTTTAAAAATTGGGGCACCGTCATATTTCACAGAGAAATTGTGGTATAAGCAATATTGATGTTGCTCGGAATTGATTGAAGATAATCCAAACTGCGAAAGGCCTGTGGAAACAAGAACAAAGTAACGCTCTAAAAAAGTTTATAAAGTGTATAATAATTTGCCTTAACCGTTGTATAATTACCTCCTGCGTGATATCAGTGGCGTATCAAAGGGGGAGTGTCATAGTTATGGGCCCGCAAAAACCTCGCAGCTCGTTTGTTTTTGTCTGGCGCCACTTCGCCGCCCAGCGGCACTACGAGCAACTAAACCCACTGGTTTATTACACGCCTTCCGAGCATTTGTTTAGCGATCTTCTTCTGACTTTTCTGCTCCAGCCGCACTTACACTCTCGAGTCTCACTTGTTTTTCTCCCTTGTTTTGTTCTTGACAGAGTGTTTTGTTTGCTCGAATGTACGGAGATCTATATATTATTTTTTTCTCTCTTCTTTCGCAGTTTGGATTGCTGATGAAATTCTAAAGTGTTTTTGTTGTTTGTGAATTGATTCTAAAGTTGGCGCCTTCCAAGACATTGTCTAATTATCCGTGTTGATAAAAAAATTGTGAAGCTTTTGTTTGAATTACATTTTTATTAATATTTATATATGTTGCTAAGAGCAAAGATAGAAAATGCTCAGAAGGTAATTGAAAAACAAAAACAACCACAACGCGTTTCTGAAAATTTGTACTTATATAATAAATTTTTGTCAGTCCCGGTGGCTCAATGATCAGAGCCGAGGTTGCCTCGATTAGAGCATCAGCTATTAGTCTTGAATACGCTATGGGCCTCGGGTTCGAATCTTGCAAAGGCTTGAAAGTTTTGTGAACGCACTCTGTAATTGGGACTTAATGCTGTTGAAGAGTGTTGAAACAAAGTGGATTTTTAGAGAATGCTTATGGTGTTTTATTTTTAAAGTTTGCGTGCTCATGTTAAATAAATTCTGTACAAGGATTAATTAAATCACACATATGTATTTAGATAACAGAGTTTGTAAAAAAGTGTTACTGTTAAAAATCAATAATTATATTCATGAGCAAAAAAGTGTACGTATTATTTACACACGTTAACGATCATGAAAGATAATTTTTAAATAGAAAAACTAATTCAGTGCAAAGGTAATGTTACTAGTTTCATTCAGTTTATTGATTTGTTTTATGTGATATTGGCGTTTTATTCAATTAGGTATATAATAAAATAAATGCATTTCTATCATTTACAACAAAAAAATATTACATGGAAAATAAAATATTTTCATTATTAACATTCATTTTGCTTCTTTTAACCTTTTGGATTCCATTTTTCCCTTACGTCACCGTTAGATAAGGAAGGTAGGTATTGTCTTTGGTCAAAAAATTCGGTGGTGAGTTTTTGATGAATAAGCACGTTTTAGGGTCCCTGGAATATGATTTTACTATTTTTACGATGATGTCTGAATGTGAGTGTGAGTACGTGTGTGTGTGTGTGTGTGTGTGTGTGTGTGTGTGTGTGTGTGTGTGTTTGTGTGCGTGTTTATGTCTGTATGTGACAAATTTTTCTAATGCGATAACTCTAATACCAGCATATATTTTTTTCGTACACCATATTTTTATTAACTAACAAATTACATCTTTAAGAATATTGATGTACATATAAAAAATTATAAAAGTATAAATACACACTCTGTAGAGATACCGGTGCATGTGCCTTGGCATAAAAAATACACTGAAAAGTGCAAAGCAAATATCCAAAACTCCACTCAAGTAGTATATTTTTCACTGTTTCGTCGTCCATATTCACTACTTTTTAACACACGAATGAAAAACAAATCGACAGAAATGAACACAGTCAGAAATGAGCACCACCATAAACAAGATGAAACGTACAACAAATGAACAAGTCCATACAAGTCACTTCACTTAAAATCGTCATTTGACAAATAGAACATTGTTCACTCAATGGAAATATTATTTTGCCACAAATAATATTTATTTGTGACAAATAAATGTAGATTCACACAATAAAAACTATTTTTCATTGTAATAAATATAAAGTTTATACAAATATATTATGAAATTAATTCAAAACAATTACATATTTGTAGGAAACAAGAAAATATTTCAGAAAATTATAAATTTATTTATTGAAAATCTCAATTTAAAATACTAAGCGTAAATATATTAGTTTATTTGAGAAAATTAAATTAAATTTAAATGAAATAAATCATAGTCAAATAAATAATATAACTGAATGAATAAAATACATTTCATATTAAAGATTAAATAGTATTTGTAGCAAGGTTGCAATAATTGAATGAATGAAGTATCCCTTAATTATGAATATATATTTGCTAAAAACCAGTCATTTTTCTCTGTGTGTATGGAATTTGTATTAAATACATACAACTGCCTTAAGGTAATGTACAAGAAATTGAATCTTTTGCAAGGAACTTTCTGTATGATATTTGTACAAAATACACAGAACTGCCGGAAGGTAATGTGTTTTAACTTTAATATTTTTTATTTTCTAATTTACATATCTCACTTATACAAAAGACTAATTTAATAGTACTTGATGTGCTAGACGCAGAATTTAATTCTCTAAAACTTTTATTTGAAGCATTTATTTCTAAAATCAAAATAAAACCATTTTATTCAATAAAAACTATTAACAACTTTCTACGGTTTATCGTTTTTGAGTTATGCGAGATATATACGTACATACTTACAGATGTCACGACGAAATTAGTCAAAATGTATTCAGGGATGGTCAAAATGTATATTTCCGCTGAAATCTGAAAACCGAAATTTTTCGCGATTACAATACTCCCTTTACTATGTACAAGGAAGTAAAAAGAATATAAAACTTGATACTTGTTATATTATTTTCAAGAAAGTATGTTTTAGCAAGCATACTACTGTAACTCTGTAACTAAGTTTATAGTTTTATGACTGACCAAGATTTAACAACAAAAAGAAAAATTATTAAAACTTTTTCTCAAGAAAACATAACACTTTTATGTTTTATTGTACATGTAAACTTCATCTCGCATCCGTTATAAATAAAATTATCTCTTTTAATATGCACTTTTCGCTGTGCTGTTATCGTTTAGCCATAAAATATCTCTTAACATTTTCCCACAAAGTTTTGTTTTTCGTGTGCTCTGTATTAATCAATATCTCTCAAGCATACACCCTTTTAGAATTCTGCATTATTAAGCTGCAACTTTTCAAAGTAATAAAATACGTTTTACGTACATGAAATTTTATTGCTTATTAAAAATGTAAAACCATACTTTCAAAACTTTTATACTGCAAGTTTTGTTGATTTTTATGCGCGTAGGAGCTACGCTTATTTCTCAGGAAATCTTTTCAGGAGTAGAAGCAGGAATACATAATTAGTTTGATGATAAATGCATGAGAGATTAGTAGCTTTGATATGTTTTGAGGGTGAATGGCCTACAAAATGTGGGTATAACATGTTTGGTAATTATTAAATGCAAATTACGGAAGTAGATTAACAAAGATATTATGGTTTTCAAACAAATTTGTTTGTTAATCTTGTAGGGTTGAAGTATTTGTACAGTTATGGTTTGTATAAAAAAACTGATATGGTTATTAATGACCACTTTTTAAGTACGCATAATTTTTCCAAAATAAAAATTGTACGTAATGATTTATGATTGTTAGGATTCTTTTCATACTGAAATGCGTTATTATTTACCATTTATGTAACGTCGTTTTTACCTTTCCAATAGTTTATATTTCTGGAATTGCTTTATATTTAGAATCCTGGTTCTAGGTTTCGAATAATTGAAGTAGAGAGACTGAATTAGTTAATAAAACAGCATATACTTATACAGGATATTACACAACTTCAGGTACAAACTTTAAGGGCATATTTAATAGTACTTGCCATTTACAGCCCGAGTCACAAAATATATTAAGCCAATCCCTATTTTTGGATTAGCGAATTTTACTTTAATTTTGGCAGTTTATTTCTTAAAATATAGTCTATTCTAGTCCAAGTAACTACATTTTTTGACAAAATGAAGATTAAATAGATAGAATAGAATTCACTAATCCAAAAATGAGGATTAGCTTAAACTTTTTTGTGAATCTTTAATTTATATTAATATAAATACATATCTACATATTTACTTATGCTGGAAAGTGTATTGATTTCCTTTCCCATTGTTCAATTTACTTTTTACCTTCCGTCACCTTTAGGTAAGGAAGGTATTCTCTTTGCTCAAAAAACTCGATGATGAGTTTTCAATCAATAAGCACGTTTTGGGGTCCCTAGGATACGATTTTACTATTTTTATGATGATGTCTGCATATATATATATATATATATATATATATATATATATATATATATATATATATATATATATATATATATATA
>OY720453.1:7874228-8066728 GCA_963082715.1 Harpalus rubripes | reverse complement strand
TAATTAACAAAAAAAGTAATAAGTATAATTAAATAGAAAAATATAATAATTATAACATACAAAAATTAAATAAATACATCTTCAAAATGTTTCTCTGCATTTCGGCACATCACATGGACCGGTGACTTATCCAGGATATCGGTATTTGGAGTTGGAAGATAGAATGTCGTGTTGTGTCTGGAAGCTAATCTAGGAACATGCAGTGCAATACAAGACAATAAATAGGGACAATCAATTTTGTTGGTTAAAAGCAATGACAGAAATTTAGCTGCTTGAAGTTCACGTCTGGTATTGAGAGAAGGCATGTCATGACGCTGTAATAAAATATCCATATCAATGCCACGTTCAGGATATATTCTATCGAGTTTAAAGGATAAATATTTTAAAAAGCGCCAATGTACACGATTTATAGCATCTAATTGATAATCAAAGGAAGGGTACCATATTAGAGACGCATAATCAAATTTACTAATAACAAATGAGAAATATAAAATTTTCAACATTGAAATGTCATTGAAGGGTTTTGTGATTCTGATGATGAAGCCAAGAGTTTTAATAGCGGAAGCGCAAATATTATTTATGTGTTCGGTAAATTTCACACCTAAATCTTTTATAGAATCCTTTTTAGTTAGGTTATTACCGTTAATGTTGTATTGAAAAGATATGGGATTATGTCGACGGGTGTATGTAATATAACAGCACTTACTAGCATTTAGGATTAGTTTGTTGTCTTGACACCAAGAAGCCAGAATGTCTATGTTTTTTTGTAAAATGTGGGAGTCATTGATTGCATTAATGTTGCAAAATACTTTAACATCATCTGCGTAAGCAAGAACATGACAGGTAAACAACTCAAGTAATTCATTTATGAATAACAAAAATAATAGAGGGCCTAAATTGGAGCCTTGGGGTACTCCTGACATAGGTGTAAAATGTTTTGAAGAAGTTATAGGTTATATTACAATGATATTTGACAGATAAAATGTCAAACATTTGTCTGTCTTTTTGTTTAAATGCCATGGGTGTTATGGGACTAATATATGACATAATTTACATGAAATTTTATCTTTCTCTTGATACCACAACCATTTTTGGCAGTTTAAACGGGCAGAAACAGCCTGCGAAAACGATTTTCCCGAGTTAACGGTTTATGTTCGTCTTTTAAGTATTTACCCGGTATATGATTTCACAAGTGAAAAGCAGAGCTAAATTCCATCAAATTAAATCTGTTGTGCATTTATTTTTTGATAAAATATAAAATAATCAATAGTCAAAGTTACTACTATATTATAAGGTATATTACCATTTAACGTTTCGAAATAAATCAATAGTGAAATGCAGAACTGATTTCTGATTCCTTGTCTAATACGCGTTGCATTCTATGGCGGTAATAATAATATAGTTGTGTTATATATGTATGTACGCTAAAGTTGAAATGTTCTTACAGCAATTTCAAATGTTATGACGGAAACAAAACTACAATGAAATATTTCACATTTCAGTTCAGGGCTGGGAATGTAATTACCCAGGTTAGGAAAAACACGAAACTGCAAACAATGCGTTGCGTTCTTGTTTCTGAGCTGTTATAATCAAGTGCACGGCATTTTCAACTGTTATTTAGTGGCGATGTTCATTTGTTTCTTCACAAGTGGTAAATGAACTTTTGTTGGATGATTCAAGCATTTTATTCGCATTGTTCGAAATCGTTACAATTTTATTTACAAGAAGGGTTACACTAGAATTATTGCAAATATAAGACGCATGGCACATAATTACATACATTAATTTACAACAGTTAATTTAATAAATTGATTAATTAGCTTCTAACTAACTTAACTTTCGCAATTTAATTTCAAATGACAGATACCTAAATAAAGGTGCATTCACGAATGAAAATTAGGTTTATGGTTTTTGTTTAGGTTTAAGTAAGTCATTCATAAATGTAAGTTTAATTTACCTGCAAATTAGTTTTGATATGTACAGACATCTAAATAAATGCTTCAAAACCAAGATTAAAATATCGGTAGAGCAGTACTCAACAAGACACCTGTGCGCCGTAAAACTGTCATTCGCTTGGCATTATTGGTTATATTTCAGCAATTATGTTATGACAGTCTCCATGTTCTTCTCGTATTTGTTGAAAAAGCCGAATCCACCAAGTGGATACCAAATATATATGGGTGTATATATCTATATCATTTCAGACTCGTTCCCATTGCTGAAGTTTGTGACGTCAAACTAAATCATAAATCCAAAGTTTGGACCTTGCAATGTTTAGCTTTATGAATTGGATTTAGAGACCCTAAATTTTGAAGTGTGAATGGATTCATTACATAATATGCGGCCAAAGTCTTTAAATCTAAAGTATAAACCATAAATCTAAACCTAATTTTAATTTTGAATGCACCTCAAGTGTTTAAAATTATAACCAGCTCAAATATTGTTTTTCACGGACTACGTGCTTTTCTTATTCTCAATAATATTGGCATGATCTTCATATAATCCTTAAATCTATACATTATGATATATCTTGTTTAAAAAATATCATCATTATTATTATTATTATTATTATTATTATTATTATTATTAATTTTATTATTATTATTATTATTATTATTATTATTATTATTATTATTATTCGTGTCCAAACCATATACATAATATAAATAATTAATACACAATAAATATATAAAACATTACAACAAATGTTTCTCACTTCTTAGATACTGAAGTGACCGATTTTTGGTAGCGAAATACCGCATCCGGACAACATGAAGTGAGTTAGCTGAGCTTGTTGTTATAACTATATAAATAGTCAAATTTGGAAATTATGTAAATAGGCCCGGCATGAACTAGGACGGAGAGGATGCATCTTCTCCGAAGATTCTCTTCTTCATGCCAGAGGAAAAACCGTCCGCAAAAACTGGCAAAGAAGTGGCCTATCTAAATAGTATTCATCCAAAAAATTGCACAGTTTATAGCAGCTGGTGTTGCCTTAGCCAGATCTTCTCTTTTGCATTCCTCTTCTAAGTTGGCGCACGTGAGCAGGTGGGCCATTGTTTGTTCTCGACCACAATGACATAAAGTGGGTTCTGCTTGGTACCCCCAGTTGAACATGTTTACTGCACATTTTGCTACTTGACTTCGTAGGCGATTTAACGATTTCCAAATGGGCCATTTCTGATCATTACCTGGTGGTAGTTTCTCATCTGGAAAGATATACATTGATTTATCTTCTGGCTTTAATGTCTCATCCCACATTAAGCGTCTTGTTGCAGTCTTGGTCTCTGTCATTAGATGCACAGAAGTGAGGAAACTGTGCCTAGATCATCATTGAAGATTTTACTATCCACGTCTATATTTTGTCACTGTCTTTATTTTGTCTGTCTTACTAACTTTTCTCATTTTAAATATTGTAGTACGAGCACATAATTCTGATCTTATTTTGTTGTATTTAGAATTATTTATTTGTTCTCTCCTGATGTCTGTATTTATCTCTCAACGTCATATCGTCAACAAATTTTAATTTTAAAATTGAATTCCACGAAGAACTCTTCTGCACAATTCTCTTTAAAATAATTAATAAAGCAAATAAGTTATTTATATTATTCATAAATAATTACTTTAGGTCTAGGTCTTGGTCTAGGTTGCGTTACGTACGTCACGTGCTGTATTTTTTATGAAAATAAATGAGAATTTTGCGTGACACGTGTGTAAAATAAGAAATAAAATGTAAAAAGGCTTATAAGGAAATAACATTGACATGAGAATATTATTATTAGATATGAAATATCTCGAAGATACGGAAATATGTATACATATAAAATATTCTGAGCTCATATCATAAAAGAACAACATTATTTTTTACGTATATTCTTTTGCGTTGTTGACTTTTTCTTTATTTTCATAATGATGTACAAATATTTTTGACAGTGGCATACTAATATTTTTGACAGTGACATTTATGTGTCAATTACAAACATTTGAATTTCTTGCCTTGAAGTAATTTGATCTGAGATTTATTACATCAAATTACTTTATATGCATTTCTTTATCTCTAAATCTGTAAAAGATATAATAATGAATTTATATTTATCGAATAAAGAATTTAAAGTTCTTTAATAGAAGTATTTACATAAATTTTCGATAGATAATATTTAGATGGTTTTTTTCTTGTAACTACTACTTCCGGTTGTCCAATTGTTACCAAAACTTAATCAACTATTCCCATTATTGTTAGATTGAGGCATCCGTAGTTAAAAATGTCTGAAGTCTCATACTATTTGAGAAATCGTGGATCCAACATCCACACACACACACACACACACACACACACACACACACACACACACACACACACACACACACACACACACAACCAAACCCACACTCACACCCACACACACACACACACACACACACACACACACACACACGCACACACACACGCACACGCACATCATCGTAAAAATGTTATAATCGAATTCTAGGGACCTTAAAACGTGCTTATTCACTAAAATCTGGATATGCGATTTTAGCATGAATTCAATACCTCTCTTAGCAATAGGTAAAAATGACGGTACAAAGAATGTGTTAATCTGCGGTTAAAAGCAGATTGACATACCCAGCTATGAGTAATAAATCTATACCTTTACTGCTCTTACAAAAGTATTTTATATAATCTGCTTTATTTGGAACAGCATACGAATAAAACATGAAGTACTAAAAATGCAGATTAACCAAATGAAATATTCAAAAGTGCAAAAAATCCATTCAACTTCCTGTGACCACCGATCAAAGTATAAGAGAATATATTACCTTATTAAATTTAAAATATCTGCCGGTCTGCAGGATATAACAAATGCCGAGTATAAATAATCGTTCGCTGATATAATTCGCGATTTAATAAGGAATCGCCGATATTAAATGTCAAGAAGTCAATGAATCCAAATAAGTGATTTTAATTAAATTTTCATTTCTGGTTTGGGGATTCACTTCCTTTCACATCATCGATGAAAATTCTGCTTCAAACGTTTACTCAAACTCCATTCATTATTATTTATCTTTCAAGTTCGTTATTCAATTATGATATTGAATAAATAAAATTTATTTTCGCTTAATTACATGTTGGAATATAAAATTCAGCGGGGTATGGAAAAGATTTTAATAATCATGAAATGCCGCTTATGCGTGACAAAGTAGAAAAAACTCTCGCTCTCCAAGTTGAGAAATATCACTTGTCTATATTCTTAATAGAAACGTTTAGTCAGGAACTAATGGCACTGTAGTTACACATTTACCACCTTCACAAGTCAATCTGATGTATAATTGCTTTGTCGGTATAATACATAACCAAACAAAATGCCGCACTCCTGTGAAAATAAAACAGGGCATTCATTTACAAAAACGAAAATATAAAATGCTTAGATTAGATTGAAGCAACGACGCAAGAAGAATGGAAAATAACGATTTTATTAAAATTAAATCTAAAATAAATTGTGTGAAGTGTTGTGCTGCCACCTGCAAATTTTTGGCGTTTTGGACATCCACTTTTTCACTGTACTAGTTTAATGTACTTGAAACTAATAAGTTATACAAAAAAAATCTGGTGTGGCCAACACTATACCTCCCGCCATATACAGACCGAGTCACAAAAAGTATTAAGCTAATCCTGGATTCGCGAATTTTACTCTAATTTTGGCAGTTTATTTCTTAAAATATAGTCTAATCTAATCCAAGTAACTACCTTTTTTGATAATAAAATGAAGATTTTAAATACTGGGATAGAATATAATTCACTGATATAAAAATTTGAATTAGCTTAAACATTTTTGTGAAACGTTAATTTATATTAATCTAAATACATACCTTCATATTTACTTATGCTGGAAACTGTATTGATTTCCTTTCCTATGGTTCTATTTACTTTTTTCTCTTTAAAACGATACTATTATTAATTTGAAATTAGTTCTTTGACAGTGTCATTTATCTGCCAGTTACATACATTTGAATAACTGCGCAACCAAGGAGTTTTGTTTGTTTAAAGCGTAGGCTCCGGGATTTAAATTATAGATAATTTTATAAATTTATCCATACAATTTATAGAAAAAGTAATAATCTTTAATTTTATAATAACATTAATCTCGAAAAAAAATACATTTAAAGGTATTTTTCGAAGAAGAACTATTTTACGCTTCTAGTAAAGTGCTATTTCCGGTTATTCGATTTACACAAAATCTAATGGGCTCTTTCCATTACCGAAAAAGTTCGAAATACAAGGTTTCAAAATTTTCTGAATGATAGTATTTGAGTTAGAGTGGAGGATTCACACACACATACACACAGACATCATCGTAAAAATGTTAAAATTGGATTGGACCTTAAAACGTGGTCATTTACCAAAATCTCGATTAACGATTTTTAGCACGATGCTTATACCTCCCTTACCAAGGGTTGCGGGAGGTAAAAATTTGTTATGGTGGAGAACCTCATTGTGGAGAAAAAAATCGATTTCCAGAGAATACCGCGCTCTTGCGACGCGCGGCAACAACCTCTCAATCGACAATGTCCCATTTTGCGCTCTTAATACACAAATAGCTATTTTCAGTCTAGAACTCAAATAAAAAATAAAATGGAGTCTCATGGCCTGAGTGCCCGGTCGCAAATCCTTGGAGACCCGGGACCCGGGTTCGATCTCAACCGACGCCAAAATTATTTCGAATTTTAAATAGCATAAAATTGACCTCTGTTGTGATTGGCCGTGAGATCACTCCTGGTAAACGCCCACCTGGTACAAATGTCATCATTATTATCGATATCTATGATCTATGTACAAAACTGATTACTATTATTATTAATACTTAAAACTTAAATCAAAAGAGAATATAATTACAAATATTAATCTATAATTTTAATTTGATAAACATATTTATATTAGTAAAAGTTTATATATATATATATACATTTAATTAAATTTATTTCAAATATTGACATTATTTTAACAAAGTTTAAATATTGAAACACAAACTTATCACAATTATTATACTACATTGTTAGCAAGTAGAAAATTACGCCTTGTTAAACTTCTACCTAGATATTTTTTCGCCTAGATCCTAAGCAAGACTTCACATAGTTGCACAAGCATATTAGGTATTTATGAAAGCTTTTAGCTAAGTAATATGGAGCAATAATAACTGCAGACAAAACCTTTGTAGAGCAAAGTTTTCGCGAAGCTCAGAGTGGCTTATATACTTTTTGTCCTGTTGTGAACATTCTCGCTACGAAATTGGAAGTTTGCATGTCATCCATCTCAACATCCTTGATTCTACAAGAACTCATTCTTTCACAGTATACCTAACACTGCAGAAAAAGAAAGTGTAACAACGACACAGAAATTCACTAATTTAAAAATTCAAATTAAATTAAATTATTTTAATAATCAATTTAAACTACAAACGTTAGAAAGTGTTTCGTGAACGGTAAATGAATGGGGTCCTGCACTCTGATTTTTTTATTTTAAATGATATTTGTTTTATTTGTGAAGCAATTCGTAAAAAACTAAAATGTCTTAATTGTTTTTAGTTTAACTGCATTTGATTTTTAATGTCAACATGACGTCACGGCGACACCTATTGCTATATCTTTCTCTCACACAGGCACTATAGTAGGCAGCTGAGAAAAGTAGCACTAATGTGACGTCACAATGACACTGACAACAAACCTCAAATATCTCGCAAAGTAATTATTAAAAAAAGGTCCCTAGTATCCAATTTTAACATTTTCACGACGATGTGTGTGTGTGTGTGTGTGTGTGTGTGTGTGTGTGTGTGCGTGCGCGCGCGTGTATGTGTGCGTGTGTGTGTGCGTGTGTGTGTGCGTGTCTGCGTGTGTGTGTGCATGTCTGCGTGCGTGCGTGCGTGTGTGTGTTTGTGTGTGACCGCGCGTGCGCGTGTGTGTATGTGTGTGTTTGTGTGTGTGTATGTGTGTGTGAGCGCGTGTGTTGTGTGTGTGTGGTTCTTGTTTACGCTCTACCTCAAATACTATCATTCAGAATATTTTGAAACCGTGTATTTTTACCTTATTTTAATATGGAAAGAAGCCATTAGATTTTGGTGTAAACCGGAAATGGCACGTTACTTGAAGCTCAAAATAATTTTGTAAATGTTATTTTTTCGAGATTTATGTTATAAAAATTAAAGATTATTAAATTTTCTATTGGTTTGCATTAATACTTTTTCTATATATTTTATGTATAAATTTATAAAATTATCTATAATTTAAATCACGGAGCTTGCGCTTTAAACAAGCACAACTACTTGAGCCGTGTTCCTTTGGGTTGTGATTGTGATATTGTGAATCCTGATTGGTCTAATCATGATCTAAAAATTAAATTAAGAAAACAATATAAACACCATTTAGCGTCAAATGTCATATGCAGACCAATGCAAACTAACCTATTTTATTTTATAAATAATCTACTGTCATTACATTCTTTTGCAGGAAAAACATATTTCCCATGATGTCATAAATTTCTACTCTCGAAAAGCCATTTTTAAATTTGCTTTCAACTGAATCCGTGTGAATCAATCAAAATGGTTGATTCAGAAGGGAAAGGGGAAGGATGTCTAGTGATCACAAAATGAGAAAGTGGTGGTACGAATAGGAGACGTAAAAAACATTATTCTTCTTAATCATGATCACTTTTATCATTTAGATTGCGAATCACAGTCCGAAGGAACGCGGCTTTGATTAGACAGTTCATATCTCAAATGGCTCAAATGTATGGAACTGACAGATAAATGTCACATAGTAACGTTTTAAAAAGAAAATAGTAAATAGAACCATAGTTATATGGAATGGATTTTAATAGGTACAGTTTCTAGTATAACTAAATATGTAAGTATGTATATTTAAATTAATGAAAATTAAATAGCGGAAGGTGTTGTGTTGGCCACATCAGATTTTTTCATCTAAATCGCTATTTATTGAGTAATACTTTAAGTATAAAGTGTACATTTTATTATTTTGTTATAGTGCGGACCCTATTGCAAGATATGAAAAGAGGAAAAATATAGGAATAGAATAATACGATCAAGGTAAAGATTAGATTCGCAAAGTATTTAAAACTTTGAAAAACAGATGGAACTAAATTTTTTAATAGTCTGGTAGAGGAAAATGCTTCTAAGCATGAAACGTACATCACGCGATATTCGATTTAGAAAAATTTAGATTCAGGTCTAAAACAAAATTTACATTATTGAAAATAATATCAAATACACATTATATGCACAATAATTTTAAACGGTTTTTTATCTGTTATATGAAACTAAGTTGCGAGGTTAAGTTTTTAGTTTATTTTATGTATTGGACTTCGTCTCGATCTCCAAAATCATCCTCAACCGGTAGGAAGCACTTACTGGCTTTCATACTTATAAGTATTAAATATAAATAA
Organism: Harpalus rubripes; assembly: GCA_963082715.1. Taxonomy (NCBI): domain Eukaryota; kingdom Metazoa; phylum Arthropoda; class Insecta; order Coleoptera; family Carabidae; genus Harpalus; species Harpalus rubripes. The sequence goes on along the minus strand of OY720453.1, from coordinate 8,057,277 downwards.
TCCCCCCCCCCTTGTTACATTTTTATAAAAAAATATTTAACACTTAAAAATAAATATCAATTCATATACTACTCGAATTTTATAAAGTTATTAAATTTTCTACTTTAATTTTACAAATTACTTGACTAGATATCCACATTATGTACTTTCCACATAAAATATAAAAAGAAAACAAACATCAAACATTTCTCGGTCTGGTATGACATCTGTATATTTTCCTACGGCGTTTGTTGACCATCGCGTTCGCCGTTTTGTCTTTATTAGTCGCTGCCTGGAGCACGAAAGGGCTGAAGAGCAGCGAGCAGACAGCCCCGGTCGCAGCGGAAGTGCTGCCACCGCGTCGAACGGCAGATAATGGAAACAGAACGCGCCGCGGCCATATCTGCTTACAAATAGCTAAGAGGATTCACCCATGTCACTTAATCATTCCTCTGAAATATTGTGTTTTTGTTGGCGAACAGTTTATCACAAATGGGATGGGGTATTGTTCAGGGAATAAACAAAACTATAACACAGGAAAGTGATTTCGATATCGATGCTAGCTTTTTGCTTTTGAATAATTATGTACAGAGATATTAAATACGTAATACTTCTTAGGGTCATTTTAAAATACTCGAAATTTCAAGTTAACAATAACTGTTTTTGGTGGTACATTGGTTCAAAAACAGTTTAACACGCTTCAAACCAGTTTATTTTAGCGTTGCAACGGTAACGTGACTGACGCAAGTGGTTAAAGCGAGTTCACGCCGTTTTGTCAAACGAAGAATAATAAGAAACCTAATAAACTAGTAAACGCAGAAATAGGCAATATTGTATTTCATGCTTGACGTTTTATCTGTCACAACGTAAGTTGAATTATTTGACGTTTTTGACAATTTGATAATATGTCAAGCACATATTTATTTTTTGTTCAATTTCATGGCTGTTGATATATTCAACGTAATATTAGAAATTTTCATAATTAATTTCTGTCGTTACAAAGCATGTAAAGGAAATTCTGTTAATTGATTTAGATGCAGAATTTTATGCCCTAAAACTTTCATTTGAACGCGTTTTTGCTTAAAATAATTAGGCGAGCAGGAAATTGCAAAAAACTGATTTCCCATGTTAATCTCCTATGCACACCTTTAAGACATATATATATATATATATGTATATATATATATATATATATATATATATATATATATATATATATATATATATATATATATATATTTATTTATTTATTTATTTTGATTGGCACCTATAAATATATAACGAATACCGAGTTAGGGGGTGGAGTCCACTACAAATTGAAGTAGACAAATTCAAATAGCAGAGACGTGGCTAACCAGTCCAGTACTGCAATTCTCAAATAGTTTGTATTTGAATATAAATTTCTTGCATTAAACTTAATAATTTTGATACACTTGTAATAGGGGATTACAGCTCAATCGAATTAAGAGAAATTAGTAAAAAATAGTGAAAGTATATGCTTAAGAATGAATATTAATAAAGAAATAAAATGATATAATTGAAATACTTTGGAAATAAGGGGGATTTTGTTTTAGCAGCTCGTCACTCATATGAAATCCATATATATTATTTTGATTGGCAACTCAAAGACCACCTATAAATATATAACGAATACCGAGTTAGGGGCGGAGCCTACCACCAATGTAAGTAGAGAAATTCAAATAGCAGAGGCGTGGCTATCAGTCCAGTAGTGCAATTCTCAAACAGTTTTTATTTGAATATAAATATTTTCATTAAACTTAATAATTTAAATACATTTCCAATTATAAATCATGTCGACTTGTACAGTATAATAATAATCATTTATTTTTTATAAATATAATTTAAAAATAGCATATATTTCAAGAACATTTAGGCCCACGAAGAAAATAGTTTGATACAAATACTTATAAACGTGACGTCACATCTATATTTTCTAATTTCGGAGGATTATAACTCGCTTATTATGGATTTTCACCGACAGTCTTAGTTTTACTTATACGTTGAGATGAAATTATAAAAAAAATGGTGGAATCCCCTATTATAAAGCATGTAGACTTGTTCATTGTTATAATATTAAGTTGTTTTATATAAATATAATTTAAAAATAGCATACATAAAACATATTCATGACCTCACATCTATATATTTTCAAACTTCAGGGAACCATAAGTCGCTTATTAATAGGAATTTTTCACCGGATTTTCACCAATAGTCTTAGTTTTAATTATACTTTCTGATGAAATTATATAAAAAAAATGGTGGAATATATTCTAGTCCAGAACACCATGTAGGTGTATTCTGTAAATGTTTCGCAAATGTTGAGTATTTTTTTTATCAGCAAAGGATTTGCAACGTTGTTTGCAAAACGGTGAAATCCGTTAAAAACAAAATTAAAATTTATAATGGAAAATAATAAATAAAGACAGATATTTCTGAAATTACGGAAATTTCAGAGAGATGCATGTGGATTTATGTGTACTTTTAATTTGGCGCACGTGGGAAATGTTGAGGGCGGAAAGTAATTGGCATGGAACTGAGTCTCGATGCGCTAATTTATAAATTCATGTCTAGAATGTCAAACGTAGCGTACTTCATTTATTAGTGATTAAATATCCCTAAATAACTCTCATCAAATGCAGAAAATCCGCTTCACGTGTAAACTATTTTTGAAAAAAGTATAATTTATAAACAAAATCAGTCTGGATTTAAAAGCAAATTTCGTTAAATTTTGTTAGATCTATTTTCAAACATACGAGTATATTTCCCAATTTTAAAGCTATGAACTTATACATACATACGTAAAAATAGATGAATGATATATTTCACTAATTGGCTAAAATGATTAAATGCCCCTCAATAATAATTCTACGGTTTATATTTTGCCGTATGCCACTCGGTACCGAAACGATCAAACCTATATTAATTATTATTATTTAAATAAATGAGAGCGTATCAAAGGTTATAATTCTACAGTTCTTAAATGCTACGCAACACAAATATCAAACCTCCCTAGAGTCACAAGTGCTAAAGTTATCCCTACCACAGCGAACAAAGTGTTATAGTAAGAATTGAAATTTGGCATGTTGATTTAGAATGCAGAATGCAGTAACGTAACTCGTCGAGAGCAACAATATTTCTTAATATTTTTTTTTCTAAATCTTCTAGTTTTTGAGTTACAATTCTTTAAAGTTTTGTTTGAAATTTAGTTACCCGGCTATGGCAAACATCTCTGCCCTCTGCTGTCTGAATCATAGTTCGTAAAACATATTTATTATTAATAAATTCGTAATAGTACAATTTTTAAAAAAAAGAAATTTAAATTTTGGATAACAAAATTATTAAATTGTGTACTAAACCAGGCTACTTGATTAAACAGTTCATATCTCAAATGTATGTAACTGACAGATAAATGTCACTGTCAAAGAACTAATCATTTCAAATTAATAGTAACGTTTTAAAAAGAAAATAGTAAATAGAACCATAGTTATGTGGAATGGATTTTAATACAGTTTCTAGTATAACTAAATAAGTAAGTATGTAAATTTAAAATAATGAAAATTAAATAGCGGGAGGTGTTGTGTTGGCCACATCATTTTTTTTAATATTACCATATATGACACTCCGTATTGTGAGAAAGATGTACAAGATTAACAAATGTGCGAATATTAGGAACAGAATTATATGGAAACGTTCCGTCTAAATGCGTTGGCAAATCCATGGCACTGTCTTTATGTCAACCACACTGTAAAATGTACACTGGCCTGCAAAAAAATCGCGTACACCTTAAAAATCAAGTAACCGAGTTTTTGTAATTTTTAGCTTTCTAATGTAAAAACTGACAATGTTGTCACTGTCATCACTATTTGATCTATTATGGAGCTAGTTCTTAATTGTGTTTAATTAATCTACAAATATATTCCAGTAAAATTAAAGAACAACCAAGTATGTATTTGAATTTCTGTTGACAACTAATTGACACTAGTGGCATTGACAAGTTCAAGATCAAGATGTGATCAAGATCAACTCATTACAGTAAAAAATAGGTGTACGCGATTTTTTTGCAAGCCAGTGTAGTACAGATACGAATAAATCAATAAATAAACCATGTCTGTGTACTTGCTATTCGTAAACGTAAGCATTTTGTCAGAATTTTACGTTAGAGATCAAAATTTAATTGCAACAACTGACAGGACTGTCAATTGTTAAAACAAAAATTTTCTTAGCCGTGGATACTGCATTTAATTATTAGAAAAAATGTGGAACGACTCGTCAATTTACGGGGTTGTAAAAAGGCTAAAAAAAATGCAATTTCGAGAAAAAGTTATTAAGATATATTGTTGCTCTCGACGAGTTATATTACTGGCTATACAGGGTGTTTCCTTTAAAACAACCAGCGCTTTTTTGGGTGAACTAACAACTTTAGAGAAAAATGTTTTATACCAAAAATGATCAAGAATAAGGGGATAATGTATCTATAGTAACAAATCAAATATTTAACCAGTGGTTCTCAAACGGTAGAACAAAATTATATTTTTTTAAATGGCACCCTATATAATTTTTTAGCTCTCGAAATAGAATATTATTTTCTGATTTCAACGATATAAATATAGCATAGGGTTGTATAACAATTATTTCGAGGAGAATGATATTAAAAACTAGAAATAAAATAATAAAAAATGGGTTTACTACTAGCGTGACAAGGTAACAGACGTGTATTGCATAGCCTATTGTAATATTACAACATTATTTTTAATACCATTTTTCTCAAAATAATTGTTATACAACCCTATAGGGCGCGAGCAGACACGTGACTCGAGCGACCTTGACTTGCTTGGGATCAGCTGATTTGTGTGCGCATGTCATTTTGACACGAACATTGTCAATTTGACAAGACTAATGTTTTGAATTATTTTGATTTTGAATTGCTAAAATGTTAATATTTTATAATTTTTAGGCAGTAAAACACTTGAAATTAAAAATAATAACATTTTAGCAATTAAAAGTCAAAATAAGTCAAAACATTGGTCTTGTCAACATGACATTGTTCTTGTCAAAATGACATGCGCACACAAATCAGCTGATTCTACGCACGTCAAGGTCCCTCGAGTCACGTGTCTGCTCGCGCCCTATACCATATTTATATCGTCGAAATCAGAAAAAAATTCTCTACCATTTAAAAAAATATAATTTTGTTCTGCCGTTTGAGATCCACTGGTCGAATTTTCGGTTTGTTATTATTAATAAATTAGTCCCTTATTCTTCATCATTTCTTGTATATAACATTTTTATCTGAAGTCATTAGTTCGCCCAAAAAAGAGCGGGTTATTTTAAAGGAAACATCCAGTGCCGGATTAGCCTTGTAGCAGGAGGCAGCAAATGCTACGGGCCCCGCGATTTGGGGGGCCCCGCGCCTGTGCCCAAAAAAATTCAAATCAAAAAATTATAAGCATTTATTTGAGTTTGATGATCACAAACTGCAGCGGAGAACGTCCTTTCTCAACATTAAAGGCCGTCGCGCACTTGGGCGAAGCGAAGCGAGGCGAAGCTAAGCGCGGCGAAGAGCCGTTTTTTCATTCAATATATTATTATGGGTATACGCGCACTTTGGCGAAGCGAAGAGCAGAGCAGCGAAGCGACTTGCCGGAATACTTCGGGGAGAATATTTTTCTCTGCTCTTCTCTGCTCTTCGCTTCGCTGAGCTGAAGTGTGCGATAGCGCAGCGCAGCGCAGCGCAGCTACCTAAATCAGAACGAATACGCCCGAGACACATTGGAAATAGCCGGTTTAGAATTAAATTTCACACGTTTCATATAAAACAATAGGTATAGGTTCTATGAAAATGTCAAACACAGAAGAGAAATTAGTTCTCCTGGTTTCAAAATATAAAGATCTGTACGATATAGGATGTGTCGAGTATTTTAATCAGACATTGAAAGTTGAAAGACAACTGCTGGTTAGAAGTAGCAGAAGAAATGAATATAACTAGTGTTTCTGACGAGACGATCGAGCCGAGAAACTACATTGTCTCGTCACGTCCCGTCTAGAAGACAAAAAATTAACTCTCGTCTCGATTTTTTCTCGTCTGGAGCAATTTAGTCTCGTCTCGGCCGAGAATCTCTCGACGAGATTTCTCGATTTTTTTAATGGATCCAATATGTAATTTATTATTATATATTTACCGTAAAAACATATAAATAATATTCAGGGTTATTAAAAAAATTGAGAACTATTTTCTTCAGTATCAATTTTATACCTATACAACAAATTACAAAGTTAGAGACAGAGTAAATTGATACAGCACTACTATAATAATAAAATAATGTTCTTATTCATGAACAGTTACAAATAAACAACAAGTTAACAAAACTTATTCTAGAATAATAAAATGTATAATATAAAAATAATGGTAATTATTAGTATAAACATTGATTAAGTAAGGGTGATTAGCGAGCAGTTGATTAGCATTATTTTTTCTCTGTCAAACATTTATGAATTAATTTAGAGAAAAATACTTCAAGTAACAGTCGTAGAAAAATTTAATTATATGCATCTTTTATTTGAAGTATTTTTCTTTAAAATAATTAATATGCGATTGAGAGTTGAGAGATAAAACAATACTAATCAACTGCTCCCTGTAGTGTTCATACTACCAGCCAGACAATTTGCACCACAAAAAGGCAAATTGTATGCTTTGCTTAAATAAAATAATGAAAAGCGAAGTTAAATATCATTTAAAATAATGGACATTACTGTCAAACATTCGAACTGCTTTTATTTATTTAAATCAAGTTTAAAATCTAACGTCTGGAGGTGCAAATTATTACAATATTTATCCAGTTAAAAAGTTTGCTGTTAACCATGATTTTTAACACAAAATGCTCTTTGCAGAATTTTCATTAAGCCGATTTCTATGTTTTCGTAACACTAGACCAGCTTGCGAAAATAATCTTTCCGATGGTTCGGAAGTACCTGGTGTACTTAAAAAATCTCGTGCCATTTTGGTTAAATTAGGATAAATATCTTGATGCTTATTGCAAAATTGATCGTTTTGTAGCTAAATATAGATAGTTTTATTTAAGAAATTTTAGCCCGATCCTGTATTAGATTTATAATTTAAAAAATATGATAATTTTTTAATACAAATTTACAAAATGTTCCAATGAAAATATAAAAAACTGTACTTTTAAAAATACAAAAAATTGTCGAGAAATCTCGGAATAATTGTCGAGAATCGAGAATCTCGACATGTAAGTATCGTCTCGTCTCGTTAGTTCAAAAAGCTTTCTCGTCTCGGCGAGACGAGAAATTACGAGACAAGACGAGAAATTACGAGACAAGACGAGACGAGATTCGAGAATGTCTCGTCTCGTCAGAAACACTAAATATAACCGGTATGATATGCTATGTATGTTAAGTTTATTAATTGTAAATATAACAATGTACATTACAAAATGTTGAATTTTAAGCAATTCATTAAATATTTGATCTAATAGATATGGATATGACAACTGAATATGTACTACTACTTAAAACAAAAAACTAAATATATTATTATAATAAAAATGAAGTCAATGTAGAAGAATTTTTCAAAAAATTTAGTTCTGAAAATTCCTTACATATTAAACGATTTCTATTGTACAAAATAGTATTGCAGACTCAACAAAAAAGGAGATTAACTACTTGGTTACAGAATGTAGTAGAATATATCAAAAAATTTCAACATTTTTTCGGTCTCTCTGTACCATGGAATTTTGCCACTGTACTGGAACCTACGGATGAAACAAAATAATTTATAAATTTGTATCGTATTGATAGCGCCTGAGTTGTTGCGTTTCCTCCGAGCTGTCCATCTTTTGAAGCAAACGCGGCCGTTTCTCGTTGAAAACTGCTCGCAAGTTGATTCTAAAAACGGCTCTTCGCCGCGCTTCGCTTCGCCTCGCCTCGCTTCGCCCAAGTGCGCGACGGCCTTAAAGAGAATTAAAAATGTGTTAAGGAACACGATGGGACAAGACCGTTTGAATGACTATTATGAATATAGAAAATGATCTACTTAAAAATATTTGTTTGTCGAGTGTAATTTCTAAATTTGTCTACATTAAATCACGAAAATCCTTTTTGTAAATGTTTTGTTTTATTTACATCCTAAATTATAATATGTAATGCAATTCAAGGGCCCCCTGTTCACATTTGCTACGGGCCCCGCGCTGACTTGATCCGGCACTGGAAACATCCCGTATTTAATGTACTTGAAATATTAATATTAGTAATTCTTATCACATAATTACTAGTTGTTTATCAAAAACTTAATAAAAACAAATCTAAACGAGTAACAAAGCAGTACATACACTATCTAATTAAACTGACTATAACTTTTGCTAAATCTGACAAGCACCCACATTACAAATTCCGTTTGGTGGTATCGTTTCAAAGAAGCAGCAAGTATTTATTACGCATAAAATTAACCCGGCAGACTTGAGACTAACTACATCCTATCCTAGCGCTCAGCCGGTAGGTCAAAATTTAAATGTGAAATGATTGCAGTGCAAGTGGAATGTGTTCTCGTGCATATTGCATGGAGTGCGTCGAGCGCTTTTTGCACGCTGCTCGTGGTCTCCGTGCTTTCACTGATCTGGGACCAGCCAAACGGAACAGCTCATTTACACAGCTTCCGGGAGGACGAAGGAAATGTCTTTTGGGAGGGAAGATTCAAATTAATGCAGGAGTTATGGGGCACAAGAACTTTAATTATAGTTTTTTTTTTCATTTTTTATATTAAAGGTATAATAATAAGATTAAAGGATTTTACAGTAAACAATATAATTCTGCATGAAATATTTAATAACGAAAATATAAACGTATCTTATAAATCAACAGAGAGAAATAATCAAATGTGGCCAACAAAATACTTCCCACTATTTAATTTTTATTAATTTAAATATACATACTTTCATATTTAGTTATGCTGGAAACTGAATTAAGTTCCATTCCATATAACTATGGTTCTATTTACTATTTTTTTAAAACGTTAGTATTATTAATTTGAAATGATTAGTTCTTTGACAGCGACATTCATCTGTCATACATTTGAGATGTGAACTGTGTAACCAAGGAGTTGAATTTGTTTAAAGCGCAGGCTTCGGGATTTAAATTATTGATAATTTTCTAAATTTATCCATAAAATATATAGAAAAGTATTAATGCTAACCGTAGAGTTTTGTTTTGGTTTTTGACAGCAAATGTAACTGTCATGTAATTTTATTCGTGGTAATTGTACTTTTCGTTGCCATGGTATAAATATGTAATATTTCCGTTAAAAAATAATGTGATGTCAAAATGACCCCTGTTCAAATATGAAGTTGACACGCTCCTAATTATTTTTACCTCTTGCTAAGAGAGGTATTGAATTCATGCTAAAAATCGCATATCCAGATTATAGTGAATAAGCACGTTTTAAGGTCCCTAGAATCCGATTATAACATTTTTACGATGATGTATGTATGTATGTATGTGTGTATGTGTGTGTGTGTGTGTGTGTGTGTGTGTGTGTGTGTGTGTGTGTGTGTGTGTGTGTGTGAGTATGTGTGGATGTTGGATCCACGAATTCTCAAATACTATAAGACTTAAGACATTTTTAATTCCTCAATCTAACAATAATGGGAAGAGTTGATTAAGTTTTGGTAACAATTGGACAACCGGAAGTAGTAGTTACAAGAAAAAAATCATCTATATATTATTTATCGAAAATTTATGTAAATACTTATATAAAGAACGTTAAATTCTTTATTTGATAAATATGAATTCATTATTATATCTTCTATAGATTTAGAGATAAAGAAATGCATATAAAATAATTTGATGTAAAAAATCTCAGATCAAACTACTTCAAGGCAAGAAATTCAAATGTTTGTAATTGACACATAAATGTCACTGTCAAAAATATTTGTATACCACTGTCAAAAATATTTGTACATCATTATGAAGATTATGAAAATAAAAAAAGTCAACAACGCAAAAGAATATACGTAAAAATAATATAATAGGAATTTGCGGAAAATGACGAATATAAAGAAAAAGAAAAAATATCTGGCGAGAGGTTATGTGCTGGTCAAAAAATTCGGTGGTGACTTTTTGATGAATAAGCACGTTTTAGGGTCCCTAGAATACGATTTTACTATTTTCACGATGATGTTTGTGTGTGTGTGTGTGTGTGTGTGTGTGTGTGTGTGTGTGTGTGTGTGTGTGTATGTATGTGTGTGTGTGTGTGCGTGTGTGTGTGTCTGTGTGTAACAAAATTTTCTAATGCGATAACTCTAATACTACATTTCCAAAAATTATAATTCTTTCGTATACCTCTTCGTTACATCCATGTGAAGAGCTGATTAGATTTTGGTTATAATCGGTCTACCGGAAGTACCCTAATTTGAAGATTTTAACAGTTTTTCTTGAAAAAATGATGTTAAATATCATTTTTTCACATTTAATGTTATTATAAATATTAAAGATGATTTTATTCTCTACGAATGCATTTTATACTTTATATTAAATGGATATAGAGTTAAAAAATTATAAAGAAATTAAATATCATATCGGGATATTATCCAATCAGAAAACAAAATCAAACTGCTGATCTTCGCACCACTGCAATCTTAAACCAGATACAGTATAAAACGTTTACAAAGTAACCCCACGGTATAAAGTTGATAATAAAAAAACGAATATAGGTACATATACAAAATAGAATGGATTCACTTAATATCATATTTTTATTTTCCTTATAAATGCAGTGTCTTCGTTCTCCTATGGCGACAAAAATAAAAAATAAAAATCGATAATAGTCTATATACGCCGTGTTATTATTTACTCCATCCTCTTTATTAATCTCGAGAGACTCTTTTGCGTCTCACTCGTCTCTTTATTACATAACTTTAATCTCAGTCTCGAAGGAGATATTTTACCGCATATGAAAAGCAGAAAAAATACTTTATTTTTACAGCTTTAGTTTGGAATCTGTGTCATTTAAATCCAGTAAGAAATAAACTCGAAATATTCCGCAAAGAGGATTGCAATTATTGTTCTTTCATTTGAATAAAAGAAAATGTAATCCGCCTTTGGATTATTTATGTTCAGATGTTAAGTTAACAAGACTGATGCCCGGTTTCATAAACGTTTGCTAAATTTTAATACTTTGTTAAATAATTTAGCACTTTGTTAAATACCAAATGTTAAAAAAAAATAATAATCAAACGTCATTTTACAAAAATTAACAAATTTTCACTTCATAATAATATTTCCAAATGTAATTATTTCTGTTAATGGTTTCAAATACATTATAGTAATAATAGAAAAACCAATTACCGTAAATAAAATATATTTAAAAATATATAGCAAAATTCAAAAATCCCTAAACGATGACATAAACCCATTGACTGGCTGGATATCCTATTCGCAATCGAAATTAACGATAGAGGCGCTGATTTTCGAAACAAAATGACTGCCATACGATGGGTTTGACATATGACAGTTCACATTGTTCACTGTATTTCAATGACTGTGTATACAAACCTAGTTTAAAAACTTATTTATATGAAAGCGATAAGTTTAAATATTTAATTATTAATTACTGCACTAATCACTCAACTGTCACTTATTCAATATGGCGCTTGTACGATGGCTTTTCGTAGTACCGATTTGCGCCACTAGAGGGGAAATTTTATCTACGATTGCGAATAGGCGGTGTGCACAAAAGTAGTCAGCGCCGACAGCGGACAAAAATGACAAAAATGGTTACTCATTGAAACATAACAAGGTTATGTTTTATGTCAGAATAATTTTAAAATATCTATTTTATAAAATGTTTGCAATGAATGCGAATGACAGGACGTCAAATATTATGTGATGCAGTGGAAAATGTAATAATTCTGACAAAATTACCAATTGAAGTATGAAATTTTATAAATTTCGTAGAATATTATATGAGGAATATATGCGTAAGAAAATCACTTTTCAACAGATGTCTTCTACTTACATGAAGAATTTTTTTAGGTTTACATAATTTCTCCTTATAAAAGATACTTATCGTATGAATAAAATTCAAAGAATGGTCGTATGATTGAAACAATGAATTATATAAAAATATATTCCTTAAGTTAAAATTTGAACAAAATATAATAAAAGAAGCAGAAAATGAACTTAAAATTGTATAATACTTGCAGTTGTATCAATATAGAAGGTCTATTTTTGACATAATTAATCTATTTATTATATATTTTGTATACATGTAATGTTAATGTCAAAAGTAAAAATTCACATGGTTCGTATTTTTCGTGTAGATATTCTCTTTTCCAAACTTGTGCAACTGATTCCAATTAGAGCCTGGTATATTTTCAATGAAGAATATTCGTCAGTTACTGCGAATATAAAAGAAAGATGCTAACATCATCCACTGATATCGTGATATGCAGAAACTTTCTTCTTTCCAATCATCCAAGTTTTCCAACTCTTTAATCGCAATTTCCATGTATTCTGCATTTTATAATATTTAACTAATATTATAAATTATAATTTAAAACTAAGTATGATAAAAAGGTTTACAGAAATCACATATATTATGAGAAAAATTATATTTTCTGTCACAGTACCTTCGCTGGTATTTTGACTTTTTTGATTCACATATAACATTTTAAATCATTTCTTTATTCATTTCAATATACTATGACGTATAATATTCATATACAACAGCAAAAACTTAAAATAAAATTGAAAATTTTATCATTTTCTCGAAATGTCAAAATTTATTAGGTACCCAAAGACGCCAAAGTAGCCGTTAGAGGCGCTGACGCTGAAAATGTGCATATCGCCTATAGGGCGCGAGCAGACACGTGACTCGAGGGGTCTTGACGTGCTTAGAATCAGCTGATTTGTGTGCGCATGTCATTTTGACAAGACCAATGTTTTGACTTATTTGGATTTTTAATTGCTAAAATGTTATTATTTTTAATTATACATGTGTTTTACTCTTTAAAAATTGTTAAATAATAACATTTTAGCAATTCAAAATCAAAATAAGTGTAAACATTGGTCTTGTCAAATTGACAATATTCTTGTCAAAATGACATGCGCACACAAATCAGCTGATCCCTAGCAAGTCACGGTCGCTCGAGTCACGTGTCTGCTCGCGCCCTATAGTAAAACAGACCTAAAATACTATTTAAATACTATAGTGAAAACGGTGTATTTATATTTAATACTACACTATTTCTGTTCCATTACAGCATTTCTAGCATTTTACTATTGTTCAAATTAAATTTGGCACATGACAGTATTTATTTCTATACACAAATCTGTTTCAGCGATAGTAAAACCTTGCTACTACGATTGTGTTTTGCGGGTGAAGGTCTCTTTCGTTGACGTACACCGTGTACATCGTCCTGTACACCTCGGCGCCAGGCATATCTTGGCAGCCCGCAGAACCGTGAATACCGCGAGTGATAAAAAACCAAATAAATTCGACGCATTCACTGTTCATGTTCAAAGCCGCGGCTGCGATCCGTTTATGACTACCCGGTATCCGATCGCGTGAATATCGTAAAAAAGTTATCTTTTCCGTGTTCGTTCACGACATTCACCCGCACTCGAGAGGAACAAATATTTATGAGATAGCCACGCATAAATTTCTTCATTCTTCTACGTATGTATATCAACTAAAGCAGATGTTTTTCTCTCTTTAAATGAGGTAGTCATTAATTTATTGCCTGTGTTGCTTATCTTATGTTCTGTACATTTCTATTTTTATTCTGTCCATTTCATGTCTTAGTTTGTCCATTTTTACTTCCCGCTACCCTTGGTAAGGGAGATATATGGATCGTGCTAAAAATCGCATATCGAGATTTTGGTAAATGACCACGTTTTAAGGTCCCTAGAATCCAATTTTAACATTTTCACGATGATGATCCTCCACTCTAACTCAAATACTATCATTCAGAAAATTTTGAAACCTTGTATTTCGAACTTTTTCTGTAATGGAAAGAGCCCATCAGATTTTGGTGAAAATCGGATAACCGGAAATGGCACTTTACTAGAAGCTCAAAATAGTTTTTCTTCGAAAAATACCTTTAAATGTTATTTTTTCGAGATTAATGTTATTATAAAAATTAAAGATTATTAAATTTTCTATAGATTTGCATCCATACTTTTTCTATACATTTTATGGATAAATTTATAGAATTATCTATAACTTAAATCCCGGAGCTACGCTTTAAACAAACAAAACGCAGTTATTCAAATGTATGTAACTGACAGATAAATGTCACTATCAAAGAACTAATCATTTCAAAATAATATTAGTAACGTTTTAAAAAGAAAAAAAGTAAATAGAACAATAGAAAAGGAATTCAATACAGTTATTTATAAATCTAACGATGTGATCCTGAACGATATTTTGTAAAAATCGTATTCACTAAGTAATATCGTTATAAACGTCTTCATACCGTTTGCCACAACGACTTTAGCCAATTTTTTTAGAAAAGTTAGTAGCTATTATTGAAAATTAAATTGTCATTAGGTACGTTCTATCGGTGTCAGAAATATACCTACTAGAATAAGAATATTCTTAAAGCAATAGAACGCTCAGTAGCAAAGAATTGTCAAGTAAAAAATAAATATAATAAAATAGTGGCAGTGGTTATGCGTTATTGTTAGTTAACAACTAAAGATAACTTTGTATGTTTATTTTGGATCTTCAAAATGTTGTTATGCAAATATTACGGAGATTATAATTATATAAAAATATATTAAATATTAAAAACATAAAGGAGGTATTTTTGTTGAGCACAGTCTACTCTAAACATTCACAAATGTGACGGAAAGGTACGCGCGACAGTTGACTAATAAAATTTTTAATTTATCTCCACTCTATATACCTTCCTACTAACGCTTCCAACTCTGAAGTTGGAATGATTCGTAGGAATATTCAGATTTTTTTGACGCAAAAGAACGACCATTGATATTCTACTAGAAGAAGTAGGAAGATTTCTGACACCAATAGAACGTACCTATTGTAATGTCATTTTGCAAAAAAATATCAACATTATTATTTTAATTATTATTTCTTTATTGAGTAAAGAATATTTGTAAAAAAAACGATTATTAAATGGATTAATATTAAAAAGACTTTCACGGCCAAAAACATTTCTTCTAAAATATAATTATGGTTGTTAATTATATATTTGATGCATGAATATATGTTTTGTTACCGATTTTCCATTGCTTCGTGCACAAATATAAATAATAAATTAATTAACCCTTCCATTTGCTAACATTTGACATTAACGGACTGAATAACGACAAGTGAATCCTTATCGTTCATGAACTACTTAAAATAACAATACGATTTCAATATAACGACAATGGTTTTACAGAATACGCTCTTTGAAAATTATCGTTATTTAACAACTTTTTCATCATAACGATACGTTATGGTATAACGACATTTTTACAGAATACGCCAGTAAATCTTTTTTGTGACTCGGGCTGTAAATGGCGTGAGGTATTGTGTGGCCACACCCGCTTTTTTATTAATAATGCGTGCTACAGTAAAAACATATGCGTAGAATGCTCACTATAATGGTATTGAAATTATTCAGTGAAGGGGGGGGTTAGGGACCTCAAAATTGAATTGTGCTTGGGGCCTCTCATGTGCTAAATCAGCCACTGGGAACAACTAATAATATAATTTAATTAATCTAATGCATCCTTTTGACGTTTAATCTGATTGATATGATTGTTAATTTGAACAGGATTTATATTGTCAATTCTTTCAAACTTTTGAATAAAGCATTATCAAATTTGTTAAAGGTCATACTACCTACAAAATTATGTAACATTGGAAAAATTAACTTTATCACCTGAACACACCATGACTAAATCGACAAAGCGTCGTTAATTTCCAATTTTCCACCCTCTACGCCCACACACATGATTATGTGCTGCCGCACATGTACGAGTATTCCGCACGACGTACCTTTCTGCACGCATATTTCAGCCAAATTTATATTAGGGTACGTGAAACAGGAAATTTTCTTAAAACAAATTATTATGAAATTATAAAAGTGGGAAATTTTTCGACTGTGATATGTTAACACCTAGTTAACATTTACTCGAAATCTCAGTCAAATAACATTTATTCTCTTACAATATCGGAATTTCGGTGCACACTTGCACCTTCTTCTGGGTAGGTACGAAGAACGTCGGTGTTGTAAGAGAATAAATGCTGTTTGACTCAAATTTCGAGTAATTTTTAACATCTCCAATTATTTTTGGAGGTTAGTTTAAGTTATTTTAAAATTTCAGATTTGTTAAAATAACTTAAACTAACTCTGAGGATGGTCAATTTGTGACCGAAACATCGGTGTTGTTTATTGTTAATGTATCAATAAATAATTTGCTCTTCGAGGACTGGTTCTCCATTAATTCACCTCTCCAAATCTATATCAACAGTCGATTAAAATTACTGCAATAATAATAATTATGTTCAATGTATATTCAAGTTGAAAGACGTAGTTGGCAAGGACTAAACATCCAATGAAAATTACAATGGGCCCGTCCAAGTCTTCGACTTTTTAGAATATACATATCGCATATGAATTTTGAATATAAATAAATGAAAACGAAATAAAAATTGCTATATATTTTGTATTTTTATATCTATAATAATGTAAATAAAGTTTTTAGCATAAAACGATCGCCATGTTGTGACGTCAGCGTCATTACAGTCGTCCAGTTACCTTGTGAAAATGTCACTGTACAGTGGACCCTGCGTATTTTGCTCATAAATTCGCGATTGGCTTTACACATACTCTAACACGCATATATATAATATATCCGAGTAATTTTATATTAAGATCAAAAGAAAATTTACTTATTAAATAAATAAAATTATAATTTATGTTTTAATTATTGCAATCTCAATACTTGTCATTGTTGTAATCATTTAGTAAATAGAAATGTAAATGTTGGATTATTTTTTATTATGAACTATGCTTTGATTATTGTAATCAATACTGTCATTGTTGTATTTAATTATAAATAGAAAATAGTTTAAATACTATTTTAATTATAATAAAGACATTTGGTGAGTATAATAACCTTCAATAATATTGAAGAAAGTCTTAAAGTCACATTAATTAAAGCGAATGATTAATCAGATTATGAAAACTAGTAAAAATTATTAATTTTACTTACCTATATTACCATTATTAATGGTAACGTATGTCGGTTCTCTCTACTTATGACGGAGTGACACTAACGTCACAACTTTCGCGCCGAAACTTTAATAATTATTTTAGGCGTTATTGAGCATAATTTCAAGAAATCAAAAAATACGGAATTTCTATTTTTAAATTCTTCATTCAAAAAAAGTTGGACGGGCCCATTCTATCACTAAGCGATATGTTAAAATGTTAGAATGAGTGAACATTACGGATCAACATAAAAAAATCAGATGTGGCCACCACATTACCTTCCGTCAATTCTATATATTTTGTACAAATTCCATACAGATTGGAAATTATTCTATATTTCGATTAAAACTATAACACGAACTTCTTTTGCTTTTCCCATTCGTTAGAGGTCGGTATTCTTGATTTTCTTTTTCCACTTATTTCTATTTTGCGTGTTAAGTCTCAAGTCTTCCGCAATACAGTCCTTCCATCTTCTCTCTGGTCTTCCTCTGTTTCTTCTACCCTCTTCTATTAAGCTGTTCATTCTTCTTCCAATATATTATTCTTTCTCTCCTCATGACATGGTCATACCAATGTAATCGTCTCTGTTGTATCTTTCTAGAAACTTCTATCACTCGAACCAATTCCCTTATCCTCGCATTTCTTATATTATCTGTCCGTGTTCTACGAACATACTATATAAATATATATACAGGGTGGTGACTTGAACGACGCAGCATAGGGGTTTTAATGGTAAAATTTTAATGTGCGGTTATTTGCTACCCTAGAGCAAAATTGTATTTAGGTTTTTGCTACAGGCAAAAATACTGCATCCGCATATGCTAATGTTTATAATTTTTCAGTTTCCGGAACCGTAATAATAGTCGGAAACAATAATAACATTTTTGCACAAATCATTGAAGCCACGGAACAAAAGCGCAAACATCTGTCACTACTTAAAGAAATCTTAAATTTCGTTCTCGTCAAATTACTTTGTTGTAATCAACTATTACATTGTTGTAATCAACTATTACATTGTTGTCATCAACACAACAATAAAGGTGTTTTCTTTATCCTTGTTTTGAAAATAATTTTAAACGTCAAGAATCTTTGACAGATGTTTGCTTTTTTGTTTAAAACGAGGAAAATGAAAACATCTTTATTGTAGTTGATGAAAACGATGTAATAGTTGTTGATTACAACAATGCAGTTTGACAAGAATCAAATGTAAGATTTCTTTAAGTAGCGACAGATGTTTGTGCTTTTATTTAAATTTTTGTTCCATGGCAACAATTATTTTTGCAAAAATGTTATTACTGTTTTCCACTATTTTTACGGTCCCGGAAATTGAAAAATTATAAACATTAGCATACTCGGATGCAGTATTTTTTTCTGTAACAAAAACTTAAATACAATCTTGCTCTAAAATAATTAGGGGAGCAAATAACTGCACATTAAGATTTTACTATTGAAATCCCTATGCTGCGTATATATGGGTGATTGAAACATCAATTTTAGTACGATGTTAAATTTTAAATGCTTGTAGACGTTGATGAAGGTATAAATGTATTGTATACCGAAACATCGGTTTTTTTTTTAAATAATTGTTGTCACTCATTTTTACCTTCCGTCACCTTTAGGTAAGGAAGGTATTGTCTTTGGTCAAAAAATTCGGTGGTGAGTTTTTGATGAATAAGCACGTTTTGGGGTCCCTAGAATACGATTTTACTATTTTTACGATGATGTCTGTATGTGTGTGTGTGTGTATGTATGTGTGTGTGTGTGTGTGTGTGTGTGTGTGTGTCTGTGTGTGACAAAATTTTCTAATGCGATAACTCTAATACTACAATTCCAAAAATTATAATTCTTTCGTATTCCTCTTCGTTACATCCATGTGAAGAGCTGATTAGATTTTGGTTATAATTGGTCAACCGGAAGTACCTTCATTTGAAGATTTTAACAGTTTTTCTTGAAAAAACGGTGTTAAATATCATTTTTTCACATTTAATGTTATTATAAATATTAAAGAATTATTTATTCTCTATACGATTTTAATGCATTTTATACTTCATATTAAATGGACATAGAGTTAAAAAATTATAAAGAAATTAAATATCATATATATTAGTCAGCTTTGCTATAACTCTGGAAACAGCTGCTACATTAAGAAAATTCTGATTGAAAGGTGTCAGTGTCAAGTACAGTTGACAGTATGTTTATGTTATAATTTTACTGGAAATATATGATCTTTTGTTAGAAACTTTCTGTATGGAATTTGTATAAAATACATACAACTGCCCTAAGGTAATGTACAAGAAATATAATCTTTTGCAAGGAACTTTCTGTATGACATTTATACAAAATACATAGAACTGACGCACGGAACTGACGGAAGGTAATGTGCTGGCCACATCAGATTTTTGTAAATCGTTTTGGGAGAAATACGAAAATATGTAATTACATTTTCCTACTGGTGTATATAAACCATTCTTTACTAGAATCACATTTACTTATTGAATCAGGATGGTGTTGGGCCATCGTAATGATGGGCGTTGAGCGTTGACTCGTCGCCATGACAACAAACAACGGACGGTTATCAAGCGTTTGCACTCACGCAAAACAAATCACGGTCGGGGTGACTCAAATCGGCTTTGTTAATCTCGCGTGAAAAAAATCTACTAAACCGGAACAGGAACGGTAATGGGAGATCGGGAGATGGAACGACCAAGCGAAAATTCCCGGTTTGTACGGCGGGATGTACGGATTTAAAATGACGCGACTAGAACAACTAACGGACAGAGAATTATATTCTTTGCTGTTTCGATGCATCCTGTAAAACATAAAATAGACTTATTACGAATATATATGGATGGGGATCTCGAGAGCTATAAGAGATACGAAGTCGATAAGTTTAGGTGGATTTATGCAGTCTACTTTATATTTTTCTATTTACCTTGCGTCACCTTTAGGTAAGGAAGGTATTTCCTTTGGTCAAAAATTTTGGTGGTGAGTTTTTGATGAATAAGCACGTTTTATAGTCCCTAGAATACCTGTGTGTGTGTGTGTGTGTGTGTGTGTGCGTGCGTGCGTGCGTGCGAGCGAGCGAGTGAGTGAGTGAGTGAGTGAGTGAGTGAGTGAGTGAGTGTGTGCGTGCACACACACACACACACATACACATACACATACACACACACACACACACACACACACACACACACACACACACACTCACACACTCACTCACTCACTCACTCACTCACTCACTCACTCACTGTGTGTTCTTAGACGACGGCTCCAGATTTGAAGATGCTCTACTAACTGGTAAGTGGTATTATTTACTCTACGTCAAATACTATCTATCTAGATCTTGTCTTCATATTCATCCTCGATTACATTGGTCTTCTTCATTTATAATACATATGTTACATGTATCTTGTAATGCCAATACATAGATAGGCATTATTTTAATTATTTACAATAAAAATGATAAACATCCACTTTGCTTTGAAGCATTTTTGATGCATATTCCATTAAAATACCACGCATTATTAGTTTTAAATTGTCGTACAAAATAAGAACATTATTGCATTTAGGGCGAAGAATCTTTATGTTTTCTTTCGGGTCAAATTATTTTTGACAGCAGTTTCTCGCGCTAAATTAAATAAAATAAATATATCATCACGGCATATTACCCATTGCTGGGTGTGCCAATCCGCTTTGTATGCAGATATCGGTAATGATGATGACATATTTGTACCGTGCGAGCGTTTACCAGGCGTCACCTCACGGGCACTCTTTGCTGGCGTGGAGAGTGCACCACAGGGGTCAATTTTGAGACATTTAAAATTCGAAAATATTTGGCGTCGGTCGGGATCGAACCCGGTTCCCCAGATTCGCGACCAGACACTCAGGCACGCAGCCACGAGACCCCATGCGCTAAATTAAAAGTTCTAAATTAGCAATTATCCGTGCTGTACATATTTTCCTTCTTGGTACTTGCGTCATTAATTGTCTGTTTTATTTTGCTGTATATTTTTCTTGGCAATGATCTTTAACGTTAAGGCCGTTAGATAATGAACAAACCATCATAATTAATTAAAAAAATACAATACAATGAACAGGCGTGGTATCTTCTAATAGATTTTCAATTCAAATACGCCTTTCAAAAGAATTTTTAATTTAAAACAAGGACGGAGTTACATCCAACAACTCAAGAAATTCATCGCACGACTTGGATATTTTAATGAAAATTTAACCAGTAAAATTTTAATATTTTCGTATCGAATGCTTTATCTTCATAAAATTTATATTATTACAAAATATTTGTATACAAAATTTAATAAAAATTGAAAACACAATTGCCTTTTTAAACTTTTGTAAGGAATTACAATTGTTTCAAACTTTCAACAGTAGATAAGTTAAATAATGAAAAAAAAAATACAGAATTCATATTGTTAGAGTAGTGTAACGAATTGCTATGAATATTACATTATATTACAATAGTTATGTATTGTACGAGGGTCATGCTAGAATTATTGAGAATAAGACACATGATTCATAATATTTACAATTTTATTTTAAATATGGTCAAAGTAGTTCCATTCTATAGTAATACACTTCACCATTATTTCCTTCCACTTTTCAAAAGCTCCCAATCAATCTACTTTTGGAATGCTTTCAAAATAATCATGAATAATTACAATTTAGGGCCGGCGGTATGGTATCTCTGGCGCCAATCCGTAGTTTATAAAATGGCGCACCCCTTTCCCCATTATAGATAGGTATAAAAATATTTTTAAAATCTCACGATTCGTATTTATTCAGAATGTCTCAAAACTCGCGCCCCAGACCGAATGAGGAAACACGAGACTGCACTCGGATGTGTAATTTCGAAGAAAAAAAAACTAGCTTAAAAGATATTCCAGAAAACACGTCTTCAAATTGACCAATCAGAGACCTACACCTTTAACATGTGTTTACCGTATTTTACGTTACTACGGTTTTATACAAATCAAATCTTCTTTAAAATGTGTGGGCGACTGTAGTTTTCGAAAAATGGGTTAAATTAAATTTAACAAGCTGAATAAAAAAAGGCAAATTCTTACCATGTATTCAGCGGCTGATTACTTAGAAATGATTATAATTTTCGGAGAATGTGGACGTAACGCCAGAGAGGCAGCACGAGTCTATTCGGAACGTTTTCCGGATAGAAATCTTGTGGATCATAAAGTGATATTGAGAGCCATCGCAAGAACGCATGAGACCGGTCAAGTTATACCAGATCAAATGACAATAATATTTTCGTTTAACACATGTTACACAGCTGCTACAACACTTTGCACTGTACAATATAAATGATGATCTCGGATGACACCTTCGCTAACCTAAATTTGTTGACAGTGAAAAGTCAACTCTAAAGTTTTCTTTTTTGGTACTGAACAGGATTCTTTTTACTTCCTTGTACGAAGTAAAGGAAGTATTGTAATCGCGAAAAATTTCGGTTTTCAGATTTCAACGGAAATATCCATTTTGCCCATCCCTGAATCCATTTTGACTAATTTCGTCGTGACGTCTGTACGTATGTACGTACGTATCTCACATAACTCAAAAACGGTAAGCCATAGAAAGTTAAAATTTTGTATTTAGGACTGCTATAACATCTAGTTGTGTGCACCTTCCTTTTTCGTCATTACATAGTTTCTAGAAATGGTACTTTATTTGAAGCCTTCAGTAGATATTAATAAAAAATTATTTTAAAATATAATCCAAAACTTTACAAATTTGATATATAAGACTTTTAGTCAATTGGAATAACATAGTAGATTTTGCTTAAAACAGGCTAACCGGAAGTGATATATTATCTGAAGTTGTTAACAGTTTTTCTTGAATAAAATGGTTTCATTTTAATATTAGAAATGAATGCTTCAAATAAGAGTTTTAGAGAATGCGTCTAGTACATCAAGTATTATTAAATTAGCCCTTTGTATAAGCGAGATATGTAAATTTAAAACATGTATACTTTTTGGTTTTTGTAATAAAGCTTGCTATGGATTAGGACAAAAAATAACAAAAAAAAATAGTTGTTGTCAAATTACGTCAAATACGTGCAATTTTATAATTGGGTCTATACTTCATATTGGTCTTGCGTATAAGGAAGTCGTGTGGTGTCCACATCAGATTTTTTCGTTCAATTTCAATATTATATACCAACGGTAAACTACAGCCAAAAAACCGCTTATTCTTAAACTTTGTCATTTAATTGTTAATGTAGTAATATTTCTAGAAATAGTGTTATTAAAAAAATATATATTTCAGTGTTTCATCATCAATAACACATATACAATTCATTTTTCAATGCCTTCAATTTAGTAATTTGCAACAAAAAGAAAGACGATAAACAATATCATTATGAAAGTAAACAAACAAAAAACAAAATATGTCGGTGTCAGTCAAAAGGAATCCATGATTCTGAAAATAAAACAACAGATTTAAAAATAATACATCAGTTCAAAAATAATTCACTAGAATGAGAGAGACAGACAATCCGTAGTATTTGTCGATGGAGATCAAGCCAGTTGTAGGTAGGATATTCTAATTTCATTTCGATGCGGTACATGGCGATTTTGGCAGCAAAAGCATTTTAAATTAATCTTATAAATCAACGGGAATTAAATTTGGCACGAGAATTTAAATAACTCAAAATCCAGAAATGAAGCAGGTGTTTAGAAACCTTCAGGCTTGCTTGAGTTATGTTGGTAAATATGTAAATTTCCTTAAAATTTTTAATGGGTGAAATTTTAGATTTTTACATATATTTGTGTCGCCATTTTGGAGCTGCGGAAGTGCCAAAATGTGTTATATAATATTTTCAGAGGTTATAAATACGAAAAAATGAAATATATTTACGTCTATTACAAAGGATTAAGAAAGTATAATAAAGTAGAAGGAAGCTATTTAGTCCAGAATCTAATAGTCCCCGCAGACTTTTTTACAAGGTGGGTCGAAATTTTTGTTGTAAGAAAAAATGCGTAAATTTTCAAGGTCAAACGTGTTTTAATGCAAAGTAAGGTCATATAGAGTTCTTTACAATGAAGCAAATTTAACAAATTCTTAAAAAATTAAAATCAATATTTTATGACGAAAATGCGTATGTACGCTCTAAAAGCGTAGAATTGCCCCTTCTACTAGGCTTTATGATGCGAGATGCGAGCATAAGCAATAACTACAGAAACAGACAATCTGAAAATACAATGTTGCATTAAATTAAAATATTATATTACTGAGTAACAATATAATTATTCTATTGAACTGCTCAAAATAAAATGTATAATAATTAAATGTTAATTAAATCGCGCTCCTCACAAAATACGGCAACCCTAATCAAACGTAGGTACTTTTAATATAAATAAATATGCAATGTGTATTCATTATTTACTTTTCTATTTCTTTATTTCCATATAACAGTAAAATCGATAATTGTGAAAGTTTTGAGAAGAACGTGATCATAAAATGATTAGAATAAACTACGGCATATTAAAGAAAATACAACACCGGAGATAATGTAATATAATAACAGTACATAACATAATTTACTCATTCTGACAATTCAGCTATTTCGTACTTAGTAATAGATAGTATGTAATAAATTTTTGATTAAAATATAAGAAAATATTACCAATAATTATTAAAAAATACAATGATACATTGAAATGAAAAAATAAAATTATAATTTTATTTTTAAAAATGAATACAGTCCATAAATGAAAGGGGGGTCAGTCGACCCTGCCGACGCCCCCTGTGGGCGCCTATGAGTCCACTTATCTATTCTAATTACACCAAGACAAGAAAATTCTTTGAGTGAATCAAGGTTCTTAACAATATTTTATTAAATTTTGAGGAAATAATAATAAAAACCATTGAATTTAATTTTGTAAAAATTAGTAGACTGCATGACAATGGGGTATTCCAGTGTTAAGGAATTTATGCAAAACAGTAACTTTTTTCTATGGTTTACATCTTAATATAGTAAAACAATCTGATGTGGTCAGCATATTACCTTCCGTCAGTTCCATATATTATGTACAAATTTCGCACAGAAAGTTCCTTGCAAACGATTCTATATTTTTAGTAAAATTATAACACAAAGATGACTATTCAAGGTCATTTGTTCGAAGAAAGAATACACATTACAGCAGTAGCTTAGCAACATTTTGTATTAGAAAGAGAAAGTTTATTTGATCTATATCCATTTAATTTATGTGGTGTGACAGATATACGTAAATAGTGGCATTAAACTATTATTCACGAAAGATGACTATTCAAGGTCATTTGTGAGCCGTCTGATATAATATTACTTGCAGCTAACTTCGTTGCATTTCGTATGCGTAGGGGTGCAACATGAAATATTTATGGACACATTTTAACAGAAAAAATAATAGTAATTTATTTGAAAATTATGTTTCTTTCTAAATAATGCAATTCTGAAAGATTTATGTTTTTCACTTATGTTTTTGCAAAATACAAAAACAGACTTAACTTATAAACCAAGGAATAATAATTTGATTTAAACGTCAACGCCACTGGGTAAATATTATCACAGAGGACAGTGTATTGGATAATTAAGTATCTGTAATTCTACGACATACGTCATTATTATTTATAGTGTGTTAGAAAGTAATGCCACTATTTACGTATATCTGTTACACCACATAAATTAAATAGCCATAGGCCAAATAATCTTTCTCTTTCTAATACAAAAAGTTGCTAAGCTACTGCTGTAAAGTGATGTGTATTCTTTCTTCGAAAGAATGACCTTGAATAGTCATCTTTCGTGAATAATGGTGTACCTTCTAACACACTATAAATAATAATGACGTATGTCGTAGAATTACAGATACCTAATTATCTACTACACTGCCCTCTGTGCTATTATTTAATTATTATTACTTGGTTTATAGTTAAGACTATGTTTTTGAATTTTGCAAAAACATAAGTGAAGAACATAAATCTTTCAGAAAGGCATTATTTAGAAAGAAACATAATTTTCAAATAAATTATTCTCATTTTTATAGTTAAAATGTGCCCATAAATATTTCATGTTGCACGTCTATGCATACTAAATTCAATGAAGTTATCTGCAAGTAATATTATATTAGCCGTCTCACAAATGACCTTGAATAGTCATCTTTCGTGAATAATAGTTTAGCACTGATATCTTTCAATCAGAATTTTCTTAATATAGTAGCTGTTTCCATAAAGGTTATTAACAATATTTTATTAAATTTTGAGTTACAGTTATAGCATAGCTGGCTAATTTATCAAATTTAATTTCTTTATAATTTTTAACTCTATATACATTTAATATGAAATGCAGTCAAATCGTATACAGAATAAAATATTCTTTAATATTTATGACATTAAATATGAAAAAATGTTTTTTAGCTTAAATTTATCACATTACATATATCGTCTAGTTTTCGTTTCATCCGATCGACTGGCTATCCAACCACTCGTCAATCATACGTCAGGTAGTAGTATTCAAGAATCTAAGTCGACTTTGGTTACTCTTTGGCACCAATCTTCCGTCGCTAATTGACGTTTTTGTGTCACTATTTTTTCGCTCAAGCATTCTCCATGTTTCTTGGAGTTACCATGACAACAATGTGACTAATGGTCTGCTTAGTTTCAAATTGTTTGACAAGGTTTTTTCAGAAAAAAATGTTTTGGAGTATGAGTAATTTTTTATTTTTAAATTTAAGGATATTTACATCTCTTGAGATATTGCCATTTAAAACTAGGACATATTTTTGTGGAGCAGGCGATGTAAATGATTTCTAACCTGTTCTAAATGAAGATCTTTAACTTGCGGTGAAAGAAATTTTCGGAAAATTATTTACTTATCTATAGGTACTATCTTTTACTGTAGATATAGAAAATACAGATGAATCGATGAATACGTGAATCTTAAATACAGATACCTAAAATAAAACGGAATGACTAAGCCTTGCAATTTTCAAAATAAATCTCGCTGTCTATGCAAAAGAAAAACAACACATTTTCTTTCACGGTAACAAATGCATATGTTACTAGTTTTATTGTGAAGAAAATTGTTGACAAATTGTAAACAAATGTTACTGTGATTAAAAATTAGAACATTTGAATAGACTGTTATATTAAATTTATTTTACCGGTTTCAGGATATTATTCCATTGTTTACATGTACAAAAGTAGGCTGGTAACTAAGTAATAACTGTATCTGTGTGGTAATGTTATTACCATACTGACTTGTCAACAACGGTTTACAAATTGAAAATAAAATGAAAATATAATGCTCTACATTAATACATACAGACAACGTTAACCTATCGTTCTAAATACGGTCTACTTTATTCTAAAGTAATAAAAGTGAGGAATAAAGCACATAATTTGAATATTTGTCATATTGACATATGTCAAAATAATTGTTCTGTTAACCATAGCAATCTGAAAGTAGCCTTAATGAGAAAATTTCAAAAAAATGATATTTATCAATAATGTCTTAATTTTCTAAAACCAATAAACTATTGAACAAACCACGGATTTTATTCATCATAGCAAGCCTTAGGTATCTTAAAACTTACATCTGCGGCAGTTATGATGTGCATAACATTCCTAGGTACGTTAATAGCTATTAAAATGACAAGGCGCACACTAATTTTTTACCTACCGTCACATTTGGAAGGTATTGTCTTTGGTCAAAAAATTCGATGGTGAGTTTTTGATGAATAAGCACGTTTTAGGATCCCTAGAATACGATTTTTATATTTTTACGATGATGTCTGTACGTGTGTGTCTGTGTGTGACAAAATTTTCAATTTATATGATAACTCTAATACTACAATTCCAAAAATTATAATTCCTTCGTATTCCTCTTCGTTACATCCATATGAAGAGCTGATTAGTACCCGCATTTGAAGATTTTAAGAGTTTTTCTTGAAAAAGCGATGTTAAATATCATTTTTTCACATTTAATGTTATTATAAATATTAAAGAATATTTTATTCTCTATACGATTTGACTGCATTTTACACTAAATATTTAATGGATATAGAGTTAAAAAATTATAAAGTTATTAAATTTCATAAAGTAGCCAACTATGGCTGGTTTATGATGGATTTAATTTATAAATTCAGATTTGAAATTTACGATTTATCTTATTGATTTATAATGAATTTAAAGATATGAAATATGCCCAATCAACTTTTATGAAATGCAGTTTGACACAAATATATCCATATTTTCAGAATCCATGTGTCAAATCAAAATTATAATGGTTCAACTGACACTTGAAACTGTCATTTTCCCCACCAAAACCATTGTTCGAAATACTGTGAAATGATTGGACGCATTTAGAAATTTACATTTTTTCAACGAATTCCCAGCTGATCCTTCTCGACTCAACTCAACAAATTTAGAATATAAAATATGGTGATATTTTAAGTGTAAATTCTGAATCATATATTTCTTAAATTCATCATGAATCAGTAAAAGCAGATATGTACAATTGATATTTATAAATATAAATTCGTAAATCTAAATTTGTAAATTAAATCCATCATATACCAGCTATTATAATTTTTCTACAAATATAGGATCTTTTGCTAGAAATTTTCTGTATGGAATTTGTATAAAATACATACAACTGCCAGAAGGTAATGTACAAGAAATAGAATCTTTTGCAATGAACTTTCTGTATGAAATTGATACAAAATACATAGAACTGACGGAAGGTAATGTGCTGGCCACATCAGTTTTTTTTTATATTCTATACTCTATCCGTTTTAACTATAGAGCGTTGGGTGAGATAGGGCTTAAGATTCTAGCTCTCTGATTGGTTCAAACGTGAACCGTGTTTACACAGTAAAATAATTGACGCGAAATTTAAATTTGCTTGGCAACTGTATCAATTATTTTGCCGTCTGACATAAAATATATAAATGTCAACAAAGCTAATAGTACACGATTTATGACATATTATTAATTTCTGTTTAGTTCTGTTTGTTTTTTTCGTTTATATAATTTTCGTAGTGTTTTGTCGTTATATTTCATGTTACATAGTTTTCATTGTGCGCGTTTTCTTAGTTTTTAGTTGGTAGTTTGTTAGTTTTGTTATTGTTCTCTTCGTTAATATTATGGATAAAAATCCTGATCCTGGCTCTGCCAATGTTTTAAAATATCCAAAAGCAAAGGCCCTCCGAAGCGGGTATAATTTATACTGCCCATATCGTGCCACGAATGCATATTCCAAATTAGAAAGTGTCCAAATTGTGGCATCAGAACTGGGCGTAGGACGAAGTAATATTTGGAAAGCTATAAAAGAACATGAGGAAAAAGAAATTTGTTTAGACCATGATTTTGTTCATATTTAATGGTGTATATAGTTCATACAAATAATGTATGTATTTTAGAGAGTAAATATTTATATTTCAAAGGTGAATTATATTTTTATTTTACGTTGTTTTATTTAAAATTTATTTGAATGTGGTTTTCATTTATGCATGCCCCTTTCGCTGAAATATAGAGAAAGGTACGGAAATTATAAGTAAGTATATGCCTAAAAACACAAAATAGTTTAGAACATGTACGTACAAGACAAAATTGCTGAAAAATGTCAATTAGAAAGAATTTTTTTAAATCCAGGAATGGCGCCAAAATTTGAATTCTTTATTTAATACATGTAAAAACGGCCGCGCTTGAAACGCCATCTAGTCTATAGTTAAAACGGATAGAGTATAGTACAATATAAGAATATTTATAATCTTCTTTATGTGCGTAAAAGGCAAAAAATGAAACCTAACTTTTGTCGTTTTTTCTTATAGTAATTTTTTTAGATTTTCAGCTATACTTTCCGGTATCATGCTTCAGAAATCTCTACGCAACGCGTGTAGTGTGCGTCCCTAATAGATAACAGCGCTTCTCTTCTCAGTGCAAAAACAGACATCAACCTCTCCCGATTTATAGCTTCCCTGAAATAGACACATACCATTGTACATCTGTGAGAACTAATCATTGATATTCCGACGTCATCGCTAAATTTCACAGCATAGGCATCACGCCTCTCATTTACATTTATTTACGAGTATAATTCAATAGAGGTTGACATAACTCAAACGAGATGTCACATGAGCTGCATATTCATAAATTGAATGTACGAATAGGGTTTAAATAACTTAGGTTCCATCTCTTTGCTCATTATTGTTATTTCCATCATGGTCCTCACCATTTAAGCGGTAGTCACTTTTGCCACTATGAAGATTATTAATGGTCCTAACTTAGATTTTTTTTTTTTGACGATTTCCAGAATTTATCATGAGGCACTTTCTACCTATACACCATTCCAGTTAAATATGAACTTTTAACGTTTAATGTACAGAAAACTTACGAATTAGTTTTTGTTTAGTGCACGATATACATAACAGCTCGATACATATCATACTTCTAACATCATTTTTGCTTAGAGGTAGTAGCAGCTTGGCATTTGTCGACAAGGGTAAAATAAACTTCTTCGTTTGACCGAGGCCTTTAGGTAAGGAAGGTACCTGTTGTTTTCGGTCAAAAAATTCGATGGTGAGTGTTTAATGAATAAGCACGTTTTAGAGTCTCTAGAATACGATTTTACTATTTTTGCGATGATGTCTGTGTGTATGTATATATATATATATATATATATATATATATATATATATATATATATGTGTGTGTGTGTGTGTGGGTGTGTGTGTGTGTGTGTCTGTGTGTGTGTGTGTGTGTGTGTGTGGGTGTGTGTGTGCGTGTGTGTATGTGTGTGTGTGTGTGACGATTTTCTTCTCCGTCGATAACTCAACACTACAACTCTAAAAATTATAATTATTTCGTATACCTCTTCGTTACATCCATATAAAGAGCTGATTAGATTTTGGTTATAATTGGTCGACCGGAAGTACTCTCATTTGAAGATTTTAACAGTTTTTCTTGAAAAAACGCTGTTAAATATCATTTTTTCACATTTAATGTTATTATAAATATTAAAGAATATTTTATTCTCTATACGATTTGATTACATTTTATACTTGATATTTGCAGTAAAATTATAATACCAACATACTATGTCAATCGCACTTGACATAGACATCTGTCTATCAGAATTTTTTCAATTATATTACCTATCTATTTCCAGTGTTATTGCATAGCTGGCTGCTTTATGAAATTTAATTTCTTTATAATTATTCAACTCAATATCCATTGAATATGAAGTAAAAAATGTAATCAAATCGTATAGAGAAACAATTATTGCTTAATATTTATAACATCAAAGGTAAAAAATGATATTTAACAGCGTTTTTTCAAGAAAAATTGTTAAAATCATATGGATGTAACGAAGAGGAATACGAAAGAATTATAGTTTTTAGAATTGTAGTGTTGGAATTATCGACGGAGAAAAGTTCGTCACACACACACACACACACACACACACTCATACACACACGCACACGCACGCACGCACACACACGCACGCACGCACACACACACCTATATATATATATATATATATATATATATATATATATATATATATATATATATATATATACGGTGTGTCTATCTTAAAGGTGTACATAGGAGATTAACATGGGAAATCAGTTTTTTGCAATTTCCTGCTCGCCTAATTATTTTAAGTAAAAACGCGTCAAATAAAAGTTTTAGGGCATAAAATTCTGCATCTAAATCAATAAACAGAATTACCTTTGCATGCTTTGTAACGACAGAAATTAAATATGAAAATGTCGAAAATTACGTTGAAAATATCAACAGCCATGGAATTGAACAAAAAATAAATAAATGCTTGACGTTTTAGCAAATTGTCAGAAACGTCAAATGAGTCAACTTACGTTGTGACAGATAAAACGTCAAGCATTTATTTATTTTTTGTTCAATTTCATGGCTGTCGATATTTTCAACGTAATTTTCGACATTTTCATATTTGATTACTGTCGTTACAAAATATGTAAAGGTAATTCTGTTTATTGAATTAAATGCAAAATTTTATGCCCTAAAACTTTTATTTGACGCGTTTTTGCTTAAAATAATTAGGCGAGCAGGAATTTGCAAAAAAACTGATTTCCCATGTTAATCTCCTATGTACACCTTTAAGATAGACACACGGTATACAACTTGCGTCATATCGCACAATTTCTACTGACACCAGATAGTTTTACAGTTTCTGCCACCTGTAACTTCTGAACTTCCGAATCTAACATCGATGACGATATGTATAACGTGTATGTCAATCGATTTATAATTTTTAATCGAGAGTTCTAAATGATTCGAATCCCTCTTTCCGGGGGTACATAAACAGGCAGATGTTTACACACCCCTAATCACGTATATGCAGGAAAGGTGGCCATTTGGAAGCTATTTTACATTCGAATAAAAGTACTTGCTGATCGTGCCAGTTGACATCACTAACTGCTATGATTGGTTTCTAGAACCCCCTTAGTCACTACATTGGACTCCACTAGTTTTCACTGTTATTTAGGATTTATTTTAATTAATATCAACACCATGTAATTTAAGGATAACTATATTAAAATAACTAAACATGTTGTAATACAATTACGTACAATTTGATTAAACATTCAAATACTGTTTGGCGATCGTGACAACGAACAATGATGTTTAGCGTTTATCTATGCTTGTTCTTTACACAACCGAGTGCAACCTCGCTTAGGAGTCGCATAAATACGTACTAAAGAATCAGACTTCAGCGAGTGAGTTTCTAAACTATTAATGCTGACTTTACTAAAACTCATCTCTATACGTCTCGCCTAAGTTGAATTGCATGTCTTCATATTTCGCAACATTTCTCAATGTTACAATGTGGACTAACAAGATAACTACTTATTCATTGTTAAGTTATTAAAATGTAATAGATTCAAATTTATTTGTATTAAATTTTGGGCATAATCCTTACATACAAGAATTTGAAGATATGTAGGCCACCAGCGAGTAATAAATCGGCATTAAAACCTGAGAAACATTTAAGTGAAACCACGTGGCCACGAGAAAACCTTGTAACGACGGCATCGACCACAATCAATATCACTCGCCCACCAGCGTTTTGCTGTTCGTTTTACATCAAATCGTTTACGAGATTTCTTTTGATGTATCCATTATAGATATGTTGGTAAACTCGTAAACTAGTTTTGACTGCCGAAAACTTTTACGACTCGTGATCACTAAGCTCCCTTCTTCTTTTTTTGTTTGGTAACCGAATACTTACATATCGCGTTGCCATAGAATTAAGTCACTAAGTTGAGTAGATGGGAACGACAATATTTATCTTGACAAAAGAACCAACTGACTGCTAAGCGGATTACACGAACAAAAACAGTTGTAATCTACAACTCGATGCTCGACTGTTAGTTTGCGAAATAATTACAAACTAATAGCCGTTGTACGTTCGTTGAAATTTAATTGTTTCTGCAAAAACTAAAAACGGTTAAATTGCTGACGGTGAAACAAAACTGTTTGGCAAATTTCATCACGAAATGGTAAAATGCTGAAACTAAAATATTAATTCGTAAATATTTAACGTAATGTTCGGTGACATTATAGTTCCTGAAACTAATGATGCTATTTTATACCGTTCTGTAAGCTCTATAGACTCTGTAAGTAACGAACGTTACAGGATGTAAGCAAATTGCTATTCTGTTACCAAGTTACAGTACTGTAAGCGCTACAGAGTTATAGAAATTTCTATAAATCTTACAGCGCCAAAATCTTCACTGTAAAGTATTTACAGAGTATATATATATTTTATTTTATTTTGGAATCATAAACTTGTTTATCCGCCCTCAAAAACGTGCGCAATTTGGCTTTTATCGCCCGAGAGCTTATAAAGTTGCCAAGCAACAGTCAGTCAAACGTCAAAATCGTCGTTTTTAGATAAATGTCAGACAACATAATAAATTCGATAAATCACATTTTTTTAACTGCTCGTAAAACTATTCGTATCCTTTCTCGTTTACGTCTTTTCACTTCTGTCAAACCAACTTGCTCTGGGCCGAGTCAAATTCATTCGACATTTCTTTTGAATAATCGATATCTTCCATTTTCATTTGACACTTAATTAAAATTTGATATAAACAAACAATATAGCTAGAAACCACAGCATACTTAAAATTCACAACGCCAGCACAACGATACCGAATATATACCCATTGAATCCTTGAATTTCGAGAACCAAAATAAAATAAAACGTTGTATGTACCACGGGCATAATCAAGATTATAGCACTCGGGAAAATTAAAGCTCTCCGCTACGCGTCGAGCTTTAAATATTCCCCCGTGCTACAATCTTTTGATTATGCCCTTAATACATAAATAACTATTATATAAAAAATTTAAACAAATATGGAAATTAAAAGCAAAAGTTAACAATTTTTATTATATCTATTATTAAATGAAAAACATAGAAGGTAATTATACAATCCTACCAATTCTTATAGAAATTTATGTTTAAAAAAAATATTTTAGCATGAAAATAGAGAAGATTTTTCCAGACTTATCAAAATCCATTCAGATCAGTGTACCAGATAATGAATTACATTACTAATTAAGAAATGTTTTTAAACAAACTCAATGACTACGTTTATCTCGACGTTTGAAGCCGCTTGAATTTAGTAAATCCCTTTTCAATCTTCGAAATAAACGATCGAGATTAATATTTCAAGCCGCTTGACAATGTCAAGTCAAGCCTAGAAAATAACAGGCTTGGACTTATGAAGCGGCTTGACTTCTGTCGAAATAAACCGTGAAGCTTCAAGTAATGTAACTACGCATGCGCACATCCGCAATATATTGCAGTGTTACTAAATTCATATATTTTGTAAGTTGTTTCCATTTTACTTCATTTTATAAAAGTCGCGACATGAAACTTAGTACAACTGTCGAATAGCACCATTGGTTACCAGAATAACAATTTGCTTACATCCTGTAACGTTAGTTACTTACAAAGTCTATAGAGCTTATAGAACGGTACAGAATAGCACCATTAGTCATACAGAGCAAAGTTACAGAATAGCCCCGTATGACTAATAACGTTTCACGTTAACACTTTCTTTAATATTATTACTACCATGTTCACTGCGTTTAAGGATCAATTTGTCCCTCCTATATTCAATACTTATTTATGATTTTGATAAATTCCAATTTCATTATTTTTTATGGGAAATAATAGTAAAATTATGGTGCATATAAACTGAAACAATATTTTAGAAATATAAGAATTTAATTACAAAAAATAATTAAAATGTAAATGACCAAAGTATAAAAACTGTAGTCATCGCGACAAAAAATGTAATCATTTGCAGCACTGGTTTGTAACATTCTTATAACTATGATTATTATAAAAATAAACTTCCTGTTTTTGTTATGACAGAAAAAACAAAGCTCTATTTTCATTCATAAAGCGGACGAAACATTAACGAAACATCTGTAAGATAAGCAAACGAAAGAGTTCCTAAAATAAATGTGTATAAATTCTCCTAACAGTTTGTGGTCCATTCCTGAATGACATAAAATTCAAAGAGTGTTATATCTAATAAAGACAATTTTAAAATATGTAATTAAAGTTAAGTACTCATAATTTTGTTAGTGTAATTGTGTTATGTGCAATCAAATGCTAATTTAATTGAGATCATTATTTAAATGTAATAATTCAGAGTTATTAACAAACCGAATACAATCTACTTAATTATAGTTATGTCTAGACAAAACACATTTTATTTGCATCGAATTGGAAAATAGACTTTGGCGATATGTTGGGATATTAGGTTTAGATTACCTAATGAATTAATCAATAGGCACCAGTTCCACTTTTTTTAGGGAGAAATCTGCGCAATAAATCTCTGTGCTTTAAATAAACCTAAATGTAGGTCTGAAAGGAGCACCCATGATAATTATTTCTGCTACAAGAGATGTAGGTACCATTTACTAATCGAATGGCAATTTTGCACCCAAGCGACAGCGAGGGCTAACAAATAAGTTCGAGAGTGGTCAAATGTCCTATAACTCTGGTATTACAGGGCTTTCGTTTTTGCTAAATTGGTTTCGTATCACTGACTAGGATCCTTACAACTTACCAAAAAATCTGATGTGGCCAGCACATAGCCTCTCGCTAGATATTTTACCTGGTTGTACGCATAAAACGGAAAATATTTTTAAATACAAATACATATATTCATGTCTCACTACAAAATAATTCTCACATATATTTGCAAAATCTATGGGATATTTTAATATAAATTATGTACAATACATACATTTTCTTTATATTCGATATCCTGACATTTTCTTTTTCTACTTTCCTTTTCTTTTTCTTTATATTCGTCATTTTTTCGCAAATTCCTTTTATATTCTTTTTTACGTATATTCTTTTGCGTTGTTGACTTTGATATTTATGTGTCAATTACAAACATTTGAATTTCTTGCCTACTAGTAGTTTGATCTGAGATTTTTTACATCAAATTATTTTATATGCATTTCTTTATCTCTAAATCTATAGAAGATATAATAATGAATTTATATTTATCGAATAAAGAATTTAACAATATTACTAAGCGACTGGTAACAGATGAGAGTAGGTGTACACAGGAATGCAGTCAAGTTTCTTTGGAATTTATTTATTTATTGACGAACATCGACGTTTCGTCGCCAATTGCGACTTCTTCAGGATGGCTACAAAAGTAAGTACAATATAAAATTTATGTATATAAGCAATAACAATATTTACTTATAGTCAATTAATTAATAAAATGAAAAATTAATAGCCGTTTGTGGATACATCAAAATTTGTCAAGGAAAACTAATTTGGAAATTCTAAAACAACTAGCACGTGAGGGTTGTGCGACGTAGAACAGACAATTTAACAATGGCCGATTCTTCAATCAAAGAACGGGGCGGAAGCGGACCTGCCAGGCATAGTCTGAATACAATTTAACGTTCTTTAATATAAGTATTTACATAAATTTTCGATAAATAACATTTAGATAATTTTTTTCTTGTAACTACTACTTCCGGTTGTCCAATTGTTACCAAAACCATTCCCATTATTGTTAGATTGAGGAATCCGTAGTTAAAAATGTCTTGTCAAACACACACATATCCACACACACATACGGACATCATCGTAAAAATGTTATAATCGGATTCTAGGGACTTTAAAACGTGCTTATTCACAAAAATCTGGATATGCGATTTTTAGCATGAATCCAATACCTCTCTTAGCGAGAGGTAAAAATGATAGATACCCGACCTTTTACAAGGAACTTTGTTTAACTTGACTGTACTAATTCGTTCGTTTTACATTAAGTTTTACATCGTACAAAAATTCTTAAAAAGCACATACACATCAGTTTTCTTACAAATTCGACAACAGAATAAATTGGAAAATAGCCTAAAATATCTTGTGGAAGAATTCTTCGATGACATCATCGATACGGACTTCTATTGGCTGTCTGTACACCAAGAATTAAATTATCTCTTAAGGTGCATTGACAAATGAAAATTAGGTTTATGGTTTTTGTTTAGGTTTAAGTAAGTCATTCATAAATGCAAGTTTAATTCTAATTTAGTTTTTATTGTACTGACATCTATGTAAATGCTTAATAAACAAGATTAAAACATCGGGAGAGCAACAGTTAATAGATACCCGTGCGCCGTGAAACTGTCGTTCGCTTGGCATTATTGCTTATATTTCAGCAATTAAATTTTGACAGTTCTATGTTCTTCTCGCATTTGTTTAAAAAGCTGATTCACCAAGTGAATACTAAATAAAGATGGGTATATATTTATATAGTTTGAGACTCGTTCTCATTGGTGAAGTTTGTAACGTCAAACTCTATCATAAACCTAAAATTTGGACCTTGCAATGTTTGGCTTTATGATTTGGATTTAGAGACACTAAATTCTGAAGTGTGAATGGAGTCATTACTTAATATGCAGCCAAAGTCTTTAAATCTAAAGTATAAACTATAAATCTAAACCTAATTTTAATTTGTGAATATACCTTTAATTTGGCCTGAAATTTGCCTTTTCTGTTTTCAATTTGTTCACTATACCAAAACACACTATTTAACCTAGAAGAATGTGCAAGAGTGCACCAAAAAGTCGCTTATGTAAAAGAATATATACTGTTTGACTGAGATCTCGAGTAATTGTTAAATACAACTTTTAGTAAGAATATATTTGTATACAGTGGTATTTATTTTTGCGCATTTTTTTATTGCATTATGAAATCCACATACATTTATTTCTGTTTTCATAACCTCAATCTGTACATCTATCTAAACTATTCCAATACAGTCGATCCATTACGTATAAAAATAATCCATCTTATCTTAACCCACTAGACTCACTAGAGCTTTGAGTGCGTTATGTTGGTACTCGTGTCTATATAAAAACCAGTGCAGAGATTAGAGTCCACATCTCAGAGGAAAAACAGACGAACACGTTTCTGCCGCCGGGTGTCCATCGCTCGCGAGCGGCACATAGAAAGAGACGTCGTGATGCGTCGATGTTATTTGCGTCTGGCATATGTCTTCGTCGGGTGATGTTCATCTATTCGATGCCGAGTAAATCTTTCGATGTGTTAGTTATCGTTAGCATTCAATGCGTTTAGCTAAATGTTTATAAGATTTATTAAAGGAAAATGGATTCAGATTTGTTAGGCGTGTTATTAGGATGAGTAATGGGTGTACAGGAAATCCAAAACTTGAACGAAAACAGTAAATTATGAGGACAATTCATGTGCTTAATTATTAATTATATATTATTTACCTATTAATAAAAACAATTCTAAAATTCTTATTTTGGTGTGCCAAACTGTCATATGGCGATATATCTACCGTTGATGCTATTTGAAAATTAGTAATAATTTCAAGTTTGACGTAATTCGGAATCGAACCCGGTCCGTCCGAATCACTACCGGCCACATAAAACAATAAATATCCCGCGTCATCAATTGTGTAGATGTCTAAGGTCACTTTGCAAACAGTTTCCGATTTTGGTTGACAATACGAATATTCAGTCATAAGGGAATTTGTGGATATAGTTTCTAGCAAACGTTTGTACAAGAAAATTCACCAACAAATAAGCGTCGAATAAACGAATATTCATCTACGCATGTCTGGAGCCGGGGTGTGATGTGACCGAAAGCGAACAATATGGGGAAACCCCTTAATTGTATTTGAAATTTAATAATTTGTAAATCAGATATTTGTTTTTTCTTCCGTAAAAGAATGCCAAACTTAATAATTTTTTACCTCCCGCTACCCTTGGTAAGGGAACTATAGGGTTCGATCTAAAAATCGCATATCGAGATTTTGGTAAATGAGCACGTTTCAAGGTTCCTAGAATACAATTTTAACATTTTCACGATGATGTCTGTGTGTATGTGCGTATGTGTGGATCCTCCACTGTAACTCAAATACCCGAGCAAATACTATTCAGAAAAATTTGAAACCTTGTATATCCACTTTTTTCTATTATGGAAAGAGCCCATTAGATTTTGATGTAAATCGGATAACCGGAAATGGCACTTTACTTAAAGCTCAAAATAGTTTTTTTTTTTTGAAAAATACCTTTAAATGTTGTTACCTATTATAAAAATGAAAGATTATTAAATTTGGATTAATACATTTTCTACATATTTTATGGATAAATTTAAACCCCGGGTCCGACGCTTTAAACAAACAAAACTTCTTGGATACGCAGTTATTCAAATGTATGTAACTGACATAAATGTCACTGTCAAAGAACTAATCATTTCAAATTAATAATAGTAACGTTTTAAAAAGAAAAAAATAAATAGAATAATATGAAAGGAAATCAATACAGTTTTCAGCATATGTAAATATTTTGGTATGTATTTAGATTAATAAAAATTAACGATACACATTAAAGTTTAAGCTAATCCTCATTTTTGGATTAGTGAATTCTATTCTATACCAGTATTTAAAATTTAATCTTCATTTTATTATCAAAAAAGATAGTTACTTGGATTAGATTAGATTATGTTTTAAGAAATAAACTGCCAAAATTAGAGTATAATTCGCTAATCTAAATTTAAGGATTAGCTTAATCTTACTTGTGACTCGAGCTGTAAATAGCGGGAGGTATTGTGTTGGTCACACCATATTTTTAATTGATGTTCTTATTCATTTCAATTTTTCAGTTGTGACTTGTTTAGAAAAATTGTTGTTATAACTTAATATTACGCACAATAGAACTATAAAATTAATTATTACAGTTATGTTTACGGAAATGTGAGAAATGAAACCTTGAAATGCATATAAATCTCTTTAAGCATACTAGCATTGTCTCCTTGTTTGAATCCAAAAATAAAATCAAATAAATTTGTAATTATAATTTATACATCTTTCAAAAATGTTTCTGTCTCCATTTCCGTATTGATACCATAACTATAGGAACTCAGTAAGAAATGAGAAAACAGGGCTTGGCTTAAAGATTTAAGCGATTTAATATTTCAAGCTTGGCTTGGTTAGGGCCGGATGAAAGCAAAACTTGGCTTAGGCTTGGAATCTCCAGATTTTTAGGATTTAGGCTTGCTTTATTTTTTAATTTTTGTAATGTTTATACACAAACAAGAAATTTCAAACTTTTGAAAATGTTATGCGTAACTTGTCTTTGATAAAAGTGAAGCCTAATTTGGTTCAAATTTCAAGCTTCTTAAAAATGTGGCCTGATTTTGCAAGCTTTTCAAGCCAAGCTTTCACGATTCATGGCAAACCCTTGAATCTTTAACCATAATACCGATATTGATCCTACATTCCTCAGGAATATCGCAGGAAAAACAAAATGAAGCAGGCAAAGAAATAAAAACACAATGATGATGACAAATCAAGAATTAGATTATTTAGTAACCAAGCTAGAACAGAATAAACTGGCCTGGTACGGACATACATTAAGAATGGATCAGAACAGCCTAGTATGAACAAAAAAGAGGAAGAGGCAGACCAAAGAAAACATGGAAAGGAAAATTAGCAGAACTCACAAATAATAGGTATTAACATACTTAGGAATGTTATGAGTATCATAACTGCCGCAGATGTCGGTTTAATTTCAAGACATCTAAGGCTTGATTCATAACATCCGTGGTTTGTTCAATAGTTTACCGGTTACAGAAAATTAAGTTATTAGCTGTATTCTTTTTGGCCCAATTGTATCTCAGCTCAGAACATAACTGAGTTGAGATGAAGTGAGTTGTGATTTTGCAAAAAGAACGAGTTTTATTCCATTTTATCATTTCCTTCTTTACCGATAGCATGTGCTGTAACAGCTGTCAAATTGATTGACATTTTTCTGATCTGTGATAATGTTTATAAACGATAAATGTTGAAAATATATAACTTGTAAGTACATCTGTATATGTAAATATAAACTTTGTTGAATTAAATAACCTTAAAATGCAAACTGAGTGTTTCAAATCATTTTGAGTTTTGTAAACTGGTAGTGTAACATCGGAAAGGGGGGAAGTGAGTTTACTCAGAACAACTCAAATCAGTTGTGTCAGAAAGAACGACGATTTCCTGAGTTTATCTGAAGTGATCTGAGATGAGCTGAGATTTTGTCCAAAAAGAATACAGCTATTATTATTAAATATTATATTATATATTCTTTTATTAATGCTGCTTTTAGAATGCTATGATAAACAGAACAATTATTTTGACATATGTCAATATGACAAATATTCAAGTTAAGTGTTTTATTCATTATGGCCGTTAGTATGAACGGTGATTAAGGGTGATTAGCGAGGATTTGACTAGCATTGTTTTATCTCAGTCAATCGTTTAGAGATTATTTTAGAGAAATATTCGTCAAATAAAAGATGCGGCCAATTAATTTTTCTATAACTATTATTTGAAGTATTTTCCTCTAAAAGGATCCATAAACGAATGACAGAGATAAAACAATGCTAGTCAAATGCTCGATAATCACCCTTAATCAGTTGTTCATACTAACGGTCTATGTTTTTATTTTAGAATAAAGTAAATCGTGTTAAGAAAGCTACACTAACGTAATCTGTATTTGTTAATAGACAACATTATACTTTTATTTTATTTTCATTTTGTAGACTGTTGTTGACAAGTCTGTATTGTAATAATATAGAGTGATCAAAATCAAATGATAGTCACGTAACCCGCAACTTTCCTTAATGCTTTGGTTGCCGGCGCCGGTTACCTTAAATTAATGAATTGGAAGTCGGTGTCGATTGCTTTCATATAAATCCATCGCGGCTGCTGATATAGGAACCGTCGTTTTATGCATTAGATACAAGTTTCCCCAATATTATTCGGTAATATGAACCACATTATTATTTTCATATTATAATGATATATTATCGTTTATAATAGTATAGTTACTTAAATTCATAGTTTGCGTGTACAAATTTTACCATTAAAAGGAAATTATAACTTAAACACTTTTCATAATACCATATTCATACTTTTCTTCAAAATTTCTTATCGTTAATAAATGCGAAGGTGACGCCTTAGAAAAGATATCGGATATCGTTATTACAGAAATTTACTAACAAAAAAGAAAAAAATATATAAATAACTTTTTCTATTTTATTTTTATTATCGAGACAAAAAAGCTGAATATTCGGTATTCGGTCTGACATTGTATCCGCTATTTGTTACAGGTCTAAGCTATTTCCACTTGTAATTCAGTAAGCGTCAAATGTGATGCATAATAGTAAAAATAAACTTCAAAAAGCATTAAATATAAAAAAATATAATAATATAATAATTAAATTGTACCAGCTAAAAGGGCACACACAAAAGGGGCGGGCAGACCACTCCGCTGCTACGCCAAGGTAAAAATACTATAATAAGTTAAATTGTATAATAGAAATAATAAACATAAACGCAGGTTTAAATAATTTCGAAAAGGTTGTAATGATGTTAAGAACAAATACAAATGCGGCTGCTCGCAATGATGGATATAAAACAACCAAAAACAACTGAACTAATATAATACATAACAACGTAAACAAATAACATATAACATAACAATAACAATGATAAATACAAATACAAAGAATAAAGTGGGCCTGTGCCGATGAAGGCGGCGCGATCGCAATTAATGGATGCGCCGCCTGCGTCGGTACAAAATATAATTTTGAAATAAATATTTTCGAATTTTAAATGGCACTAAATTGACCCCTGTGGCGCACTTTCCACGCCAGCAATGAGTGCCCGTGAGGTGACGCCTGGTAAACGCCCGCACGGTACAAATATGTCATCATCATTACCGATATCTGCGTATAAAGCAGATTGGCACACCCAGCAATGTATCCAAATTCATGATACAATGGGCTACTTGTGTGCCATTTTTTTGTTTAATATTTTTGAAGAGACGATAAAAACTTGCTACCCATATTTTTTCTTTTGGCAAAATTTTCATTAATTGGCTAGAAAAAAAAAATTATGAAATTTTAATATTTAAATTACCGCCGTGTATGACGTAGAATTACGCCGAACCAATGAATGGCCGTAAAGCAATAACATCGGTACATCCAATAGCAACGGCATCTGCGGGTAATTTAAACATGACAGATCATCTGTTTTGTTTGAATAATAGTTTGGAGGTTAACATTTTTGTTTGTCATTTTAATCTTGTACGAGCTAAGTTAAATCCTTCAAAATCCTGCTTCACAAATCGAAATAC
The DNA here is from genome assembly GCA_963082715.1 of Harpalus rubripes. Taxonomy (NCBI): domain Eukaryota; kingdom Metazoa; phylum Arthropoda; class Insecta; order Coleoptera; family Carabidae; genus Harpalus; species Harpalus rubripes. Next base: position 8,013,293 of record OY720453.1, on the reverse strand, counting down.
GTAATAAAAGTAACAGAAACCACGCAAATTGTAAATAATAAAGAAGAGAGCCAGTAACAGAAAAATAAACCAATTAAAACTCGCACTCGCTCGCCATCTACAGCTTACATTCTTAAATATGCATCCCTTTCTCCAGTTCAAAATAATGATGTAAAAAAAATCTTCTTTCTTATATTAAAAAAACATATAATTTTTTTAAAATAAAATTTCTATTTTTACATACGTTTTCAACTTTACTTTAGGTATTTAGTGATAGATATCATATTTTCAGTACCACGCAAGTTGCCTATTGAATCTTTTTAACTTGTTTTTATTTTATCAGTTTTGAGAAATAAAACACACAACTGCTTAGAAAGAGAAAGTAGACGGGTTGAATCTACTAACCTAGCAAATCTGCTAGGTGAGTTGGGTCAGTTCATGGTCAGTCCTGGTTTACTTAAATTATGCCAATTAAACAGAACTAACCTACCAAGTTACTCGAAAAGTCCCTATAATATAACATAAATATATACAAATATTAAAATCTCCCAAACAACGTGCATCACTCTATTCGTTGCTTTTGCGGTAGTATGCGTTCGCTTGGCGTGTCGCGATAGCGACCTGGCTCAAGGCCGAGCGTCTCGTGCCGCGGTCGTTGCGATATGATTGTATGCAGCAGACAAGCAGATCGCGGTTTCTTCTGTCGTCTGCCGTCTGCTGCACAAGTGCATCTCGTCCAAGGTCGCCGGGGTGCAAGTGCAACCAGACCGCGTTTTAGGTTAATGGTGTTTGGATGGCCAAATGAAATGGGTAATTTCGAGTTAATTCTATGCTGAGTATGGAATGGAAATTGCAGAGGTTATGAAATGAAATTGATGGTACTGGGTTTCAGAAAAAGGTGGCTTGCATTTTAATAAGTATGATTTCAATTATGTCATTAAAATTTAAGAATGATGTTTCAAACTCTTTCACATGTCATCGAGTACAATTGTTTGGGAGCCCTACTTGTATGCGACATTAAAGATAGAACATTTCTTCAAAAACGCCCGATAAAAATATCTATTATGAAATTGCTCATCAATGTTTATTTTTCTATTTCTTAATATTCAGTAAATAATTTTCTAATATTTAAACATTATCCTGAGTTACAGAAATCTATAAAAGTAAAGTAGCTAGAAAATATTTTCTTGTATGTAAAATTTTAAAAAATGGACTAAGATTGTTTTTGCTAAAAGCTTGTCAATTGTTCAACTAATGTAGCGAAGCTGTAATAAGACGAGGGTAAGAGCATTTTTAAATATATAACTTTATAAACTTTTCTAAATTATAGTTCAGGAATAATATTTCAACTTGTTGTTTTTGTTAGTCAAAATTCTGTTTAGAAATATTTATCATTTCAATCGAAGGATTTTGTTTAGTTTGAATGTCACCGATCTTTGACAGTTATGTGTTGACAACGTGCAGCGTTGATAGTTGTTATGGATGCCTTACTCTGTACTCTGCACCCCCTCGAGATATCTGTTCATGAAGAAAACGCTTTGTTTTTAGATAGCCTGGATTAATTTGTCACATCGAGATGACGTCTGTACTCAAATAGTAAACATGTAAGAGTTGGAGTTTGGCTCGCGTTCCGCGAACCCGAGTATTTGGCCTAAAGACGCATCGGCATCTTCAGTTTTTAGTTGATTTGTCATGCTTAGTTATATGTAGTTTAATTAAATACCGTGAACCGGGGTCAAGTGAATCAGAAGGGGTGAAATGGATCATTCACATGCATATACTAGTTATGACTCGCTAGTAAACTCTTATTTCTCAGTCACTACTTTGCTGAGACTTGACTAAAGTAGTAGTAGTGCTATTTCACGTTTATCATAGGTAAGCTGGGCCACAAAAAATTAAATAAGTTCTACCAAAAACAGCTGTTTAATTCTATACATTAATTCATAAATGTTGTGTGATTTTCGGTATACCTAGTCAATAGATAATTTATTCAATATGGGTTTCACGTAAATGAGAGTGTATAATTGATATGAGTTTTTAATTAATTGATTATTAAATAAAATATAAAATATTTTAGGGAGTGAATGGCCAATTCACGTGGTCCACACGTTTTGATTTGATTTGAACGGATTAATGGCTTGTTTAGTAACTTTAAAATGCCACGAATTTAGAAGAAAAAGCTAGGTGCTTATGAGAAAAAAATTACGACCCTAAGTACATGGAGCGAGCATTAAAATGTAAACAAATGTCTACGCGAGAGGCTGCGGAGCAATAGGGGGTGCCATATACTACACTAAATAATGATTTCCACGGAAAGCATCCGTTAAAATATGTGTCATAAAAGATGTATAGAATAAGGATTTTTATAATGTTTCTCTGTGTTTAAATGATATACCTATACAGGTTGTCTCACAACTCGCGTCCCAGTCGAAACTGACACTTGCCGACGACAATAGGTTGCCAACAAATAGAAGAAAATAATTTGCGGCTGCTTGCATAACGGAGTTACAAGACTTTTTATCCACCAATCCCGGAAGGATATCTTGAGGTATGATAAAACTGGTTGCTAGGTTTTAAAAATACTACTAGTGAGTTACAAAATTTGTTTGACTTATTGTAATTTTGATACTTTAGAGTTGACTTTTCGCTGTCAACAAATTTAGGTTAGCGAAGGTGTCATCCGAGATCATCATTTATATTGTACAGTGCAACCTGTTGTAGCAGCTGTGTAAAATGTGTTAAACGAAAATATTATTGTCATTTGATCTGGCATAACTTGACCGGTCTCATGCGTCCTTGCGATGGCTCTCAATATCACTTTGTGATCCACAAGATTTCTATCAGGAAAACGTTCCGAATAGACTCTCTGGCGTTATATCCACATTCTTCGAAAATTATAATCATTTCTAAGTAATCAGCGGCTGTATACATGGTAAGAATTTGCCTTTTTTTTATTCACCTTTGTTAAATTTACTTTGACACTGACATTTTTTGAAAACTACAGTCGCCCACACATTTTAAAGAAGATTTGATTTGTATAAAACCCTAGTAACGTAAAATTATGGCAAACACGCGTTAAAGGTGTAGGTCTCTGATTGGTCAATTTTAAGACGTCTTTTCTCGAATATCTTTTAAGCTAGATTTTTTTTCTTCGAAATTACACATCCGAGTGCGGTCTCGTGTTTCCTCATTTGCTCTGGGGCGCGAGTTGTGAGACAGCCTGCATATTTGTGCAAAGTAGGATACAAACATTATTTTTTTAGTTTTAAGTGATCCACTTCATTCTGAAGTGATAATATTTGAATTTAAAGAAGTGATCCACTTAACCCCAACTTACGAGGTGAAGTGGACTATACTTTTACATATGAAAAAATCTGATGTGGCCAGCACATTACCTTCCGTCAGTTCCGTGCGTCAGTTCTATGTATTTTGTATAAATGTCATACAGAAAGTTCCTTGCAAAAGATTATATTTCTTGTACATTACCTTAAGGCAGTTGTATGTATTTTATACAAATTCCATACAGAAAGTTTCTAACAAAAGATCATATATTTCCAGTAAAATTATAACATAAACATACTGTCAACTGTACTTGACACTGACACCTTTCAATCAGAATTTTCTTAATGTAGCAGCTGTTTCCAGAGTTATAGCAAAGCTGACTAATATATATGATATTTAATTTATTTATAATTTTTTAACTCTATGTTCATTTAATATGAAGTATAAAATGCATTCAAATCGTATAGAGAATAAATAATTCTTTAATATTTATAATAACATTAAATGTGAAAAAATGATATTTAACACCGTTTTTTCAAGAAAAACTGTTAAAATCTTCAAATGAGGGTACTTCCGGTTGACCAATTATAACCAAAATCTAATCAGCTCTTCACATGGATGTAACGAAGAGGAATACGAAAAATTATAATTTTTGGAATTGTAGTATTAGAGTTATCGCATTAGAAAATTTTGTCACACACAGACACACAGACACACACACACACACACATACATACACACACACACATACAGACATCATCGTAAAAATAGTAAAATCGTATTGTAGGGACCCTAAAACGTGCTTATTCATCAAAAACTCACCACCGAATTTTTTGACCAAAGACAATACCTTCCTTACCTAAAGGTGACGGAAGGTAAAAAAAAACTATTGATCCAAAAAATAATAAAAAAATTACTTAATTGATAGCCAAAAGATGAATAAATGTATACTGTTAATTTTATTGAAAATATGGAAACCATTTAGAAGAAATCGTAAATAACTTATTATTTTGATCAATTTTCCCCCGGTTTACGGTAGTTAATAATAAATTGTATTCATGTAACAGTAGTTTAAATCTCAAGTATTGTCCGTGTCCATATATCTAAGTGTTCATCGGCATCCCTCATCTGTCAACAAGTGAGCGGATGTGGATAGGATGTGTGTGTTCTTCCTTTTCTCCAAGTCGTAGACTCCAATAATCCAATCGTCCACCAATCAGTTGAATAAAGATTCTCATCGTCATCATCAGCCGATGTAGTGGTGTAAAAAAGTGGCTGCGTACGAGACCAAAAAGTATCTTCCAGGGTAGAATTCAAAAGCTTGGATTATGTAGAAATGTTAATCTTGTTTCTACAATAAAAATTATATAATGTCCTTATAGTTGAACTTTTTCTTTGAGTGTCCGCTATTTTAACAGTAGATTCTTTTTACGAAACTGAAACAAAACTTCGTACAAATATATGTCCTTCTATCCGCTGTTATTGAATTCAACAACGAATTTATAAATCCCTGGATAAAGCAAACATCCCTACAGTGTCAGTAACCTAACTTTCATGAACTATCTGCATATATCGATCCCATAGTTCTGAAACTAACTCCTCGTGTGCACGTTGCAGAGTTGTTTGGCTTCAGAGTTACTGTAGGCTTATCAAAGTCCTGAGTCCTGCTACTGGGTTGTTGCTATAGTGACATCCACGAATGTCACTAAGGTGATAAAGGTGGAAAGTTACGTTGCAATGATGACTGATGTAATGTATAATGTCATAAAGTGTTGCAAACATCTGCAAGCTTCGTACTAATAATTAAAATTATTCATTTCGAGCAGGTTTTCCTGCAGTGTGGTTTTATGAGTCTAATGTAATGATATTGTACTGTTATTAATGTAAAACAATCAAGGATAACTACTATGTATTTATCAATGAAACATGCAAGAATTATTAAATGTTTAATAGTGCTGTTCTGGGAATGGATACGGTAAAATTTGCATACATGAACCGTGAGAAACTATAATAATAAAATTTAAACTAGACTACTTTTAATACATATACGAGTAATACTCTTATAACCCCACTGATATTAGTGAAATTTCAATCTTACTACCCGTATTCGGATTTCGGATTTTCTTTTCACAAGGTTTATGTTCTGTTTATTTTAATTTAAACCATTGTTTCGGCAGCATCTACTGCAACCTTCTTCAGGGTAAAAGCATATATAAATTAACAAAAACCAAAAGCAAACAAGTAACCAAGGTAACAATTTACAACATTTATAATATAGGAAGCCATGCTGGACTAAGTTCTTAAGGCTGGTTCATGTAAGCTGTAAACTTAAGACTTTACCTTAACTTTAGCATTATGATTTTGCATTAAACTTTACATTACGTTGCTTGGTACATGTACTTCTTAGGGCAAACCAATAAGAGTAGGCCGGTAATGTCATTTTTACCTTAAGACATTTTTAACTACGGCTTCCTCAATCTAACAATAATGGGAAGAGATTAAGTTTTGGTAATAATTGGACAACCGAAAGTAGTAGTTACAAGAAAAAAATCATCTAAATATTATTTATCGAAAATTTATATAAATACTTATATTAAAAAATCTGATGTGGACACCACACGACTTCCTTGTACACAAGACCAATATGAAGTATATACCCAAGTATAAAATTGCACGTATTTGACGTAATTTGACATTAGCATCTATTTTTTATTTTTTTGTTATTTTTTGTCCTAATCCATAGCAAGCTTCATTACAAAAACCAAAAATTATATGTTTTAAATATACATATCTCGCTTATACGAAGGGCTAATTTAATAATACTTGTTGTGCTAGACATAGAATTTAATTCTCTAAAAAATTTATTTCTAAAATCAAAATGAAACCATTTTATTGAAGAAAAAATGTTAACAACTTCAGGTAATATGTCACTTCCGGTTAGCCTGTTTTAACCAAAATCCACTATGTTATTCCAATTAACATAAAAGTCTTATATACCAAATTTGTAAAGTGTTAGATTATATTTTAAGATAGTTTTTCATTAAAATCTATTATAGGCTTCAAATAAAGGACCATTTCTAGATGTAATGACCAAAAAGGGAGGTGCACAACTAGATGTTATAGCAGTCCTAAATACAAAATTTCAACTTTCTACGGCTTACCGTTTTTGAGTTATGCGAGATACATACGCACGTACGTTCGTACGTACGTACGTACGTACGTACAGACGTCACGACGAAATTAGTCAAAATGGATTCAGGGATGGTCAAAATGGATATTTCCGTTGAAATCTCAAAACCGAAATTTTTCGCGATCACAATACTTCCTTTACTTCTTACAAGGAAGTAAAAACGTTAAATTCTTTATTCGATAAATATAAATTCAATATTATATCTTCTATAGATTTAGAGATAAAGAAATGCATATAAAATAATTTGATGTAAAAATTCTCAGATCAATCTACTTCAAGGCAAGAAATTCAAATGTTTGTAATTGACACATAAATGGCACTGTCAAAAATATTTGTACATCATTATGAAGATTATGAAAATAAAAAAGTCAACAACGCAAAAGAATATACGTAAAAAAGAATATAAAAGGAATTTGCGAAAAAATGACGAATATAAAGAAAAAGAAAAGGAAAGTAGAAAAAGAAAATTTCAGGATATTGAATATAAAGAAAATGTATGTTGCACATAATTATTTATATTAAAATATCCCATAGATTTTGCAAATATATGTGAGAATTATATTGTAGTGAGACATGAATATATGTATTTGTATTTAAAAATATTTTTTGTTTTATGCGTACAACCACGTAAAATATCTGACGAGAGGTTAGATGCTGGCCACATCAGATATTTTCTAACAGCGACACGTAATTCATGTTGACATACAAGGGTATATAAAATATAGATATGGATAATGTAAAAAAGATTGTAGTTAGTTGTTTTTCATAAATTATCTTCGGTGTATTAGTTGCACGATAAATGGCAGTTATTATTATATGTACTATTTTATTAATTTTGTAGTAGGTACCTATATCTGAGATAATATTCAAAAATTCTTGCCTCCAAACCAAACAAAATTTAAAGAAAAGATAAACAAATCAAATCATATGAAGACCACACTCTAGCATTTTGCAGTGCTGTTTTATCTTTATATAATTTTTCTTTTTTTTCGTAAATATGTTTGTATTGTTCCACTAATTCAATTAGTTGAATATCTTTTTCAAAAACGTTCATTTTTACTTACATGTACAGAATTTTTTAAAACGTCAAACGTCATATTCAAAGACATGAATATCGCCAGCAGTAAGCTTCTGATTGGTCGGCATTAGCATTACGACTTAAGAATTGGCGTATTGTAGGGTTACGGCATAATGCTAAGGTTAAGGTTACAGCAGAGACAACTATCTAAACAGAGATTGGAAACTCAATGCTTTTGTATCGTCATAAAGTTCGCCATCTATCAACATATGCAACTAACTAAACGACGGTAACTAGATCTTTAAACTGTTGACCGTGTGTGTTTTAATTTTTTATTTTTTTAATATTTTAAAGAAAAAGAAAAACTCATAATATGTATTATGAACATTTATTTAAAATATATAGTGTACAAATTTTCAATTGCAAAAGAACAATTAGTAGGTATGTAAATAATATTAATAACAGAGTTTAATGGTATTTTACCCAGATAATTATTTTGAGGAATAGTGTGTATTATTTGCAAATTCCACACCTCTTCTATGTATGTTATGTAAACTAAAATTTGTAAGCAACACAATATATGTACATCGCTGTACTAGTGTTATTTTTTTGAAAGATTTTGAAGTCTTATTTAAAGATGTGTTGAAGAGACGTACGCATTTCATAGGTGAAAAAAAAAGAAGCGAAAATTGGGAGCTAAGGAATATCAACCTCCAACATCTTCATAGTTCTTCACATAACTCATTTAGTCGTAACTTTATGAACGATATTGTCAGCTTTGATGTACCACTGCGGATTTTTAGTTCTTTTGCGTTGGTTCCTTTCTTTTCTCATATAGAATTCTTCCGAAGAATTGCAAATGCTCAAGTTCATTTGATGAAACTTACAATATTATTATATATACTGTAATTAATGTTCATAAGATACCTTACGAGTTCTCTACATGTTTTAAACATATAAAAATTCAAATAATGCGGGATCAGGAATTATGTATGTCATGTCAGCTTATAAATTTTTCAGTTTGACGTTTAAATTTTCCATTATATTTTTTTGTATTGCCTTCTATGTTAAGTCTTCGTCATTTTTGTGATTTTGCTGCCCTCTGAAGAAATATGCAAGGAACTATTTTCCCCGTGCTCCGTTTACCCCTCATCACCAAAAACTTTGTTACAGGGCCACCCATAAGTCTGTCCAATCTCTCTTTAGATAGTTGTCTCTGGGTTACAGCTACATCAGCTACATATACCGTAGCACGCATTTGTCTATACTCGAATTATTAATGCAAAGTCATAATGCTAATGGTAAGGTAAAGTCTAAATATTTGCTTGCCATGAGATCCATGGCGTTTGTTTCGTAAAATGAGAAAAAAGTGTCAGACAGCTTCACAAAACTTCTTGAAAGAAGTTTTAAAAGCTACTATTGAAGCTAAAATGTCTAACGATGCAAATTTTCACCGAGAAGACAGGTATTTTAATGACTGCAATATTATTGGAGCGATGGAAAAAGATAGCCGTTAAATTGAAAAGGTCTATTGAAAATCAAACCTAATCCGTTATTTTCAGCAAAAACAATTGACTAATTTTTTTTCATTTTGTTTCCGAACTGTCACTAACTGTCGCCTGGAGTGATTAATGAAAATTTTGATTTATTTCATCAAAAACAAAAACGATTCGTACAAACTAACAAACTGTATTTGACGGGCTAGTTACCTATTCATTCTCTCACTGAATAAAGATCGATAGAGTATAAATATTTATCCACCTTGATATCTGCTACCAATCAGTTCTGAAAGTATCTACCTTAATCGTGTCATTAATATTTCAACGAAAAACTACGAATACCTACAAATCGATATCATTCTTTTTTGATTTATTTGAACGAGGCAATTTATTAGATTCACTAAACTTCCTTTATTTTTATTTCTTTTTCTTTACGGTCAGCGAATTTTTGAATTAAATTTTTCTGTGAAAACTTTCAAAGCTTGAGTAGTTATTTTGTTATTTAATTTAAGAAGCCTCGAGGAATCAAATTAGTCTAACTATTCAAAGCATGCTGCATTCAGGAAGGAAATAAGTGTAATTCATTTGAAAATTCTTGAAAAAGAAACTTCATTATTTGGAGTAAATCAAAATAAGAAGTTGAAAGATTGCCGAGCTCATTTTCTGTTGAAATTTAAAGATAAATTTACTACTAATTTGAACTTAATATGAATTTGAGAACACAATTTTGATTGGAGGAATAAATTACAAGATGAATGTGATAGGATAAAAATTACGATTAGATTTTATCAACTTTTTGGAATTAAATTTAGAAAAAAAATTAAAATAAATATATCATTTCCGAATTATTGATATTTGACACATTTTATGACATAAGAAAAATATTTTTCTGCAAATCTATTAAAAGTGGGCTTTTTAATGTTTGTTTTTAGCGTTAAAAATGTCATTTTATGACACCAGTGTTAAAACTTACAGATCATTGTTACTTTTGACACTAGTGTTAACAGTGAATGTCAAAAAATCATTAGAAATACAAATTTATATTAAAAAATAGTGTTTTTAGAAAAAGTAGTGTATGATATACGTGTTAAAAGTGATTTAATTTTGTTCGAAGGTTTGGAGCACTTCGCTTCGCGTCGTGTTCCAAACTTCCTTCTCACAAAATAAAATGTCACTTTTAACACATATCATAAATAACTATTGTTTTCTAATATATTTGTTTTTAATAATTTTTAAATTTAATTTTTAGATTTGATTTTTAGATTTGAATTTTTATCAATAAGGACAATCATAAAATTTTCCTCTCCCATAAGCACAAGCGTCACATTTGAAACACCCTGTACCATCATCATTATTATGTAAACTCTGTCTTTCAACAGGTCTCAGGTCTCCAATCTAATCTGTCCCGCGCATATCTCTTCAGCCTCTCGTAATTTTGTCCGTCCTTAATTTCCGTCAACATTCCAAATTTTCTTCGCCCTCTTCCCCTTCTTCCAAATATTTCCCTTCAATAATAATTTTCTGTATCACACTCCGCCTTAAAATATGTCCAATCCAATTAGCATTCCTCTTTCTTAATTCTTTCAAAATTCTTCTTTCTTTTCCTATTCTTCTCAACACCTCTTCGTTTCTAACTCTTCCTTTCAACTAATTTTCTCCACCGTCGCCACAGCCACATCTTAAAACTTTCTAAATACTTTACCTCCCGCTACCCTTGGTAAGGGATATATAGGGATCGTGCTAAAAATCGCATATCGAGATTTTGGTGAATGACCACGTTTTAAGGTCCCTAGAATCCAATTTTAACATTTTCACGATGATGTCTGTGTGTATATGTGTGTGGATCCTCCAGTCTAACTCAAATACTATCATTCTGAAAATTGTGAAATCTTGTTTTTCGAACTTTTTTCTGGATTGGAAAAAGCCCATTAGATTTTGGTGAAAATCGGATAACCGGAAATGGCATTTTACTAGAAGCTCAAATAGTTTTTCTTCGAAAAATACCTTTAAATGTTATTTTTTCGAGATTAATGTTATTATAAAAATTCTAGAATTATAATTATAGAATTCTATTCTATCCCGGTATTTAAAATTAAATTTTCATTGTATTATAGTTCCGGTGGCTCAATGATTAGAGCAACGCCTCATGTCATGAGTGCCCTCGGGGCTCTGAGTTCGAATCCCTCTAAGGCAGGGGTTCCCAAAGTGCGGCCCGCGGGCCAGATGCGGCCCGCAAAGCCTGTGAATTCGGCCCGCGATATCGATACGATATATTATATTTTTATGAAAAAATAAATAAGTAAATAGTAAAATAAATAATAAATATTACAAATAAGATACAATAAAATATTTTAATATTTTTTAAAAATTCTTACAGAACTTTAACCATAAGCGTTTGTATTAATAAAACATTGTTTAGTTTATATTTAAAAATTATTGTAGTATGTCTAGTCTAGTTATTACACATTTGTACAAAAATATAACATAGTAGTCTCAAATAGATACAGAACTGTTAATCATTTCTGGCGCATCTAATGCAACACACAATTTCAAGGAGTCAGTAACGAATTTATCGTTTTTTTCAATGATGTGCACTGTGCCGCACACTACAACTGTACCACCAGACCTTGTCCTGCCTACCCAGTTGCCCTGAGCAAAATACAGGCCTATATTAATGAATATTCAAAAATGCTCTGCTCCAACTCACTAGAGGTGGGACGAAAAATAAGAAAACGTGCAAGTACAAACAGATCGTCTTTTCTTATTGGTTGCTCAAATTATGAACGAAATGCGTCTTTCGCGCAGTTCTATTTCTATTTGAGACGACAATGCAGTAGTGTTTACATGTGCTAAAATAAGAAATAGTTAAATATATTTAAAACAAAAAAATCGTGGTTATTGTTTTGATTTTATTCCGTTTTTTTTTTGGCCCGCCAAAAAATTCGGTAATATTAAATTGGCTCGCCTAAGAAAAACTTTGGGAACCCCTACTCTAAGGCATGGATGTGTGTGAATGTGAACCCACTCTGTAATTGGGATTTAATCCTGTTGAGGGGTTTAAAAAAAAGGTAGTTACTTGGATTAGATTAGACTATATTTTAAGAAATAAACTGTTAAAATTACAGTAAAATTCGCTAATCCAAAAAATTTAATCTTTTTTGTGACTCTGGCTGTAAATGGCGGAAGGTATTGTGTTGGCCACACCAGTTTTTTTTCCTTCTTTCGCATTGTCTACGTTTGGACATTTTGCTAATGAGTTTAGGCTCGTATATACACATCTAGTTTTCACTGAAATCTTGTTGTTCACAATAATGAGTACGTTTACACCACGCGTACTAAACATTTAGTCCGCATACCAAGTGACGTAACAAAATGGCGACGAATGGTGTAAACACTATGTACCAAACCTTTGGTACGTAATTGGTACACATTTTTGGTACGTTCAAAGGGGGATGTACCAGACCTTACTCATGCACGGTGTAAACAGCAAGCGTACCAATGCGATTTTTCTGCCATCCATAACTACTTTTAATTCAATTAAATTGTGTATTAACATTTAGGGAAATTGTGGAAGTTTAGTAATATTTACAATTTTAATAGTGTGGCGATGTAAATTACATATATTTACAACTATTTTTCCTTATTAAGTAATTTTAGGATAGGGTGACTCTGATAGTTAAATCTGCGCAAGCGCGTATAACGTACCAAAATATTTAGTATGTTTATTTAAATACCGATGTAAACATATCATACCAAGATAAATTTTAGTATACACTTGGTCTGCGTATCAGAATAGTACGCGCGGTGTAAACGTAGCCAATGTGGGACTAACGATATGACGCTATAACCAAGAAGCTTCAAGAAATAAATTTCGATTCTTGAGGAAATTTTTTTACATTTAATGAACTTTGCTTTTGTCTTTGTAAATAGTGGATAGTCTTTGTAAATAGTGGATATCTAAAGCATTTAGTATATTTAAACAAGGTAAAGTATTTCTATATTTAGAAACGTTTAGAGATCGCATGTAAAGATAGGACAAAAATCATTAAGAAGATTTATGATATTAAACTAAAAATACATTTTCATTTAACGAGAATTGATACGTATTTTTAGTTTAGAATAATGACAACCGTTGAAAAACTGATTCGCGTTATTAATGACTTCAAATTTAATCTTGTGGACATTTTATTAGACTGTAAAGTATTTCAAAAATCATTTGATTATACCTGTCGATTAGGGGAAAATACTGCAGCTTGTGGAAATGTGATAAGAATCAAAATGGCGTCGTAAATTCTGTCGTCTTCTCGCCTTCCGTAAAGTTTAGTGGCAACACTAATGATCAGTTCTTGCAGAGACGCCAGACAAGTAGACGACGATGTAGCAGCGAGAAAGATTGTTGCAGACAGCCAGTAGCGTCGACGAAATTATGTAATGATATCGAACGTGGAAAATATCACTCAAATTGATGATGATTATAAAATGCAGCAAGAGCAACCGGTCGCATTTAACATCGTAAATTATTAACACTAAAAATTTCGCTGGAAAAATAGTTAGTTGGTACTTACCTTACCTTACCTACATTACGCAAAGAAGAAGATAACATGTAACAGCGATACCGCTACGAGAATGTATTAAAAAGTTCGTTATTGTAGTAGGAATCTAGGTATTACAATAGTATATTAAAGAACGTGTTTTTATAAGACATGTTTTTTTCGCACGCGTCAAAATTTAGAAAACGAACGTTAGCGAGTTTTCTAATTGACAAGTGCGAAAGAAAGTCTTATAAAATGAGTTCTTTATACTATTTTTTATATTTTGCGCCTTCTACAATTAACATTTACTTACTCAATTTGTGATTGTATTTGTAACCATTTGTACATTTTCATGTAAATAATCTTCCCTAAATAAAAAAATAATAATAATAATTTCGTCATTATATTATTAAAATGAATTGTCAATTAACTAAAAATAAATTAGGTAATAATGGGTTAAAGAAACGTCATCTAGTACCAACCGACGAAAATAAAAAATTGCGTATCGAAATGAAGGTCATTAGGATATGCAATTGCGTATCGTAATGACTTCATTATGAACGCAAAATATAAAAAAAATATATGTTTTTACCTTCCGTCACCTTTAGGTAAGGAAGGTATTGTCTTTGGTCAAAAAAACCTGTGATGAGTTTTCAATGAATAAGCACGTTTTAGGTTCCATAGAATACGATTTTACTATTATTACGATAATTTCTGTATGTGTGTGTGTGTGTGTGTGGATGTGTGTGTGTGTGTGTGTGTGTGTGTGTGTGTGTGTGTGTGTGTGTAACAAAATTTTCGTCTACGATAACTCAACACTACAATTCCAAAAATTATAATTCTTTCGTATTCCTCTTCGTTGAATCCATATGAAGAGCTGATTAGATTTTGGTTATAATTGGTCAACCGGAAGTACCCTCATTTGAAGATTTTAACAGTTTTTCTTGAAAAAACGATGTTAAATATCATTTTTGCATATTTAATGTTATTATAAATATTAAACAATATTTTATTCTCTATACGGTTTGAATTCATTAACTCTTCGCTTGTCTTATCCTCAACATTAACATTGGCCTCAGCAAAAATACCATTAGAGGTTGCCTTGACTCCTTGACTCTGTGCTCACGCTTATCATTGTGGCTTTCCGAGGATCTCACTCTAACAGAGAAAGCATGTTGTAATAAAAATACAAAACCGCATTTTCGGAATCTACCGACAAGCTATTCCGAGACACGATTTTATATTTTTTAAATTTAATTCCGAAGAAATAGTTAAGAACTAACTGTGGAAGCGTCAGTTTCCGCAACTTTTCTATTTGTGGATGTTCTAGTATTTCGTTATAATCCAACTTGAATTGAATTAAACAAAGATCTTTCACCAAAATATTATAAACCTATACTCTGTTCCATTTAAGCCATTCATTATTGTAGAGAATAGAGAATACTTTTAACCTCTCTGATCGGCTGAAATTGGAGACAAGAGACAAGTTTATCCAGCGTAATTTCGGCTACTTAAAATTGGCGTTGATGCGAGCGACATCTGCTGAATGGCTTAAAGGGAATAGAATATAAAAGGATTTATTTTCTTGTGCAGTGGAAAAAAATCCTTAGAATAACCTCGGGTAATAACCATAGCAACCAAACCAAGATATTTGATATTCCGCGATAATATGCGGCTAAACAGATTCTGATTTGTCTAAAGCCGTGTGGAATTATTCCAAACGGCATACGGAATTATACCACACGGTTTGTTGGGATAATATTGATTCCAACATAATTTTTAATTGTGGAATGTGTAGTTTCCAAAATAGTGATGGGAAAAAATTTTTCTTGTTACGCAGAGATCTATTTATGTGTTAGAAAATTGGCAATGCATTTTTAAATAAGTAGTTGAATAAAATTTATAGTTGATATTAAGCATCCATGAGTTTAGTTTGGTGGAAAGTTTCCTTGTTTACAGACATATAAAATATCGTAAAAGTAAAAAATTAAACAAAGCCATGTATTATCCAAACAACACTAATAATTCACAAACCTTTAACCTGTTTCTATTCTTCCCTAAAGTGCCGCCTTTGAGAAAATGCACGAGAATGCAGACAGCAAACAAAGAGCCCGCGAAGGAAAACAGTATTTACTACAAGGAATAAACTGGGAATTTAAAATGGAGACACCTGGATATTTTCATGAAGATTACTACAAGATTCGTAATAAATACTTCATTATTTATTTATGTTTTTACCCTGAGAAAGGCAGCATGTATTAAATAAATAAATAAAAAATACAATAGTACATTAAAACACAAGTATCATAAGGCAATCTATTAACGTACGAGTTCAAGTTTGGAAAACGAGCCACTAGGCGAGTGCGTTAACAGGCCTTATGATACATGTTTTTATACTATTTTTTCTATTGAGGTAATTTTACAATTATTTTTTTAAAAAAAGGACTTGTCAAAAATATGTCTTGGTGTTTTTTTTTGTCGGTAATGTTGGTAGCGCTTCCCGCTAACATTTGAAATTTCAGTTATTCAGTTATTATCATAAATAAAACTCTTTAAATAATGAAATACATTAATGAACAATTTATTGATCTACACTTTTACATTCCACGATTTTGACAACACAGTTGCAGACATAACAGCAACAGCTGTTCTTACATTCTTCAATACAAAACATATGTTGTATTTGTATATGGCACTAATGTCTAAATCATATTTAAAAATTTAATATTCGACAGTTCGCCTCGACGTGGAAATGGAAATCATGCGGGTCGTAAAATTTTCATTTTTACTTGTAAGTAGCCACAAATTGAGTTGACAGTGTCAACATTTTAAGTAACGTGCACCATATATTTCAAAACCTACCCGATATAACAATACAATCAGCTGAAAATTGCAATATTACCATAAAATTAAATTGTAATAAATAAAACTTACTTAAATTGTTTTGATAAAGCAAATCTGAGCTCATTGTTTCTTGTTTCATAATTTTTTAGTTGAAAGATTTTAACTTCACAGATTCTTCTTTCTGAACTAACACAGCTATAGCTATAAATTTCTATTCTTTCTAGTCCTATCACCTGGAGATAAGAGAAAAATCAATAATTACAAGTAATATTTCAACATAAACAACTTACCATTTTGAGGTTACATGTAATTCATTTGTCATAACTACCACCTCTGAAATACGAAAGGCGCCAAAAACAGTACGTTTATAGATCTTCTAAACGTCGTGTTTTCAGTAATAAACAGTAGTTTTATAGACTCATGAGAACACCGAAATAGAAAAAATAAATAAATGATTTTTGTTAAGTAAATAAATATATCATTACGGCTTATTACCCATTGCTGGGTGTGCTAATCTGCTTGTACACAAATATCGGTAGTGATGAAATATTTCCACCGTGCAGGCGCTTACCAGGCGTCACCTCACGAGCACTCATTGTTGGCGTGGAGAGTACACCACAGGGGTCCCACGGTTCCCTAGATTCGCGACCCCATGATAAACCAGATTTTGAATACAATTGATAAACCGAAGGTGATACTTTATTTGAAGCTCTGACTAAAACTTTTATATAAAGAGAAGCAACATATTAGATTTTGGCTAAAATTTATAAACCGGAAGTGATAGTTTATTTGAAGCTCTAAACAGATTTTTGTGAAAAATAAATTGATAAAATCCAAAACATTTCAAATTTGGTATTTAATACTTTTATAATGATAAGAATGACATACTAGATGTTTTCTAAAATTGATAAACCAAAAGTACTACTTTACAGGAAGCTATAAACAGATTTTCTTGAAAAAATATATTAAAACATGATTCAAAACTTCTCAAATTTGATATTTAAAACTCGTGTATAATTTCAAATAACATTATATTTTGATTATACCTATATGATAAGCCGGAAGTGGTATTTAATTTGGAGCTTTTAACAGATTTTCGAGGAAAAACATAATAAAATATAATCTAAAATTTGGTATTACAGACTTTTCTATTTATTGGAACAACAAATTAGATTTTGTTTATAAACGATCAACCGGAAATGATACTTTACTTAAAGTTCATTGCTGTTTCAAGCATAGAATTGACGGGAGGTCATGTGTTGGCCACATCAGATTTTTTTACTTGTTTTTAGATTTCTTTATTATATTTATGTATGCAGAATTATTAATTATACCTACAACATTCTTGTATAATATTTACCTGATATATGTTATAATTGCATATTTCTTATTTCGTTTCCTTGTTCTCGAAATTGCAGTCTTGAATTAAATTCTATTTTATAGTTTAAGTTTGCATCTCTGTGGTTAATTCTCTCAAACTTTAATACCAGAGTATAAAAGCTCTTTGAACTATAAAAGATTCCATTAGTTTACATTTACTAAATATAATGCATTAGACTGTATTATAACTTCATTAATTTGTGGATCATAGTATATGCTATTATAAGTCCATTAAGTGCATTTTATTGACCAATAATTTGGTTTAAGAATTAATGGACAACATTTACGATTACGATGGTCGGAACTCTTATATTTAATAATGTACTGCTAGAAGTCGTGTTTAAATTGTTTGTGAGTGAGCCTACGATTACTAAGCAACGTAGACTGATAAGTAAAGGAAACATAAACCTTTATACTCGTACAACTTTATCTATTGTTTGTCTTCTCTCTATGCATGTGTACTCGTATATGTGAGTATGTTTGTGTATGGGTATGCGTGTATTCGTGTGTACGTAGGAGACAGGAGTGGCTTTTACAATTACAATTCAGCTAATATATTGTAAATTAAAGATTGTCTGATTAAATGTATTTATAATTGCGAGGTATTGTGTGAAAAAGACAATAGAACAGCAACAAAAAATACACCTTATACTCGTACATGTAGAAATTTAAAAAAATTCTGTAATACTTCTTCATGTATTACTCATGGCATGGCCGATGTCACTAACGTAACTTACGTCAAAGGAAGGTATTGTCTTTGATCACAAAATTCGATGATGAGTTTTTAATGAATAAGCACGTTTTTGGGTCCATAGAATACGATTTTAGTATTTTCATACGTAACAAGTGATATGATTATCATCGATGATATTCTCAAGTGAAATGTGCTGCTTCGATTTCACGAGCAATATCTTCGATTATTAATCATATCACGAGCTTATATTTAATGAGAGAATATAATGAATTTTTGTGACACATTGTGTGTGCTGATAACCTAACTTTTAATATATTGTGACAAGGCGAGGGTAAGAATAATAATAGATAAATTTTAGTTTCAATAATCATATTTTGACTCTGTTTATCTATTTAAGTTATAAATGTCAAAATTCAGTTTAGAAATTTTTATCGTATTATAATAGTCACGACGTTTATTTGTTGATCATTAAGTTTAGAAATTATTGTGTATACGTGCGTGACTTTGAATGCCCTAGCCTATGCACCCTGTACCCCTAAGATCATCCTGTCCTGAAGATAGCGTTTTGTTTTATAGTCGAATTTAGTTACTCATAAAGTAAACATGTAGAAGAGTCTAGATTAGTTCGTCGCGTCGTACAGACGTGTTTTGGTTTGGACATGTAGTGTCTTTTAGTTTTGGGGCGCGTGCAGAACGCCCGCCCGCTTGTTTATAGAATGTAACCTGTTAGGCTTAGTTGTATTACTTTAATTGTAAATAAAACATTAGTTAGTTTAATCAGTAAATATATGTTAGTAATGTCCATGTGCATAAATTATGTGTTCATCAAGTGTAAAGTTTTAAGTGTGTGTGTTCTTCCTTCTCACGAAATCCTTTATCATCAGTCAAATAGAGTGTAAGCATAATCCTTTTCAGCTCAGTGTAGGAAACCCTCTCGTGTTACAATATTGTATTACAACATGGTTAATTTGACAATTGCTTTATTACTTTCATCGTTGTTGATATCAACATTTTTATACTCAAAATTAACTGTCAACGTCAAATAAAGAAAACAAATCCCTTATAGTAACGAATATAAATAAGGTGATAATTTCTTTGTTTTTTTATCATCGCTGTGATAGACATGCAACTAGGGAGATTCTGAATGATGATTGGCGGAGAACATGTCACGTGACTCATGAATTATATTATTATATTCTCACTATGATGTCTGTCTATATATATATATATATATATATATATATATATATATATATATATATATATATATATATATATATATATATGTGTGTGTGTGTGTGTGTGTGTGTGTGTGTGTGTGTGACGATTTTTTCGGATCCGATAACTCCAGTACTACAATTCAAAAAATTATTATTCTTTCGTATTCCTTTTCTTTACATCCATATGAAGAGCTGATTAGTACCCTCGTTTGAAGATTTTAACAGTTTTTCTTGAGAAAATGCTGTTAAACATCATGTTATCACATTTAATGTAATTCTAAATATTAAACAATATTTTATTCCTTATGCGATTTGATTGCATTTTATACATCATATTCAATGGATATGGAGTTAAAAAATTATAAAGAAATTAAATTTCATAAAGCAGCCAGCTGTGCTATAACCATGGAAATTACTACTATATTAAGTGTAATTGACGTAGTATGTTGTGTTATAATTTTACTAGAAATGTAAAATCTCTTACAAGAAACTTTCTGTATGGAATTTGTACAAAATACATAAAACTGCTTCAAGGTAAAGGAAAGATAGAATCTTTTGAAAGAAACTTTCTGTATGGAATGTGTACAAAATACATAGAAATGACTGAAGGTAATGTGCTGAAAATTTTATATAAATTGAAAGAAATCTTTAATTCAAACCGAATAATTTTTTAATATTCCATGACGTAGGATTTATAATACGATTCATGTTCACATCGTTTTGAAACGTAAGGGCACTGCAGAATGACGTCAGCATTTGACATTTCTTTGATAAAAAAGCAGTAGTAGGTACTGGTACAAAAATAGCTTTAGTTCAATATTTTGAATTTCAAATAATCAAAAAAAACTTTCACTTTCCTTACCGTTAAATTTAACTCAACTTCATGATTGAACATTAGTAAATGATTGTTAAAAGCTAGAAATGTCAACTTAACAAGCATAAAGGTTTCTCCGGGTACTACTCGGTTGCCATCTAGTGGTGTTGCATATGCCTACGTCATTATTTCGCGCTAGTCCATGGGTCTAAAATATAGAAAATAAAAAAGGGCCTAACATGAAGGAAAACTACTAAAGAATGTTATAAATTGAAGAAAGATATATCAAATACGTGATGGCTATATGTAGACGATAGAGACCTAACGAAAAACAAATGGAGAAAATAGTTAGACAAGTTAACATGTATACAAATTTTGAAACAATGGTACATGTTTTAAATTGTCCTGTAACTTGTACTATTTCTTGTTCCACGTATCTACACATACATAGTTAAAAATTTCTCATTTCTTTGTTTCATAAATAGACCAAGTTGTCAAAAAACAACAAAATCTTGTTTTCTTCTTTATTACATACAAGTTGAACTTCACATTTTACGACTAACTACACATACTTCTGCATTATATTTTAAAACATAAAAAGAAAACGTCCGCAGTCATAACATCGCTGAACGACAAGTACTTTAGTCATTGAGAGTTAGTAACAGTAACATAGCAACGTAAGAGCTTGTGCATGCAGGATTGCTGACAGGCTGCAGCCTGTTGTAGAAGTGCAACTTGCAAGAGGAAAGCGTGGGTATTGCGCCACAGCGCACAATGTTATCGCTAAAACTCTAGGTCGAACAGCAAACCGCCAAGACACTGACAAGATTCTGTTCTATAACAACTACTTACTTGGAAATGTTTATTGGGAGAAATTGGTGAAAAGATATGTTGTAAGAACATTTACCAATAAATGGAGTACTATACCATAGTCCAATTTTAACTATCTTAGATAAGAATACAAAAATATACGTAAATTAATGAGTATTAAGGTACATTCACAAATAAAGATTAAGTTTATGGTTTTTGTTTAGGTTTAAGTATGTCATTCATAAATGTAAGTTGAAATTAACTGTAATTTAGTTTTGATATATACAGACATCCATGTATATGCTTCAAAAACAAGACTAAAATATCGGTAGAGCAGTACTTAACAGATACCCGTGCGCCGTGAAACTGTCATTCGCTCGGCATTATTAGTTATATTTCAGCAATTAAGTTATGATATGACAGTCTCCATGTTCTTCTTGCATTTGTTTAAAAAGCCGAATCCACCAAGTGAATCGTTCTCTTTGGTGAAGTTTGTGACGTCAAACTAAATCATAAACCTAAAGTTTGGACCTTGCAATTTTTAGCTTTATGATTTGGATTTAGAGACCCTAAATTCTGAAGTGTGAATGGAGTCATTACATAATATGCGACCAAAGTCTTTAAATCTAAAGCATAAACCATAAATCTAAACCTAATTTTCATTTGTGAATACACCTTAAGTCATTCATAAATGTACGTTTAAATTACCTGAAAATTAGTTTTGGTATGTACAGACATCTATTTATATGCTTCAAAAACAAGATTAAAATATCGGTAGAGCAACACCCGTGCGCCGTGAAACTCTCATTCGCTCGGCATTATTAGTTATATTTCAGCAATTAAGTTATGATATGACAGTCTCCACGTTCTTCTTGCATTTGTTTAAAAAGCCGAATCCACCAAGTGAATATTAAATAAAGATGAATGTATATATCTATATCATTTCAGACTCGTTCTCTTTGGTGAAGTTTGTGACGTCAAACTAAATCATAAACCTAAAGTTTGGACCTTGCAATGTTTAGCTTTATGATTTGGATTTAGAGACCCTAAATTCTGAAGTGTGAATAGAGTCATTACATAATATGCGGCCAAAGTCCTTAAATCAAAAGTATAAACCATAAATCTAAACCTAATATTCATTTATGAATGTACCTTAAGTAAAAGAATTTTGTGTAAATAAATTACTTCGCAAACTACAAGCGATTAAAATCGATTAATAATTAGCATTATGTATCATGTCTTTGCAATTTGATTGGTTGCTTGATTTTAGTCTCGACTTTTAGTCTTTTAGGCCCGCCTACCGTAAATTCTTCAATGGACAAACACTAGCGCCATCCGCCGCCATAGTTTGTATCATAATTAGGGCTGCGAAAAAGATCGATTAATCGATCTTTATTTGAAAAAAATTGAATAATCCTTTATTTTGAGAAGATCGATCAACCGAAAAAAATTATTTATCGATTAATTGAAAAATCCTTGTACAAAGTAAAGGAAGTATTGTAATCGCGAATAATTTTGGTTTTCAGATTTCAATGGAAATATCCATTTTGACCATCTCTGAATCCATTTTGACTAATTTTGTTGTGACGTCTGTACGTACGTACCTACTTATCTCGCATAACTCAAAAACGGTAAGCCGTAGAAAGTTGAATTTTTTTATTTAGGACTGCTATAACATGTAGTTGTGCGCCTCCCTTTTTGGTCATTACATAATTTCAAGAAGTGGAACTTTACTTGAAGCCTATAATAGATTTTAATAAAAAACTGTTGAATCCTATAATAGATTTTAATAAAAAACTGTTATAAAATAAAATGGTTTTATTTTTATTTTAGAAATAAATGCTTCAAATAATAGTTTTAGAGAATTAAATTCTGCGTCTAGCACATCCAATATTATTAAATTATCCCTTTGTGTAAGCGAGATATGTAAATTTAAAAATTATACACTTTTTACCTCTCGCTAAGAGAGGTATTGTATTCATGCTAAAAATCGCATATCCAGATTTTAATGAATAAGCACGTTTTAAGGTCCCTAGTATCCGATTATAACATTTTTACCATGATGTCCGTATGTGTGTGTGTGTGTGTGTGTGTGTGTGTGTGTGTGTGTGTGTGTGTGTGTGGATGTGTGTGTGTGTGGATGTTGGATTCACTATATCTCAAATACTATGAGACTTAAGACATTTTTAACTACGGATTCCTCAATCTAACAATAATGGGAAGAGTCGAGTCAGTTTTGGTAACAATTGGACAACCGGAAGTAGTAGTTACAAGAAAAAAATCGTCTAAATATTATGTATCGAAAATTTATGTAAATACTTATATTAAAGAACGTTAAATTCTTTATTCGATAAATATAAATTCATTATTATATCTTCTATAGATTTAGAGATAAAGAAAGGCATATAAAATAATTTGATGTAAAAAATCTCAGATCAAACTACTACAAGGCAAGAAATTCAAATGTTTGTAATTGACACATAAATGTCACTGTCAAAAATATTTGTATGCCTCTGTCAAAAATATTTGTATATTATTATGAAGATTATGGAAATAAAAAAAAGTCAACAACGCAAAAGAATATACGTAAAAAAGAATTTAAAAGGAATTTGCGAAAAAATAACGAATATAAAGAAAAAGAAAAGGAAAGTAGAAAAAGAAAATTTCAGGATATTGAATATAAAGAAAATGTAAGTATTGTACATAATTTATTTTAAAATATTCCATAGATCTTGCAAATATATGTGAGAATTATTTTGTAGTGAGACATGAATATATGTATTTGTATTTAAAAATATTTTTCGTTTTATGCGTACAACCAGGTAAAATATCTGGCGAGAGGTTATGTGTTGGCCACATCAGATTTTTAGTTTTTGTAATAAGGCGTGCTATGGATTAGAACAAAATAGTATAAAAAAATTAATGTTATGTTAAATTACGGCAATTTTATAATTAGGTCTATATGAGTATTTCATGTTGGTCTTGCGTACAAAATATATAGAACTAACTTAAGGTAATGTACTGGAAATATTGAATCTTCTGCAAGAAACTTTCTGTGTGGAATTTGTACAAAGTACATAGAACTGACGGAAGGTAATGCGCTGGCCACATCAGATTTTTTTAATTACAGTTAATTATAGGTGTTGAATACATATTCATTTCAAATCTTTCTAAATCGCTAATTAACCAGTTATACTCATCCCATAATATTTCATTATTTTTGACACGTACACGTACTTAAACTTGTAATAAACATTTCATCAAAAATGTAAATTTAAAACTAAAAAGAACACCTTGGAATGCAGCCAAATAAGGCGATGCAAGTCTTCCCAAGACAAATAAATAACAATCTCATAATTGACTTAACACCGATGTTTCTATCAAAGTCAACATGTAGCCTGACTCAGTTAACCTTAACCTTAATCATTTCTTGGCGTCACATTGCGAAATTAAGTACTTTATAAGTTTCTCTTTTTTATTGTCACCTCACAACAGTTAAATTAATGAAACACACAGAAATAAATCACCCAGCATTTAATGGATGGTAAAATGAAAAAAGGATCCGAATACTATTAATTTATTTTATATGCAAAGAAAATACAGGGTGGGGCAGAAAAACCTATCCGATTTCAAAACGTTATAAAATTAAAACCACTCAACTTGTCAAAAAAATTTTTTATTAACATATCGCAAATTTTATCCCATTTTTAAATTTAAGTTTTGAAAAGCACATCACTCAAATGTCGTCCTTGGGAGCGGATACACTGATTTAGGCGCTCGCGGTAGCTTTCCATGACTTTCACCGTCATTTCCACAGGAATTTCTTCAATTGCCCGAGCAATTTCCCTTCGTAAAGCAAGAAGGGTCCTTGGTCGATGCTGGTAAACCTTCGATTTGAGGTAACCCCAAAGGAAGAAGTCACATGGAGTGAGATCCGGTGAGCGCGGCGGCCAGCCAAGATCACCTCTCAGGGAAATGAGGCGACCGGGAAACAGTTCCCTGAGAATGTCCATTGATCGTCGCGATGTGTGGGCGGTTGCACCATCCTGTTGAAACCACACATTTTCCACGCCATTTTCTTCCATTTTGGGTCTAAGAAAATTTTCCAGCATGAAACAATAGCGCTCGCTGTTGATCGTTACGGTTTGCCCATTTTCTTCAAAAAAGTAAGGCCCCCAGACGCCTAGGCGGGAAAGAGCACACCACACAGTCACTTTTGGGCTATGGAGGGGTTCCTGATGGATTTCTCGAGGATTTTCGTCACTCCAATATCGAAAATTCTGCCTGTTAACGGCACCACAAAGGTGAAAATGGGCTTCGTCCGTGAAGAGCACAACATCGTCGTTTGGGAGTTCTCGGAGATCGCGACACAGGTTCGTACGGGTTTCAAAATCCCTTTCACTTAATTCCTGTGCAACAACCATTTTGTAGGGATGCATTTTGAGGTCCCGGTGCAAAATGCGCCGAATACTGCGGTTGGAAATCGCCAAAGCGAGCGAATGTTTTCGCGCCGAACGACGCGGGGAACGTTCAATCGCGGCTCTCACATTGGCCACGTTTTCAGGTCCTGTTGCTGTCCTGGGACGTCCAGGCGACTTCTTTTTCAATGCTGAACTCGTCTGTCTAAAATTTGACACCCACACTTTAATCGTAGCGTGATGTGGAACAGGATCATGACGCCCGAGTCTGAAATGAATTCGAAAAGCACGTTGTGTAGCAATTATCGAACCGCCGCATTCGATAAACCGCTCAATAACAAAAGCACGATGTTCACCAGACCAAGGCATGTTGACTACTGACAAATGGCATAAAACCGGCTTTCTAACGGTTTTTACCCCACTACTCTACCTGCTCCCTCTTCTGGGAAAAAGGGATTTGAAATCGGATAGGTTTTTCTGCCCCACCCTGTACGAATATTTTGTTGTATACAGGGTATTTCTATACTTATGGATTAAATATTAAAGGATGATAATACAGCTAAGAGTAAGTCAAAAAGTCTTAATTCGCAAAGTCCAATTCTCAACTGGTTCCGAGATACTTTATCTTTATACCATTGGTGGATCCAGCGGGGGGCGATGGGGGCGATCGCCCCCTCCTTGGTGGTTGGTAAATTTTAATAAAATAATAATTTAAAAAAATATATTATCTCGTAAATATCGTCGTTTGGTTACTTGATATGAAATAATTCAGAGCAAGTTGACAACTACTATGCTGGGCACCCCGTATCGTGGAATAGACTCGCCAGTCGTCAGTACGTCGGTCGCAGTTTTATTAATGCGTAATGTACTATTAGGTTTCATCGAGATAATTATACATCATGTAGTACAGAAGAATACTACAGAAAAAGTATTTGTATTCCTATGTTAGATTTTATGATAATCGATTTGAGGACTCGTTTTTCTAAAGATACTCTCAATGCATTTCATTTAAGTGTTTTACTTCCCCATAATTTAACAACAATAAATACAGAAGACTTGCAAACATCTACCAAAATATTGTGGCAAAAATACAAAATGATTTTATTAAATATACAAAACGTTAATTCACTGGAAATATTTTCTGCTGAATTAACTATGTGGCGCGCTAAATGTCTACGTTTAATTCAATCTCCTTCAAAAGAAATAAATTTATTAAATGCTGTAGAAATATATTCCTCTATTGACTTTGATGTGTATTCAAATTGCCATACACTACTTGAAATATTATTAAAGTTGCCTGTGTGCAGAACGTAGATTTTCCGCTCTTAGAAGGCTGAAGACATAGCTGCGAAAAAGGATGACAGACAGGTTATTAGGACTGGCACTTATGCATGTGCATCAAGACATAGATATAAACATTGAAAATGTAATTAATCGTTTTGCTGCTTCAAAACAGAAAAGAATTGATTTTATAATTTAATTGATTTGTATGTATAAATTTATCCTTTGTTATGCAGTATATTTACATATTATTTTTTTGTTGTCAACATATCATATTTCATTGCTGAAATAAACGAAAAATCGATTACTTAATTTTGTATTTCTGTACCTTCTTTTGAAAACTTATAAAGTCTTTATTCTATGCTTTAAGCTTAAATTAATGAAATATTGCTTCTATTTTATAAAATTGTCATATTTTCATATGTCTTTTAATTCGAACGAAGTTAAAGTTTCTTAATTCGCCCCCTCCTTGGACATTTCCTAGATCCGCCCATGCTTTATACAGGCCCAAAATCATATTAGTTGCGCCGATTAACATTTTCAACAAATAAATTACAAATCCTATGCGAATGGTGAGAAATTTATTTCGACTAGTTTAAAATATAGATTTTAAACTTACAAAAATAGATTTTTGAAAATAAAACATTTATAAAATCCTTAATCTATCTACTATAACATTTGTCTGAAACATTTTTTTTCGATCTGTCCAAAAAAAGTTTTTATTCAAATTGAATGGACCTTTCCAATTTAAGAGCTATCTCTTTCTATCGCTGCAAATAGTAAGAAAATGGCGCGAACAACTGCCAGTTGGGCTGTCAAACGAAACGTCAAAAATATTGCAGTCATTAAAATACCTGTATTCTCAGTGAAAATTTGCATCGTTAGACATTTTGCCTTCAATAAAAGCTTTTGTAACTTATTTCGATAAGATTTTTTAAAGTTATCTTACATTTTACGTCTAATTTTTTTAGAATCAAACGTCATAGATCTCAGTTGTTCTTACTATGCGCAGATCTCCATTGCGCATATCTTCTATCTCTTTAAATTGGAAAGGTCCATTACAAGATAAATTTAACAAACTGCAACAATCTTTTTAAACAAAGTAGGCTTGCTGCCATTAAACAAGAAAAATAAGAAACAAACAAGCAAGAAAAATAAAATAAGAACAATGAAACAACAACCGATTAAATTATGAAAATTATTTTACTTTCTTAAATATCGTTCTGCCAGAGCTTCTTGATGACTTACCGCTAAACATCAGACGAAGACGTTAGTGGACATTTTGAAAATCAAATTTAGTCCCTCCCTTGTTGTTTCATTGTTCATTATTTCATTTTTCTTGTTTGTTTGTTTCTTGTTTTTCTTGTTTAATGGCAGCAAGCCTACTTTGTATTAAATGATTGTTACAGTTTGTTAAAATGAATCTTGTAATTCAATTTGAATAAAAAAAAAATTCTGGGCAGATCGAAAAAAAATGTTTCAGACAAATGTTATAGTAGATAGTTTAAGGATTTTATAAATGTTTCATTTTCAAAAATCTATCGTGTGGTTTTCAAAATATCTTGTTTTGAAATTTTTGATCGGTCGCCATTTTGTTATTTAATAAAATAGAAAATAATTGTAAATACAAATGTTTTAGAGAACCAAAAGCAAATGCAGAAAGTTTTTGTATTTTTTAAATATTCCTTAAAATAAGGGAGTAATGACGATTTTTCGAAAAACAAAAAAACGCCAATAACTATGAGCTGGGGCTCCAAATCAAAGAATTGAACTAAGAAAAGTTGTTACAACTTAGTATTAAAACCCTGTGTATATAGTTCGAGGATGATATACCTACTATATCATTTTAATAAACAAATACTTCATTTTGTAGATGCTTCTTTCTATAAAGAATATCTTTGAAATAAATTTATATTGGAGTAAACACGAAAGAGAACTATTTCATGCATGTCAGAAAATTGAGTGAAAACTGCTTGTGCTTCATATTTTTGCTTGAAATTTTATGTAAAGGCAGGTTTTTTTATTTAGTTGAGAGTAGAGCTGAATGTTTTTCCAGACGAGTATACTTGTGAAGCTGGCCAAAGCAGAGCTTCACAGTAGATTAATTTTAAACGTTTGTGAGTTGCCCTGGCGGAACCATTGTTGAAAAGGAGATTAATCCACTGGTATTTTATTATATCCGCTATTTATTTGGCTATTGTTCCCCCTTATTAGATAATGGTTATATTTATAACCTCATCTTAATCACTGCAACTCGACAATTCATTATATTAGTTATATACGGACATCTTACATTGCTAGCCAAAAGTGTTCTAACACAATAAATTTTCTTTATATTATGTACTATTAAAATTGAAAGATGGTATACAAAGTTGAACTACGCAATTCTATCTATATTAATTGCCGAAACGTGAAATTGTTAACGTTTTTGGGGATCAAATATTGAGTACTGCGCCAAACTTTACAGCGACTAAATCCTACGACCAATTGTCACAGCGCTTAAATTTAACCTGACCAATTTCGGCCATTACAAGAAGTTGAAGATATAGGTAAACGACTGTGATAGGGATGAACGAAAAAAATTGTACTCAGGAATAAAAAATAAATTGTCGTAAATACTAATCTTGAAGATTTCGTCAAATATACAAAATTATTATAAAAAGTACACGTCGACCAAATATTTTTTGTAAAACACATTGAAAACCAGAAATGGCGAACAACAAAGGCCATTTATGTATGGACAAGAAACAAGAATGAACAATAAAATATATAAAAAATCTGATGTGGCCAGCACATTACCTTCCGACAGTTCCATGTATTTTGTACAAATTTCGTACAGAAAGTTCCTTGCAAAAGATTCTATTTCTCGTACATTACATGGCGGCAGTTGTATATGTTTTATACAAATTCCATGCAGAAAGTTCCTATATTTTCAGCACAATTATAACACAAACATACCCTGTCAATTGCACTTGACACTGACATCTTTCAATCAGAACTTTCTTAATATAGTAGCATAGTTATAGCATAGTTGGCTAATTTCTGAAATTAATTTTTTTTAACTCTATATCCATTTAATATGAAGTATAAAATGCAGTCATATCGTATAGAGAATAAAATATTCTTTAATATTTATAATAACATTAAATGTGAAAAAATGTAATTTATCATTGTTTTTTCAAGAAAAACTGTTAAAATCTTCAAATGTGGATACTTTTCATTGACCAATTATAACTAAAATCTAATCAGCTCTGCATATGGATGTAACGAAGAGAAATACGAAAGAATTATAATTTTTGGAATTGTAGTATTAGAGTTATCGCAGAGCAAAATTTTGTCACACATACACCCTCTCTCTCTCACACACACACGCACACACACACACACGCACACACGCGCGCGCACACACACACGCACACACGCACACACGCACGCACGCCCGCACTCACGCTCGCGCGCACACACACACACACGCACGCACGCACGCACACACACACACACACGCGCACGCACACACGCACGCACGCACGCACACACGCACACACACACTCATTAAATTAAATTAAGTTAAAATCTCACCACCAAATTTTTTGACCAAAGACAATACCTTCCTTAATTAATGACAAAAATAACTAGTTACTTATTTTAAACATTTTGCAGATGGCGTATATGGAGCTGAGGTATATTTTGTATATTGACGAAATCTTCAAGATTTGCATTTTTGACAATTTATTTTTTAAAAATTTAACTTGTTCAGTAAGTACCTTATTGTATTTATAATTGTAATTATACTTACCCACGTTTTTTCCATAGTAGCCCTGATGAAGCTCCAATTGGGGACGAAACGTTACCCTTACAACATAACTGACTGCAGTCCTGAGTACAATTTTTTTCTTTCATTACAAGTGGTGTTGGTAATATAGCATACTGTAAATATGTCATCATTTATTGTGTATTGCACAAAACGTATTTAAACCAAACAAAACCAACCAAAACCTAACCTACAGTGACCTCCGCTTGGCCACACCCACGTATTCGGTTTTTGAATGATTCAGGCGAAGCGCTGTCTGGCGATGCGCAATTCTGTATTTAAATATTTGGGATTTGAAGGATTCGGTGCAAGCATATTCTGATTTGGAATATTCATGTAGGTAACTAATTCTATGGCAGAGCGGTGTCGCTTATATAGCAGCCCCAACACCGTCTGGAACTCTTCATCATTATCCCGAAAGACATTACAATGCACGGGTAACTACGATTATCTCCTCTCTTGTTTACACAGTAGTCCCCGCGCGCTCATCTATATTATTGACCTAGACTCCTCCTCCCTACTAGAACGCTTCTATCATAGGCGTCGGCTCGCACATGCTGGCTGGGTCCGCGAACTAAATGTCGTAGGTACTCCGTCTCACGTTACAATACGTTATAAGAAAACAGTTTTTCTTTACACAAAAGTGGCCTATTAATTTTAGACAATAATGCTTCAAATAAATATTGTACAGCATTTTATTCACATCCCTAGATACATACGTCTTATCTAATGTTTGTACAATTTAAAAAGAATTATCACATACCTACCTATTTTCTCGTATTTAATCATAAGGTCATCAACACGACCCCGATAAAGCTATTAGTATTTACTCTTCTCTCGATATGCGTGAATTGTCGCTGCCATTTGACGCAGAAATATGTAGTGTCATATAAGTATATTTTCCGCAAATAGATTCCGCTCCAAAAGGGCAAAAATGTGTTCGTTCTGCGTCGATATGTACACAGAAGCAGAGTAGCGTAGAGAGATCCTATGGCTCCGAGATTGCGGTATAGTGCAAACATCTGTACATATTTGATTTATGATTTTTCCACTTCCGGTGGTGATGCGCGCCAAGTGCTGATCAAGATGGACGCCGCGATATCCGGGATATCGATACTGGAGTATCAGGATATCATATTTACTCTACTTTCTACTTAGTGGTGTAGGTGCGGATTGCTGCAGTGAGTGCAGCATTCTCAATGCATATCGCATATGAGTGAGATTGTCAGATTACGATTTGTTCACTACTTTACTTTTTATCACACTTACACCCTTTAAAATAGAACACGGTGCTTTAGTAGTAACTTACTGCGTTTTCTCTTTACTGAGAATAATGATGAAAAGTGTAGATGCCGCGTGCCTGAGTGTCTGGTCGGAAATCTGGGGATTCGGGTTCGAACCTGAACGACGCCAAATATTTTGAATTTTAAATAGCTCAAAATTGACCCCTGTGGTTCACTCTTCACGCCAGCATTTAGTGCCCGTGAGGTGTCGCCTGGTAAATTAAATAAATTTGTTACAGAAAATGGCATATCTAGATTTTAGTGAAAAAGCACGTTTTAAGGTCCCTAGAATCCGATTATAACATTTTTACGATGATGTCCGTGTGCGTGTGCGTGTGTGCGGGTGCGTGTGTGCGTGTGTGTGTATGTGTGTGTATGTGTGTGTATGTGTGTGTGTGTGTTTGTGTGTATATGTGTGTGTGTGTGTGTGTGTGTGTGTGTATGTTGGATCCACGATTTCTCAAATACTATAAGAGTTAAGACATTTTTAACTACGGATTCCTCGATCTAACAATAATGGGAAGAGTTGATTAAGTTTTGGTAACAATTGGACAACCGGAAGTAGTAGTTGCAAGAAAAAAATCATCTAAATCAATTCATTATTATATCTTCCATAGATTTAGAGATAAAGAAATGCAAATAAAATAATTTCATGTAAAAAATCTCAGATCAAACTACTTCAAGGCAAGAAATTCAAATGTTTGTAATTGACACAAATGTCACTGTCAAAAATATTTGTATGCCACTGTCAAAAATATATGTACATCATTATGAAGATTATGAAAATATAAAAAGTCAACAACGCAAAAGAATACGCGTAAAAAGATTATAAAAGGAATTTGCGAAAAAATGACGAATATAAAGAAAAAGAAAAGGAAAGTAGAAAAAAGTTATGTATTGTACATAATTTATATTAAAATATCCCACAGATTTTGCAAATATATGTGAGAATTATTTTGTAGTGACATTAATATATGTATTTGTATTTAAAAGTATTTTTTGTTTTATGCGTATAACCAAGTAAAATATCTGACGAGACGTTATGTGCATCAGATTTTTTCTTTTTAAAACGTTATTATTATTAATTTAAAATGATTAGTTCTTTGACAGTGACATTTATCTGTCAGTTACATAAATTTGAATAACTGCGTAAGGAGTTTTGTTTGTTTAAATCGTAGGGTTTGGGGTTTAAATTATAGATAATTTTATAATCTTTATTTTTTTAATAACATTAATCTTGAAAAAATAACTAAAGGTATTTTTCGAAGAAAAACTATTTTGAGCTTTCAGTAAAGTTTCATTTCCTGTTATCCGATTTACACCAAAATCTAATGGGGTCTTTCCAGAGTAGAAAAAGTTCGAAATACAAGGTTTCAAAATTTTCTGAATGATAGTATTTGAGTTAGAGTGGAGGATCCACACACACATACACACAGACATCATCGTGAAAATGTTAAAATTGGATTCTAGGGACCTTAAAACGTGGTCATTTACCAAAGTCTCGATATGCGATTTTTAGCACGATCCCTATACCTCCCTTACCAAGGGCAGCGGGAGGTAAAAATGCCGATTAGAACCTACTACTTTATGTTAATACTTCAAAAAATCACTGGGGTCGCAATGACCTCACGCGACTAGTTACGAGATTCTGTTTCACGCGACTAACTAAGGGTTAATGTAGTAAATTACCTTCAAATATGTACATTTCCAACATTCATTTTGTTTCTTACATAGTAAAACAACTACAAAATAATTCATGAATGCCATTTAACTCCTTTTACAGCAGAAACAATACTCTTTGACTAAAATGACAAGAAGCTTATTTATTCTATTAGTCTGAATTGAAAAGCGTGGAAATTTAATAATTTCTCGCGTAGAATTTAATTAGTGTCTCGTGGGTCACTGTTAATTCCAACTTCCTCGTTTCTTTTTCAGATTTACTTCGTAGACTAGCACAGCAATACGCTTCGCTGAGGGAAAATGCCAAAGCTGAAAAGGTAAGATAATTAATTACTTTTTTATAAACGCTGGCTTGACAGGAGTATACTATAAATATGCTATTATATCCCCCACGAATCGATATTCGACTTGGAGTGCGTTACGCCCGATAAAATGTACATTTAGTTTGTCTTTTATGGAGGTTATATTAGACATTTTATGCGCTAATTTCCGAAAATTGACGGTTTGATGGATTTTAATACTG
Organism: Harpalus rubripes; assembly: GCA_963082715.1. Taxonomy (NCBI): domain Eukaryota; kingdom Metazoa; phylum Arthropoda; class Insecta; order Coleoptera; family Carabidae; genus Harpalus; species Harpalus rubripes. The sequence continues at coordinate 7,979,035 of OY720453.1, read as the reverse complement.
CACGCTAATTAAAACTGAAAATCAGAATGAATTTGTGGAGATACTTTGTAAATTTAATGAACATAAATAAACTTTGCAATAAAATCGATGGAAGTTTTTGTAAAAATCATGGACTTCACCGGGATTTAAATCCAGGACTTTCCTATGTCTAGTGCAGGGCCGGACCGATAGGTGAGGCGGATTGAAATAGGCGCCAAAATGTCATACTCAAAATATAAAATTTGAATAAACAGCTGAAAAATTTCTTAATAATTTAATGCACTTATACCACTTATAAAATTATATTAAATATGATTACAACCGATTCTTCGTTTGCCACTGAGCATTCTAAAATCGTTTGCCTTTTTTGTAGCGATAACATACGAAGCGAAGTACAAGAGAAAGAAATTGAAAAAGAAATTTTCAATTTTAAACGGTGTACCTATTAATTCTTTGGATGATTTAAATTTTAAACAATTTACAGTTAATGTTAAACGATAACGATGAAGCCGATATATCTGCAATTGATCTCACTGAGGAACTAATAAATATTTGTCTAATTTTATCATAGATACTAAAAAATGCTGAAGAAAAATTGAATTTTATTTGTAAATATAATTTTCAACGATTATATTACCAAACGTTGTTATAGCTTTAAGAATACTTTTAATATTATCGGTAACTAGCAGCACCGAAAAGCTGAACATAGTTTTTCGAAAGTGAAAATTATAAAGAATTATTTTCAAAAAAGAAACAAGAACGACTAAATGATCTAGGCATAGTTTCAATAGGAGCAATAGATAACAAAACTATAAAGATGCTATCAAGCTATTTGTGGTAAAAACTGCTCGAATAATTATTTAATAAATGTTTTTTACCTCTTGCTAAGAGAGGTATTGTATTCATGCTAAAAATCGCATATCCAGATTTTAGTAAATAAGCACGTTATAAGGTCCCTAGAATCCGATTATAACATTTTGTGTGTGTGTGTGTGTGTGTGTGTGTGTGTGTGTGTGTGTGTGTGTGTGTGTGTGTGGATGTGTATGTTAAAAATAAACTTGTTAAAATATATTTTCTATTCTGTAACTATCAATTCTGTTAAAACTTTAACACGCGTGTTAAAATTAGATGTTAAGACTGTATATTTTAACGTCATTCAAAACGATGCCTTTAAAATTTTAACATCTGTTTATACAATAAAATTACAAAAGCATTTGAATATGTTGCACTTCTAACGAAAGAAAATTACCGTGCATGATGATAAAAAATATCTACGTAATATTTAGTACAATATACAACCGTTTTACAAAATATTTTATTTAATACGGTCACACGTTCCATCGTATGTCTTTGTGTATCACAGCTTGGTGCCAGTAGAAATATTTAATTAACATATTTCGATCAAAATTCACAACTGAATCTTTGAATGGTATTCCGAGAGCACGATGGCACGAATTAAACATAGTTCTTTATTATTATGTATTAAATACAGTTAAAATTGTTTATTCCTACGTTGTTCGTCAAACCATAACGTAGCTTAACATTTTTTTAGCTGGCCAATTCAAGAGGAAGAAATTTTTATATACCTAATTATAATTTATTACAATTTCAATATAATTCATTTTTAATATGGATCCTAAAAATGAGACATGATTATACAGCTGATTTTTATTTATTTTCAGAAGGATTATTTCCAATCGTTTATCTAAAAATTCTAAGTGACAGATTCGTTTTCTAAAATTTCGAAGTTGACAGATAAATTGGCAGTTGTTTAGGTACTTTTATTTATTTGTGTTATGGTTACTAACCACATGACTTAAGCAAAGATGTGTCTTTTTTCTATCTTGTTTATCACTTCATTCTGGTGTTTAACAGACATGTTAAAATTTATTATTTTAACAGCAGTGTCAAATTTTCGCGTAGAGAATACCAAAAAATGAATTTATTTTTAACAGTCATGATATAATGTAGTTTTTAAAAGGCATGTTAAAATTCACATTTTTTACAGAATACACCCAATTACTTTAAAAATAAAATTGTTAGGGAAAAGTCATCGAATTTTAATCTTAGGCCACTCAAAGAGATTGATAGGTTGTTTTGTTATTTTTAGACCAAAATAGTCTTTAGAACCGAACCTTTATATCTTTGGTCCGATACACTTTAAAGAACGCAACTACCGCATCGATAGAAATAAATTTAGTGGTTTCTAAATTCGAGATTTCCAATTCACCATTATAACTCACTATTTCATTTCCTCATTCTGCGGTGGGAAGTAAAACATTTCCCATTTTCTAATAATTCAAAAAACCATTTTGCGGTGTAAACGAGCAAAGAAGCAAACATTATTGTGTGAACAAATGACCGTATACCTCTCGTATATTATTTATAAATGGTCGTGTTGCGTGAAAACAAAAAGTATCCCGTGGCATTTGTCTTAGAGTGAGTGAAGGCTGAGCGTGAGCTGGAGCGCTCCTGGAGGAGCAGCAAGGAGCAGAGTACAAACCTGCTGTCAGCACTGTTGGGATTACAAGCTCAGATGAGATCACGGTTTGCACGGTTGGCCGACAACATCAAGCTCGCAAACTCCTCACCCACACCCACACAACAAGTGCGCGAGTACGAGTGTGTTTTGTTACCCGACAGACCGTACACTTTCGGAAAATTGTTCAAATTACAGACTTACTCGATGTTACACTAACTTTAACGCCGTTCGGCCAACTCAACCAAAAGACAAATGTGACTGACGTCTACAAAATCTACACAAATTCGTACACCAGGAACTAGTTTACTTTGTTGAGCTACATTTCATACAATTTCACGTTAACTTCTACAAAAATACGTACTGTATTGATTGGTAGACTAAACTAAAATATGTTATAAAATTTCAGTTTTACCTTTGTAATTTCATTTCACTGTACCTATATTTATTATCCCATTCAATTTAAATTTATTGTTTTCTTTATAATTCTTTTATGTAAAAGTGGAAACCTATTATTGGTTTTATACTGTTGGTTTCCCACAAAATAGTAAATAAATAAATAAATAAAAAAATAAATTATTTCGGGAACTCTCATTTGTATTCCGTTATGGAAATCGTACGCCTACTTTTCGATGCTTTAATAGTTATTTATGTATCAAGGCACTGAAGTTGTACTTTTTATCACGAATGTGGAATTTATTTGCCGAGGCCGTAGGGTCGAGGTGTGGATGTGTGGATGTTGGATTCACGATTTCTCAAATACTATAAGACTTAAGATATTTTTAACTTCGGATTCCTCAATCTAACAATAATGGGAAGAGTTAATTAAGTTTTGGTAACAATTGGACAACCGGAAGTAGTAGTTACAAGAAAAAAATCATCTAAATATTATTTATCGAAAATTTATGTAAATACTTATATTAAAGAACGTTAAATTCTTTATTCGATAAATATAAATTCATTATTATATCTTCTATAGATTTAGAGATAAAGAAATGCATATAAAATAATTTGATGTAAAAATTCTCAAATCAAACTACTTCAAGGCAAGAAATTCAAATGTTTGTAATTGACACATAAATGTCACTGTAAAAAATATTTGTATGCCACTGTCAAAAATATTTGTACATTTTTATGAAGATTATGAAAATAAAACAAGTCAACAACGCAAAAAAATATACGTAAAAAAGAACATAAAAGGAATTTGCGAAAAAATGACAAATATAAAGAAAAAGAAAAGGGAAGTAGAAAAAGAAATTTTCAGGATATAGTGGACCCCCGGTAATCCGACAAACGTTTTGCAGGGCAGTGTCGGACTATCGAATTTGTCGGATTATAGAGTACTGCCTAAGACACCCTATAGTACGGAATTTTTTACAAACGAGTACCTTGTAATCCGACAAATTACAGATCCAGTGATAAGATTCTATATGTTATACTCTGAAGTACAAATCATACTTCATTATGTATGTCAAATTTAGTAAATTAAACAACACAATAGAACTTACAAACAATAATAACTTTACATTAGGAAATATGTAATTGTGTACAAACAAATGTACATACTAAAATAATCAAAAATTATGAATAAAATCATAGTATGAATCAATCATCATCAAATCAATACCTACGCGTCGAGCACATTAGTGGTGGGGTCATGTCGGATTACAGGGGGTGCCGGATTAGCCAGGGGCCGGATTACCGGGGGTCCACTGTATTGAATATAAAGAAAATATATATATATTGTACATAATTTATATTAAAATATCCCATAGATTTTGCAAATATATGTGAGAATTACTTTGTAGCGAGACATGAATATATGTATTCGTATTTAAAAATATTTTTCGTTTTATGCGTACAACCAGGTAAAATATCTGGCGAGAGGTTATATGCTGGCCACATCAGATTTTTGTCATTGTAAGCAGTTCATTTCGTCGCTAATATCTTACTTAATTAAGAAAAGTTTGCTATTTAAGTTGTCATTCAGTTTGAATATTACCCTTTCAATTCAACAAAAAATTTATCCTAATTTGTAATAACAATTATTCTATTCAAGTTTTAAAAAACATCGCGTGAAGCAGCCGGAAGTGCCCGTTTGAAAGACAAGCGAACCATTTTTAGGTTACAGTATTTACGTACCTTAAACTTAAGTAGAAGAAATCTAAAGACCTGCAATAAGTGGTTTGAAAATGCTTAAAAATGCCAACAAACAAAATCTCGTCGGTATGTCGGTAAACTCCCGGATATGTTTGATACTCTGTAGTTCAGAATATGCAGAGTTGATTTCAATTTGAAATAAAACCTTCGTTATTTATTAATGTGTATATATTATATTACAAAGTAACAGAAAAATGTTTTTACTTTGATGTTATTAATATCTCAAAGTTAACTTCATAATAACAATAATATCAGTATCAAATTACAAGCCCTTCAATTCTGACTCTTATGTTTTCTGACAATTGAAAGTATAGTTTTTGCTTAGGACAGTGCTTCATATTCTGACGTCACACTATTCTACCCTATGGCCCACCTGCTCACGTGCGCCAACTTAGAAGAGGAATGCACGAGAGAAGATCAAGATAAAGCAACATAAGCTGCTATAAACTGTGCAATATTTTGGATGAATACTATTTAGCTAGGCCATTTTGCCAGTTTTTGCGGACGGTTTTTACTTTGGCATAAGGAGAGAATCTCCGGAGAAGATGCATCCTCTCCGTCCTAGTTTATGCCGGGCGATGCATCAGACCTATGATATCCAAATTTGTCTATTTATATGGTTTTAACAACAAGTGCTCAGCAAATTCAATCTACATGATCCGGATGCGGGATTTCGCTACCGAAAATCGATCACTTCAATTTGTAAGGAGTGAGAAAAATTTGTTGTAATATATTATATATTTATTGTATATTTTTTATTATTTGTGTATATTGTATATGGTTTGGAAACGAATAAAGTGTTTTATAAACTCAAAATCCTGTGCTTGAATTAAAGATGAGAACTGATTGTCTGATTTTGCATTTTCGGTAGATTTACGCCTTTTAGGTTTAAATAAATTAGTAAATAGGTAATATGCTTCAAACAATGACAACTTTTGAAATTAAACTGAATTATCATAAGTAATAATACAAGACCTCCTGACTTTTATCGATAAATTTTTATTTTGCACGAATTTTTTTTGTTTAGCAACAAACATGAAAGCAAACTACATGTTAAATCCCGACTACGAAGGAGGAGGGGTCCTAGAAATGTGTTCTCTTTTATGTTTGTATCATGTTATTGATATGCCCTAGAATGAAATCAATAGAATGGCGAAAAGTGAAAAGAAAAGGCAAAATAACCGGCGCCAGTTTTTCTACATCAACATATTTTTGCTTATGCTAGCTCGCAGAATATTTGTTCTAGTTTCATTCCATTCATCCTGACGCATGTATATAAATAGCAAAGCTAGTTTTAAAGGACAATATGGCCAAGGATGTAGGATAATTTATCCTTAAGATAATATAGCTCCTTGGCACAAAGAAAAGAATAGTCATATTTTTTTTGTAAATGAACTAAAAATGTATTTTTCATTTTAAACCCAATTACTTTCTTTTTTCCAATTTACTTGTAGTCTAATGATACATTTAAATTCTAAATTTAATAGGTATTCATTTTTAAAATTTCTAAATGAATTGAGGAACTTTCAGAAGCATGTTTTACTCTAATAATAAATACAATTTTTTACCATAAGGTATTGTGACATTTGTGAGATTAAGGAATCATTTTGTCCTTTTTTGTACATTCAAAATTTAAATCATATAAGTGATTAGAGACGTCCTTAGTCCTTAGAAAAAAGATTAAGCGAATCCTTATTTTTGGATTAGCGAATTTTAATCTAATTCTGGCAGTTTATTTCTTAAAATTTAGTCTAATCTAATCCAAGTAACTACCTTTTTTGATAATAAAATGAAGATTAAATTTTAAATACAGGGATAAAATAGCGTTCACTAATTCCAAAATGAGAATTAGCTTGAACTTTTTTGCGAATCGTTAATTTTTATCAACCTAAATACATACCAACATATTTACATATACTGTATTAATTTCCTTTCCTATTGTTCTATTTACTTTTTTCTTTTTAAAACTAAACTATTATTAATTTGAAATGATTAGTTCTTTGAGAGTGACATTTATCTGTCAGTTACATACATTTGAATAACTGCGCAACCAAGGAGTTTTGTTTTTGTAAAGCATAGGCTCCGGGATTTAAATTATAGATAATTTTAGAAATTTATCCATAAAATATATATAAAAAGTATTAATGCAAATCTGTAGAAAATTTAATAATATATTTTATAATAACATTTAAATGTTTTAAATAAATATATACTTTTGGCGATGTGGATCTTGTTTATTAAAAAAGTAAACGTTTGTGGACGTTTCGGTGGTGCAACTCCACCATCATCATCTACAATAATGACAACAATATTTTTTGTTAACATGGTAAACAACAAGGGTCTATTTAGTACATACCTTTATAAAAACAAACGTGCCAAACATTAAATAAAAGAATATACCAACACTCTTACCATTGTAAAAAAAATAATATACATCACAGTGGTATTTCAAAGCACTTTGTTGAAACAGAGCACATCTTTGATTTCAAAAATCCAGAAATCTTAAAACACGAAAAAGTGTATAACAAAAGATTAATATATGAAACTCTTTTTATTAATATTAACGGTAAGAATACACTTAACAACCACACTGATCATAAAGACAATTTAAAATACGCGCGCCCTTTTTTTAAATAATTTAAAGTAGCGCCACACGCCACACACTTCATAACAATAATTCTTTTGGTTAAACACATTCAGTCTTCTGACAGGCACTGGCTGGTTAACATGTTTTTATAGAAGATGCTGTCAAATTAAAAATGTATTAACTACTCATTAATTTGTAATAAATGTTTTTATAAAGGTATGTACTAAATAGACCATTGTTGTTTACCATGTTAACAAAAAATATTGTTGTCATTATTGTAGCTGATGATGGTGGAGTCCACAAACGTTTACTTTTTTAATAAACAAGATCCACATCGCCAAAAGTATATATTTATTTAAAACATTTCCTTGGATCAACCTCCTCCACAAAATGAATAACATTTAAAGGTATTTTTCGAAGAAAAACTATTTTGAGCTTCTAGTAAAGTGTCATTTCCGGTTATCCGATTTACGCTAAAATCTAATGGGCTCTTTCCAATACAGAAAAAGTTCGAAATACAAGCTTACAAAATTTTCATACGTAATATAACAAGTGATATGATTATCATCGATGATATTCTCGAGTGAAATGTGCTGCTTCGGTTTCACGAGCAATATCTTCGATTATTAATCATATCACGAGCTTATATTTAATGAGAGAATATAATGAATTTTTGTGACACATTGTGAGTGCTGCTAACCTAACTTTTAATATATTGTATTACAACATGGTTAATTTGACTATTGTCTTATTATTTTCATCGTTGTTGATATCAACCCAACGATTATCGCACATTTTTATACTCAAAATTAATTGTCAATGTCAAATAAAGAAAACAAATCCCTTAGTAACGAATATAAATAAGGTGATAATTTCTTTGTTTTTTATCATCGCTGTGATAGATATGTAACTAGGGAGATTCTGAATTTTGATTGGCGGAAAACATGTCACGTGACTCATGAATTATATTCTCAGAATGATAGTATTTGAGTTAGAGTGGAGGATCCACACACACATACACACATACATATACACACAGACATCATCGTGAAAATGTTAAAATTGGATTCTAGGGACCTTAAAACGTGGTCATTTACCAAAATCTCGATATGCGATTTTTAGCACGATCCCTATACCTCCCTTACCAAGGGTAGCGGGAGGTAAAAAGTCCTAATATGCTTTTAATATCATTAAACGTGTAAAAATTACAACAAAAATGCATGTAACACAGTAATCTCTTACATTAGCTGACATACGAGGTCTGTTAGAAAAGTATCCAACCTTATTTTTTTGCGAAAACTTGATGGATTTGAATCAAGCGCGCTTGCATGAGCCGACCTTGAACCTTCGTGCGCATGCGGGAGTTTTTTCCCGCATGTCGACAGCGTCTGTTCCTGGTAAGCAGCATTTGAGTAAGGTAGTATGTAGTGCTCTCGTCGGTTTTTCATTGCAAGGAAAATGACGGAACGATTGGAGCAGCGCTGTTGCATCATGAACACCATAATCACTGGTAACGAGTCCTGGATGTACGGATTCGACCCGGAAACCAAATCCCAGTCGTCACAGTGGAAGCATTCCACATTATCAAGACCAAAGAAGGCCTGCCAATTGCGCAGCAACGTCAAAGTGATGCTGACTGTTTTCTTTGACTCCCGCGGTGTGATACACCACGAGTACGTACCATAGGAGTTGTGGTCAACAGGAAATTGGGGCCTACATCACGACAATGCTCCCCGCACTTGATTCAGACTTCTTTTGCGAAAAACAAGACTCTTGTGGTTCAACAGGCTCCTTACTCTCCTGATATGGTTCCCAGAGACTTCAGGCTGTTTCCCAAACTCAAGAGGCCATTGAAAGGAACGCGATTTCAGACAAGAGAGGACATTATAGCTGCAAAGACAGCCGAGCTAAACTCCATTCCGAAAGAGGCTTTCTCGGAATGCTTCCAAACATGGCGGCACCGCTGGGAGAATTGTATGGACTCCCAAGGAGACTACTTTGAAGATGATTAGGTTTCCAATGCTCCAGGTATGCCAGTTTTTTCTAACATACCTCGTATCTTCGTTGTAATTTTTCAGCTTCTCAACCCTTATTTTTCCCCACCACAAAATTCTTCCCCCTGTGAGTTCTGTTCTTCTGGCTGTACACGAGGCAAGGCAATCCGTCTGCCGCTGAGCTCGATGCGTCTTGCGTCGTTTTTGCCAGGCGTCGCGACGCTGTTCGTCTCGCGAGAGTTACACTTGCATCACTGGGTTTTCGATCTTTCTCGCTGTCGGTTTTGCGCGGCTCTCTGTCTCCTCCATTTCCTTGTTTTGTATCTCTGTCTGTCGTAACTTGATATGTGTGTTTTGTTCTCTTTCTCATTCTCCCGGCCTTCGCAGGATAATCTAATTGTAAATGTGTAGGACAAATGAGTTAAATCGGTATACAGGGGATTTTAATTTCGAGATTTGATACAGGCGAATTTCGGTTGGGTTGATTCAGTTTCAGAAGTTGCTAACTACTCTTTCCCACAAGTTATACATAATATACGTATACCTACGGCTATTTTACACGGGAAATTGTAAAGAATCAAACCTTTTATCAGAATTTGCCTATTTTCAATTCCTATTATTTCCAAAGCTTAATCTGATTTTAATTAATGTACAGAATAATAGAAAAATGCCTACACGCACAATTTTACAAAAAAAAAAACTGAAACAAAAATAAAATATTTTTATTATTTCATTTATTCAAATTTAAGAGAAATATTTCATGTTTACCTTCCGTTACCTTTAGGTAAAGAAGGTATTGTGTTTGGTCAAAAAATTTGGTGATGATTTTTTAATCAATAAGCACGTTTTTGGGTCCCTATTACGATTTTTCTATTTTTACGATGATGTCTGTATGTGTGAGAAGCAATGCTAGTATTATGTGAACTACTGATTAAAATGGGATCCCACATCAATTTTTACCTCTCGCTAAGAGAGGCATTGACTTCATCCTAAAAATCTCATATCCAGATTTTAGTGAATATGCACGTTTTAAGGTCCCTAGAATCCGATTATAACATTTTTACGATGATGTCCGTGTGTGTGTGTGTGTGTGTGTGTGTGTGTGTGTGTGTGTGTGTGTGTGTGTGTGTGTGTGTGTGCGTGCGTGCGTGCGTGCGTGCGTGCGTGCGTGTGTGTGTGTGTGGGTGTGGGTGTGGGTGTATGTGTATGTGTTTGTGTGTGGGTGTGGGTATGGGTGTGGGTGTGGGTAAGTGAGTGAGTGAGTGAGTGAGTGAGTGACTGACTGTGTGTGTGAGTGAGTGTGTGTGTGACAAAAGTTTGCTCTGCGATAACTCTAATACTACAATTCCAAAAATTATAATTCTTTCGTATATTTCTCTTCGTTACATCCATATGAAGAGCTGATTAGATTTTGGTTATAATTGGTCAACCGGAAGTACCCACATTTAAAGATTTTAACAATTTTTCATGAAAAAACAATGATAAATTTCTCATTTAATGTTATTATAAATATTAAAGTTTATTTTATACTCTACACGATTTGACTGCATTTTATACTTCATATTAAATGGATATAGAGTTAAAAATTATAAAAAAATTAAATTTCATAAATTAGCCAGATATGCTGCAACTATGGAAACGGCTACTATATTAAGAAAATTCTGATTGAAAGATGTCAGTGTCAAGTGCAATTGACAGAGTATGTTTGTGTTATAATTTTATTGGAAATATAAGAACTTTCTGTATGGAATTTGTATAAAACACATACAACTGCCGGCAGGTAATGTACAAGAAATAGAATTTTTTGCAAGGAACTTTCTGTATGAAATTTTTGCAAAATTGACGGAAGGTAATGTGCTGGCCACATCAGATTTTTAATTTTAAATTCAAGAATTATTTTTCTTTTCATTCTGTATTTAAAAATTTAAAATAAATACAGATACCGGGATAGCTGTGAAAGAAAATACTCGGTAGTTTTGAAGAATATTGGGAAGCTAGGTATACGAGGACAGTAACGGCAAGTGGAAGTGGATTCTCGGCAGTAGTGGTGAAGAATTTTGGCATACGGACAGTCGGTGATACTGAAGCTGTAGAAATTAAACACTTAGTTACATAAATAGACAGATAATGAGGTGAAAAGTGTGACTTCTGTTCGAGCAGTTGGATATACAGACGCTGTTGATTCACTTGAGTATATAGTATATAGACGCTGTGGAGGTCGGTAGGCAGACAGTTGAACGTGATATAAATAAACAGTGACATAAATAGTGGAAACAAATAATTAGAAAGATCGTATAAATAAATAGTCGTGTTAATTGTTAATTAAATAAATAGTTAATTATAGTTTTAGTCTTAATTATATTTTAAATTAGTATTTAATATTAGTAATACTCAAGTTCATTATAATTTAATAAACACTTATTTTAATTAATAATAATTGTCTAATATTTACACTTTACCCAAATAAATAAAAACGTTACAAAACTGATGCTGTAAAAGTCAGTTGATTATACAGATGTTGTTGAGATCAGATCGGACAGTTGAATGTGATATAAATAAATAGTGATATAAATACTGTGAAAATAAATAGTTTATTTAAATAAATAAATAAATTGTGTTTAAATAATAATAGTTTTAGTCTTAATTAGTATTAAATATTTGTTTAACCATTGTAATCGTCATTGTTATTATCTTTTAATAGTTATTTATCGTTTTAATTAATAATAATTCATTGGTTTTTTACTTCACCCAAATAAATAAAACGTTACAATATTAACAACTACGTCATAGAATATTAAAATAGTTAATATTTCTAAATGAATAACAATTTATGTTTTTTACAACTACAGATCGCTTTCAATTTATATGTAGTTTCATAAAAGAAAATAAAAACACTGTCTTACGAAACATTAATTTGGTGCAACTTTACATCGTAAAACGATTCCAGCTTTATTGTTCTAGTCGAGGTTAACTATACGCCCTAAACTGATACATTATTTCGTATTTAGTATTACATAATAATTTAAAATCATATCTTGCAGTTACTAAATGCACCTACTACCTACTCAAAATTTCATAACACATCAGATGTAAATGCGAATTTGTTTGATATATAAACAGCTCAAGATCTTTCAAAGTTACGAGCGAATTGATTTATTTTATAGCCCGGTACAACATAGATACCTCGCCACGAAAAACAAAACTAGTTACTTGATAAAATCAATAGTTACCTTCGGGTAATTGTGAATCGAAGCGGTAGTCGTTTGCTACCCAAACAAAATATTAATATAACGTTCGTGGCGTTAGCGATAATCACGTACGGAAAAAAATTCCATATCATTTATTTTTATGGCCGACTCTTTAAAGCTCCGTTAATTTTTAAATATGTTTGCAGTGCTATAAATACAAACGATATTGGTGGTTTTGTAACATTATAATTTCATTGTTTTGGAAATTGATGAGGTGTTAATTTAACAACTAACTTTTCTTGTTGGAAATTTCTTGAAAAGTTTTAATAGAAAACAAAAGCAGCGCTAATTTAATGAAGCATAATACTTTCTATTGTTTACACAAATTGAAAACAATTGTAATTGATATAGAATTGAAACACTTAAGTTCGAAAGTGTTGAAATGTCATATTTATACCGAAAACTATTTAATTGGTACCTAGCTACTATTATAACTGCCTAAAACACTAAGTTATAATTATTATTTATACATAATTTCTTGCAAAATAAAAATTATTGTATCAGGACGTATTAATCCTAGTAGTGTTTTACATCACTCCGCCGAATGTAAGGGAGGTATAAGAATGCTCATATATCTAGATTTTAGTGAATGAGCCTGTTTCACATTTTTCAAAAATATTATAAATGAAAGTTTATGCAATATTTTTCTTATTAATAGTATATTGTGTTATTAGGAGTAAAAGTGATACTTTGTGTGGCGAGCATGGAAGTTTGCACGACGAGCGAAGCGAGTCGGACAATTGCATGCGAGGCACACAAAGACACTTTTACTCCGAATGACACATTATATTTTTTTTTTCAAACGCACATATTTAAATAAAATAATTTAAAACTTGACGTTATTAAAAACATTTTCCGTGAAGTAGGTACGTTTGCGGATTTCAATTGCTCTGTTGCTATGGATACTTTCGTGTGTTCAGTTTTTGTTATAAACATTCAAGTGAAAATTTTCACACTTTTACGTTTTGACGTTTGAAAAGAATTGTATAATTTTATATCCTCTTTGTGTGAAATTGAAAATGTTGCAATTTGAAAAATTAAAATGTACATCTCCTGAAGTTGTGGAATTAGAGAAGGCTGCTATTGATAAATTGTTCCCAACTTTAGTCTAGCAAGTTCTATGAAGCGGTGTATAAGAGATTTCTTCATTGGTGTGATGAGAAAAACATTAAAAAATATTTTCGGCATACTTTTCGGAAATGGCGAATCAATGTAAAATGAAAAGCTCAACTATGTGGTCACAATATTCAATGATAAACATTAAACATGGGATAAATATTGGCAATTATTTAAAACTTCATGCTTATGTTCTTATTTGATGTTTCAGATGAGACATATTTGGCGATATTCCCATACTTTTCTTCTTTATTTAAGGAATGTAATTCATTCATTTTGTTAATCTTGTGCCTAAATTTTACATTTCTATCTACATTTCAATTCATCTTCCTACAATATAATCTTTTTGTATCACTTTAATTCGAAGTATTCTTACCTTTATTACCGTCTCTGTTATTGTAATCTGTACGTCTACTGTACTTTAATTATATTTATTTCGTTAAAAGTATGTAAACTGTCTATATTTCATTTTATAGGTTATCAATTTAAATCTTATGTCAGTAACTTTATTCTTAGGTTATCTAGTGAGTTATAGTGACATTTAGGGCGATAATACAGATTTCTATTGTACAAGTTACTTCTTATTGGCTGATTCTATATAGTTTCTATGGATATTTATTTATTTTATTTCTACGCCGCCGGAGTAGAAATAGCTTATTTCTACGCCGGCGGCGTAGAAATGAAACTTCTACTGTGTGAATCAAGTCAAAAAAGATGCCATTTTTATGACGTTTGAAAAAAATAATTATTTTTTTAATAATTTCTTGTTATTTTCGTAAATAATTAAATACGAATATTGGCGTCAAAAATAGTCATGAAAAACAACACCCCACTCCTGTGTCGTAGAAGCACATACATTACGTCATTCACAGCCAATAGAAAAACAGTTTTCCATCACCTAAATTTATTTTTGTTATTAATGCCCGGTTTTATAAACATCGAATAAACTGCTGAGTTATTACTTTGAAAGTAAATTTAATCGACGAGTAAATAAAAATGTCTGTTTTATAAACCAAGTTACAGAGTAAAATAACTGCTTGCAGAGCAAATATTTTATCCTAGTGATTTACCGACAGAGACATGACATCTGTCATTATTTTATGATTTTTGCTTATAAATATTTTAATATTTTCTATAATTATATACATTTAATACTGTTTTCACTATATTAAGAACCTATAAGCCAGACTGGCAATAAAATTTTATTTTTTTATGAATTTGGAACTACAATTTTAACTTGGCACAAGGAAAAGAGCCTCCATGAAGAGTGTGTTAATACCCTAGTACACTCAGGCTACGGTGTCTTATATCGGCTAATCTTTCTGACGATAATGTTAGTCTCCAACTGAAGAGAATCTATTCCAAGCAATGTGCCTCAGAATGGTTTAATAATATTGTATTCTGTATGTTCCTGGCACGAAATAAATCCAAAAGTCAAAACAGAAAATAAAGTCATAAAGTGCCAGGTGTCAACTAACATGGAAAAAAGAGAGAACGGGGAAAAAATTACACAGAAATAGACAAAGCAATTATATTGGATATAAATAAATAAATGCAAAAAATAATGCGAGATGAAATTTATAAAGAATTTAATTTAATTAATGTTGATGTGTTAATTTTATTCTACAGAATAAAATTTACTTCCTCGAAAATCGGTGGAGTAATTTATTCTTTAGATTTACTTAGCTAGTATTTTTATTCTTACTTTATAAAATGAAAATCTCTGGAATAAACTATTTTACTTTAAGAGTAAATTTTACTTTGCTAGTTATTTACTTATCCATCTTTTATAAAACTGGGCATTAGATAAATAAACGTAGGCGATACTTTGTCACATGTTAATAACAAACTTCTATAATTTGATATTTGACGCTGACATTTTCCATTATATATGAGTAATAATGTCTAATACAGAATACACTCAAGCTAAGTCGGACAGTTCACCGAAAATCGAAAGCTGGATGATGGCTGATTTTATATCAGATAACGACTGTTTTACTGTTGCCGAAATAAGGTGTGCTAAAGAGTCCAAATTTCAAAAATTAATTGTAAAATATCTAATGGATATTTGATGATATTTTCAAATTTGAGGCTATTTTAATAATGATATCTTTTTAAATTTAATACTTAGAAGGCATATAAAAATTCTTGCAACAGCCCTATGAGCACATTTTAAGATTTGTAGAATTTGATTTGATTAGTTTTTGGTAACAATTAGGCAATCGGAATTATACTGTATTTCAGACAAGAATAGACTTAGAAGTAAGATAGAGCTTTCTGGTTAGTCTAATCGCAAACCAATAAACCAAGTTTACAATAGCAATATATAAGCAGCTTTATTATTTATTCCATTTTGCCGTTATAATCGATTTATTTACTAAAGAATTAAAAATGACCATATTTTGACGTTTCGGGCTGTCAAATATGTCATGCACGAAACAAAACTATACATTTTGTTCAAAAATATAAACACTTATAGCTGGTCCAGCAATCATTCGAACAAATGACTTTTAAATCCTACGTACCCACACTAATCGATGCTAATGTGAAAATTTTTGCATTTCACGTAAATATAGCCCCTTTTCAGTTCACATTACATGTCTATGAAAGTTGAAAATTGCTTGAAACCATTCAAATAGGGAAAAGGACCGTAGGTGTAAAAATATTATCCAAGATATTATGCTTGCTTTAACAATAATCGCTCATTACTAAACTGAGCACCTGGCAACTTATACATTTACATTTTGGCGTTGCCTGGTGCTCAGTTCAGTATTGAGCATTTATTGATAAAGCAAGCATAACATCTTGGATAAGAATCATTACACGTTTTTATTTAATTAATTAAATGAAAAATAAAATTCTCCTAATTGAATGAATTCAATTCTGAATTTAATGTTCTAAATAAAGCTAAATGCAATAAAAATTTAATTGTTTTCTTGCGGACTAAATTGTCAAGGTACGTACAAACAATGCACTAAAACAAATTGCATTCAAATAACTTTGAACAACATTCCAATCAAAGCAATTTGATTCTGTAGTCTTCAGTTAATGCATAAAAATAGGTGATTTATTGCTCTATAAATTGACGTGATCTTGCAGTTTTAATGTTTTGGTGATACACAATCATTTCGAAATATACCTATTATTTTTTGATAATGATCAAATTATTTATGTACTCACAACAGTAAACATTTATTTTTCGGTCTACCATAATGAAGGTTGGAATTCTGATTTCAAATAAAGATAAAATAAAATGATAATCAACATTACATTTAATCATTGTTTTATCTTATTTGAGGCTAGAATAAAACCACATTTGATAGTATATTTAGTTAAAAAAATTGTATGTAGTAATTGATATAGTAATGTTTTGGAATTTTCGTCCCTCCGTCCATTTTGACTAATATTACAGAACTCAAAATCCTAGGCCGGAAAAAGGAGTTGGCATTACTGTTCTGGTGATATGTCAATTTAAGATTATTTTCAATACAAGAATTAGCAAAATGTTTACAAATTTTAGGGCTAAATCTTTAATTGTTGTAACTTAAATAACTAAATTTTGTCATAAAAATAATAATATGCTGTCATTACTGACATCTCGTATATATTAATTATAAGTTCTAACTTTACGACTAGTTTGTTTTGTAACTACAAACTAACTTCACGTAATACAATTGAGTTTGCGCCATCTATCATTAAAAATATGCAAAAGTATATAAAATATATACGAGTATAACTAATGTTTGTATGTTACATTTTCAATAGATATAAAATAATTACGCATTTTAAGCTCAAATGTAAGTAATTATAATTAAACTTGCAATGCACAACCGCTAAAAATATATGTTCATTTGCATGATCTCGTATTTGTATTGCAATACAGACTTGTCAACAACAGTATACAAAATGAAAAAAAAATGAAATGAAAGCATAATGCTCTTTTTTATTTATTTATTTAATTTAATTCAATCCAACAGGACTAATGCCCCAATTACTGAATGTTATACATAAATATTTCATTCCAAATACATATACACAAAAATTTACAAAAAAAAAAAAAAAAAAACACCAAAACAATCATTAAAGTGTAGAGAGAAGTAGTAGTAAACAAAAGATATTGATTAATACATACAGTTAATGTTAGTTTATCGTCCTTAACACGGTTTATATTATTCTAAAATATTAAACGAGGAATAAAGCACTTAATTTGAATATTTGTCATATTGACAAATGTCAAAATAATTGTATTGCTTATTGTAGAATTCTGAAAGGAGCATTAATGAAAGAATTTAAAAAAATATATTTATAATGTCTTCATTTCCTGAAACCGATAAACTATTGAACAAATCACGGATGTTATAAATTATAACAAGCCTTAGAAGTCTTAAAATATTCTGCGGCAGTTATGATACTCATAACATTCATAGGGATATAAACCGGTTTGGCGTAACAGTTTCATTAAATTAATGAATTAAATCAGTTTTTGCGAATAACCGATTGGTTGGCTGCAAGTAGGCAGTTTTTTTTTATTTTTGCCATAATATAGTATATTAAGTATTAAGAACGGTAATTCCTTAACGTTCGTGATGCTTATACTATTTTTTGCACGATCGACGCACAAAATTTGAAAGAAAAATAAGATTTGAAAATTGTTTTGACATATTAAAAATTATTAGTTGTCATTTTTGAAGTAAGCTTTGATTTTTGTTTTTATTTATTTACCGTCTTGCCTCCTGAATGGTAAGTGAAGCACATCACTTACCGACGTGAGTCACATCACTTACCGTTCAGTAATTTGTAAATAAGACCTACTGTCTTGGAAACACTATCGGTAAACATAAAAAATAACCCGATCGTGCAAAAATAATATTAATAGCTTTTAACGAAATTTTAGCTGGTTTACCGGTTACTTGTAGTTAAATTTTGAGCGGTAACCAGCTAACCGGGTAACCGATTTGCCGTATTAGCCAGTTGACGCATTAAAACGGAAAATTCCGATTAGCCAGATAATTTTTGACAATACGTACAAATTCGTTACTACTACACATAATGGCTCGTACCACGATCATTATTTAACAATAATAATAATAATTAATATAAAATTTATCAAAATATGATTTTAAAGCAGAACATAGTTTGTATTCAAACAAATATATTTTTTTTAAAATCATTCTTTAAAGGAAGAAATTAAATATTGAAATTTGAATTTGACATTTCTTAAAACAGTGTTTTAGTTAAAACCGTGATCGTAGTACGGGCCAATGTGACCAAATTTTTATCTTTACATAATATACTAGACAAAAAAATTAAATACCCGTACTTTTTACATCGATTAATTATTTGTACTTTACGAGAAAATAATTATTAAAAATTTGGGGAAGGGATTTGTGACGTGATAATGGTAGAAGCGTGAAAAAAGACGGTTAGACTGGGAGGGAAAGAGATAGTTATAGCCAGATGTGACCATGCCACACCCTGCCACACCTACTACAACATAAACGCGACGCTGATAGGCTGATTTATAACTGTCTCTTTCCGTCACGCAGTCTATCTATCTTTGTCCAAATACTTGCGGCATATATCCCTTCTCCAAAACATTAAATTGTTAACAATATTATTACAAATTAATGTTTAGTTTTTATTATTATGAGAAGCTAGAGTTTATGACATATATATATATATATATATATATATATATATATATATATATATATATATATAAACTATTATTCACGAAAGATGACTATTCAAGGTCATTTGTGAGCCGTCTGATATAATATTACTTGCAGATAACTTCATTGCACTTCGTATGCATAGGCGTGCAACACGAAATATTTATGGACACATTTTAATTGAAAAAATAAGAATAATCCATTTGAAAATTATTTTTCTTTCTAAATAATGCCTTTTTGAAAGTTTTATATTCTTCACTTATGTTTTTGCAAAATACAGAAACATAGATTTAACGTATAAACCAAGGAACAATAATTTGATTAAACGTCAACGCCACTGGGTAAATATTAGTACAGAGGGCAGTGTAGTAGATAACTAGGTATCTATAATTCTACGACATACGTCATTATTATTTATAGTGTGTTAGAAAGTAATGCCACTATTTACGTATATCTGCCACACCACATAAATTAAATAGGTATAGGTCAAATAATCTTTCTCTTTCTTACACAAAATGTTGCTAAGCTACTGCTGTAAAGTGTAACACGAGGGGGGTCTCTGATGCTGACTGCTTACTGTTTCTTGTTGCTTACTGATTCTTCTTACTCCCAAACGATGATACACTTACTGACTTACTGGTGGACGCTTTGATGGCTGGCGTCCACGGCTTGTGAGTAGGAAGAACACACAGACACTAACACTTGTACACTTTAACTGATGAACACTACGGACATGAACACAACTTGTGATTTAACAACTAACTAATTTTATTTACATTTAAACTAAATGATTACATTATTAACTAATACAGCGGGCGGGCGCCCCAAAAAACTAAAAACTACATATTCACTCTTACGAGTATCTAATCCGACTCTTCCATGTTTCTCTCATGGCTAACTAATACCGACTATCTTATGTCGACCCTTCCATGTTACTCTCATGGCCAACTAATGCCGACTCTCCCATGTTTATCCCATGGCTAACTGAAACCGACTGTCTAAAACAAAAACGCTATCTCCAGGACAGGATTATCTTAGGGGTATGGGGTGCATAGGCAAGGGCATCCATAGTCACGTACGCATACACAATAATTTCCAGACTTAAGATCAACAAACAAATGTCGTGACTATCATAATACGATAAGAATTTCTAAACTGAATTTTGACATTTATAACTTAAACAGATAAACAGAGTTAAAATATGAATATTGAAACTATAATTTAGAAGAGTTTATAAAAAGTTATTTATCTGTTATTGTGCTTACCCTCGCCTTGTCACATTATCCTCCCCTTAAACATAGGCAAGGGCATCCATAGTCACGTACGCATACACAATAATTTCCAGACTTAAGATCAACAAACAAATGTCGTGACTATCATAATACGATAAGAATTTCTAAACTGAATTTTGACATTTATAACTTAAACAGATAAACAGAGTTAAAATATGAATATTGAAACTATAATTTAGAAGAGTTTATAAAAAGTTATTTATCTGTTATTGTGCTTACCCTCGCCTTGTCACAAAAGTGATGTGTATTCTTTCTTCGAACAAATGACCTTGAATAGTCATCTTTCGTGAATAATAGTGTATATATATATATATATATATATATATATATATATATATATATATATATATATATATAAATATATATATATTGAAATTCGAATATGGTCACATACCCCATTAGTTTTTATTATAAGATAAAATTAATCATGACCGTATATTAATGATATAAATATAATTTAAAAATCTGTACAGTTGTATTCAATTTGGGTTGTAAATATCATCTCTTACAAAAACTAATGCCCGGTATAACTGTCCTTATAAGAAGAATGTACAATCATACAACTTATACTATAATATAGTTGCTATATTTTTGCGTTAAATGACAGTTAAGATTGTTTAGCCTGGAAACGTAAATACCGACGAATATACCGACTCTACTTAATAAACGAAACGAAGTATAGATGTCCAAATGTAGGCTGCCACATGGAAATAAATCCACTGGTGCATTTCTGGTTGCAACCTTAATTATGCTAATAGGTGTTTTCCATTAGATATACATGTACGATTGATACCTATTACCTATTTAATGTTTATTTAATGTATGTGAACATTGAATTCAACCTTATCCATATATTGATATTCTTGATAACCAAACACAAATAGTTATCTTTTGTTTCATTGGTAGGTGTATACCTTTCAAAATCACTCTCATAATCAAATCCGCTTTCCACAAATTCTGCCCGGTATATTATGCAAAATATTTCGTCAAACTTCCGAAGTCACATCACAACTGTGTTCATCTTAACTGAAGCGTTGACAAGCTGAAGGAAAGCGAGACAACTTCAACTTCGACAGGTTTAAATTTTATTCACTTCAACTTTCATTATCTACGGGTTCCGAGCGAATGCCCTCGCGCTGCGCATTTCGCTGCACAGCACAGGGCCGTACGCACGGAAATCGCGTCCACGCAGATCGATAGCCACGCTAAGAAAGACTGGCTTGTGTGCGAGTGTGATTGTTTTGTTTCACCTTGCTCGACTGGCACAAAGGAACCGACCTTGAGACGCGGTCAGCTACCCGCCTCTCCCACCAAGTCATTGTTGGACTAACAATGCCCTCAGAAAGGATTGGAGGAAAATTAAAACGCACTATTGTGTTTTATTAATCCAATAACCAATTGGAAATACCGAGTCTCGTCAAATTACATACAAGAAATGAATCACATCGTATGTGGAATTTGAATTTGCATAAATAGACAATACAAAATTTCCCAAATATAAATAAATTCCTAGTTTTAATAAATTATAAGCAATCGTCGTACTTACAAACTTATTATGATGAGACAATGTCATTGCTTTAGAAATGGTTGAAATTGCATCAAATTTCAGATGGTTCAAATGCAAAGCCAACCTTGAACGTAAAGTTATGTAGGTAAACAATTACTGAAATATATACGTCGAATTGGTCGAACGTGTATTCTTAACATAATATTAGGAAATAAGTTGTGTTTATTATTATTGATACATACAAAACACTATTTATTAAATAACTTTTATGTCTCAAGTATTATGTAGGTACTGTTTATTGCTAGGATACGGTGTATATAAACAGATCTATAACAACCGGGGCATTATATGAGGGCATAATAGTCAGGGCCGCTCCATGGGTATAAGGCGCCTTTCTGCTATGTTACATTTGCAAAATTTGCAAATTAAAGTTCAACCTATACTTTTTGTTCTTCAAAAATGCTGGATTTAATATACTGATTAAATTTACATTGATTCATTCTTGTAATCAATAGGTTATAATCAAAATCGTTTGTTGTAATCAACAATTTTACAACAGATTTCACAATTGTATATGCATTTGATTCTTTGCAAAATGATAGTAGGTAATTAAATATTGGATTCATTGTGGGATTCATTCTTGTAATCAATATTCTTGAGTTATGATCAATGTATTCATTGTTGTAATCAACATTTTCATAGTTATTATTTAAATATAACAATGCTAGAATAATAACGAACCGATTGATACGATAATTATTTTACTTATAACTAGAGCTCTAATGCAAATTAAAAAATATATTGATCATGTTTATTTGTAAGTTTTATAGTAATTTTGTCTTTACGAATAAGAGCATTAGCATTTTATAAAAATTTACTATTATTTACTTTACTGTCTTGAAATGGCGCCCCTCAAAGTCAGGCGCCTTTGTGCAGGGCACAACCTGCCCACCCGCATGGCGCGGCCCTGATAATAGTTCATTATGCCTTCATTATAATCCGATCATCGATTATGGACTTTAAATTAGAAATAATATAAACGGTATATAATAGTACATTATGTTATTAGGAGTAGAAAGCGGTCTTTTTGTGTTGAACCCAGCTATTGTGGCCGAGGCGCTAACCGAGACTAGGCAAGCTGGGTAAAACACAAAAAGGGCGTTCTACTCCGAATGACATATACTATTTTTTCTTCAAGTGTTTCAAAGAATTTTTGACATTTTTTTAGAATTTCTATTCGTCCTATATTCTGGTTACGCGGCTCACGTGTATTTTTTGGAGACACATTAGCAGTCTTTTCAAATTTTGTCACGAATTTAGCTCTTCATTTGTATAAATGTACATTTTTTAATCATTTCAGACAATAAAACTAGAGACAAATTGTCAGAAACGTCAAATAAGTTAACTTACGTTGTGACAGATAAAACGTCAAGCATTTATTTATTTTTTGTTCAATTCCATGGCTGTCGATATTTTCAACATAATTTTCGATATTTTCATATTTAATTTCTGCCGTTATAATGCATTTATTTGACGCATTTTTGCTTAAAATAATTAGGCGAGCAGGAAATTGCAAAAAACTGATTTCCCATGTTAATCTCCTATGTACACCTTTAAGACAGACACACGGTATATATATATATATATATATATATATATATATATATATATATATATATATATATATATATATATATATTTCGGCTCAACAAATATCAGTTAAAAGTTTCTACAAATTCATAAAAAATAGCGAAGGATCCCATTATAGTTATCTAAAATAAGATATAAAAAGCAATTCTTTGTTACTAGACGGATATCCCAAATTCTCATGTGTATTTCTGAACAAAGAAGACTGCAACGCATAGTTGAACATGTGAGAATATTTTACGCTCGAAATACCAAAACAAATACTTAAGAAATAATTAACTATAATATTTAAATGATTATTTTTTGACCTTTCTTAAAACCAATAAAATGTTTCATTGCAGACCACGTGTCTGCCTTTTAACCAATCCTGTCATTATTATTATTATACTGAGAATAAAGCTCTAGTGATTATTCCCGAGAATAATCCCTGTAGCTTTTATTTTTGTTGACATATGTCAGATAGCTATCAATAACATAAGCAAAATGACAAAATGAGCCAGTGCCGTTTCTGATCATGGAATAAACCAAAAAATTATAGAAACCACTTCTAGATGTACCACAATTAGTAACTATAAATATAATTCCTGATTATTTATATTTATTTTGTCAAAGTTGTGTTTTAGTTGTCAAAAGAGACTTGCCAACTGGGCCATGTAAATAAATGAAGCTAGTAAATTATGACGGTAGATGGTATTACAATAGCATAAAAATCTGATTCCGTTATTTGGAACAAATTTTTTGAATCAAAAAATAATCTAATTAAATATAATTCGAGAGTTCGATAAATTAGAAAATAATTCTTCAGTTTCTTTCTCAAACTTGTTACCATTTGGCAATAGTCACGAAAACCCGTAGGGCAAAACTGTAAAATTATTTTAAATTTATTCTCACTCTCTTGTTATTATTGCTAAAAATCTTACTGACAAATAAAGATGTTAGGGAAAAAATTATTGCAATGCAGTCTTGATAAAATGATGAAGTTACATTAAAGTCTCTTTAGTCGCGAATATCTAAAAAAATTATAAAACCAGTCAAATGTTATACTTTTTTACGACTGCAGATAAAGATACCAGAAATACAGAAACACACTTTTTAGGTTATTTTTAAAGAATGACTTGTTAGCTTCTATCTGCGTTGTGTGCACTAGTGTAGCTAAATTCAGCCCGTGCGTAATGAATCAGTTGTTACTAGTTGCTAATTTCACAACGTATCCAATACACTCAAAGACACAGGTTAAATTGTGATTAAGTTGTAACATTTTAACGACAGAAGTAGAAAAAATTTCTATGTTATTTCTAAAATAAAATAAACATTTCTTACAAAAACTAATTGTGGGGTATAATATTGTTCAAATTAATAGTTAAGTTCCAATTTAAATTAGCTAAAAAAATTTGATATATTAGCTAAAAAAATCTGATGGTTTGTACTGTGTAAATATGACTTTTGAATTGATTCCTCCTAGTGTAAAAATGGAGTAGCAACAAACATACAAAACGTAAAAAGAAATGAAATATTTTCTTTCTCGTAAATTTAAAAACACTTAAACACACCTTCCTAATAACCTCGTAACATAGTAATCATGAACATTATTTCAACACCAAAAAATTGTGCCTTAAAGCCACAAGCAATTAAGTAACATTAACTACTGAAGCAAGTTACTGTGTCATTTAACAAGTTAATAGAATACTACAGTTTTCAAAACGTTTCAATATGCGTACAACCTAATTATGCAGACTACGTAGGAACGTAGGCGGTGTGATTCATTTCTTATATTTGAAATTTAAAGAGAACATAGTTTCTAGAATTTGTTTTTGGATTAAACATAATGATGATGATCTCTATTAACTCCTGTGTGGAAACTGGGACAAGAATTATGTTCGCAATTACATTTTTACAGCTTGTATGCATTAGAAAACGCTAGCAGAATTAGAATACAGTATTTTGCATCCATTTCACCCAAGTAGTAATGAAAAAATAACATATCGAGATTTTGGTAAATAACCACGTTTTAAGGTCCCTACAACCCAATTTTAACATTTTCACGATGGTGTCTGCGTTTATATGTATATGTATGTGTGGATCCTCTGGTCTAGCTTAAATATTATCATTCAGAAAATTTTGAAATCTTGTTCTACCTTTTTCTAATATAGGGAAAAGCCATTAGATTTTGGTGTTAACCAGATAACCGAAAATGATTATAATAAAAGTTAAAGATTACTAAATTTTCTTCAGGTTTGCATTAATACTTTTTCTATAGTATATTTTATGGATAAATTATAAAATTATCTGTAATTTAAATCCCGGAGCCTATCCTTTAAACAAACACAACTCATTGGTTACACAGTTCATATCTCAAATGGATGTAATTGAAAGATAAATGTCACTGTCAAAGAATTAATCATTTCAAATTAATAATAGTAAACGTTTTAAAACGAAAATAGTACCTAATATAATTTCCAGCATAAGTAAGTAAGTTTAATTAATAATAATTAAATGGCGGGAGGTATTGTGTTGGCCACATCCGATTTTTACCATCCGCTATCCTTGGTAAGGGAGGTTTAGGGATCGTGCTAGAAATCGTACATCGAGATTTTAGTGTTTGAAGCTCAAGATAGTTTTCTTCGAAAAATACGTTTAAATGTTATTTTTTCGAAATTAATGTTATTACAAAAATATAATATTATTAAATTTTCTACAGATTTGCATTATACTTTTTGTAAAATTATCTATAATTTAAATTTCGGAGCCTACGCTTTAAAGAAACACAACTCCTTGGTTACACAGTTTATATCTCAAATGTATGTAATGGACAGATAAATGTCACTGTTAAAGAACTAATCATTTCAAATTAATAATAATAAAGTTTTAAAAAGAAAAAATTAAATAGAACAATAGGAAAGGAAATCAATACAGTTTCCAGCATAAGTAAATATGTAGTTATGTATTTAATTAGAGTCAAATTCGTTAATCCAAAAATAAGGATCAGCTTAATCCTTTTTGTGACTCGGGCTGTAAATGGCGGGAGGTATTGTGTTGGCCACACCAGATTTTTTATGTTAATGATCAATATTTTGTAAAAGACTTCAGTTAATATGAATATTAAGTCCAGAATAGATTAGATTTAATGATGTTCATGTAGTATAAAATATTTAGATCAATTAAATACATGCCTTTTGTTTTTACAAAAATATATGTTACAATATAAGCATTCAAAATTTATTAGTTTATTGAATATGAATGAATGAAAGATAAGTGTGTTATATTAAATATCGCGCGCGCTTTTTGCCAATATAACTATTAGGGAGAAACATATTTACATGTATGTCAATTTGTTAATTCGTTCATGATACATATAATTAATATTTTTTTAAATTTATATATTTTATTTTAATTATTTCTGGTTTTTCCTGAAAATTTTAGGACAAACATAAAACTTAACTTAGAAATCTATTTTAAATTATTATTATTATTCCGCGCTTAACCTATAATTTATTTTTAAAATCCTAGGAATAACAAAAGCATTACATAGTTATTGTTAAATTTTATATTGTTTATAAAGTTGTAAAGAAACAATCCAAATTACTTTATGATCGCTAATAAGATTTAGTATATTTAACTTTTAAAGTAAGCTGTGTTAATATTCTCATGTTACTGCATTTTTATTTTTTATTAGCTGTACAAACTGCAATAAAAAAACAAACTTATTTACATAATGAAATATGAACATGTGTATTTTTAAATAATATATACTACCTACTACTTAAGAATATGTAAAACTATATGTTTGCGTGTACAATTACAAGACCAAGATCAAAAACTGTTTAGGATTCTAAAGTATTTTGAATTTAATGTTTAATTTAAAAGCAGTTTGACATGTATTTATTACACAGAATTAAATCAATTTTATGTTTTAAACGAAAGTAATTTGTAAAATTTAACCGTATTTATTTGTGACTAGATTCAATTTTGTGTTTAATGATACTCACTCGATTGTATTTTAGTTAACGAAAAACAGGTTATTTTTAATTTTTTTAATGTATTTATGACTAGCAAATTTAAACCATATCATTTTTTGCAAATTTTCTTATTTGAATAAAAAATTGTATTACGTTACAATACTTGCGATGAAAACGACCATTCTCAAGAATATATTACTAAAATAATTAAATTATTCTTAACTATGAAATAAAAATTGAAGCATGTTAGAAGTTAGTTTTTATATTCAAAGAAAAACCTAATTTTAAAGCGTAATCATTGTCATTGTTAATAACAGAATAATAATAGAGCTTATGGCTAAAACGAACTTAGGCCCAATACTAGCATCTCTCTTGTTAAAGTACAGTTTATTAACCATTAAACTGGATTTATAATAACGTAACGTTAGCAGTAACATAAAAGCTGCACCGCAAGAGTTGGCCAACTTACATCTTTCTGCGTTACTTTTACTGAACCGTTCTCCCGTTGACCAATCAGAACTCAGCATTTTGAAAATTGTGCGGGATCGAGGCTGCGATGATCCATTTTACCGATATCCGATAGCGACTCATCTGGCGCTAGCCGCTTTCGTTCGGACTGTGGTTCGTGATAAAATTGAACAAAGTGAACATGATCAAGAAGAATTATGTTTCTTCGTTCATTATTGGTTATCCACCCTTTTTCTTTTTGTGATCACAACATGCCCCTTCAGAATCAGTCTTTTCTCATAATTACTTATAAGAAGATTGTTTATATTTCAGATGAATCATGAGACGGACCAAAAAAGAATAAAATGTACACTTTTTACTTACAGTACTACTCAATAGTTTTGCAGTGAAGATAGGAACGTATTCAAATATGACTTCCAGATATTGTTCTGGCTTTCGTTTTATCAAAAAATTAATGCCAATTTTGTAATGAATATTGTTTTTTTGTATAATTTATTTGCGGCATTTTGTTTGGTTATGTAATATACCGACAGACCAGTTATATGTCAGATTGAATTATGCAGGTGGTAAATGTGTAACTACAGTGTCATTAGTTCTTGACTAAATGTTTCCATTAAGAATGTACACAAGTGATATTTCTCAACATTGTATAGTTAGATATTTGGACAGCTAGCGTTTTTTCTACTTTGTCGCACATGAGCGGCAAAGTGACATTTTGCGTTGACAAAAGAGAGCGTAAATGGCTACTTTGTATATAGACTGTAGAAAAAACTGGTTATTACTGCGTCACTATCCATAATGAAATATAAATCAAAATAAAATTATTTCCAAAACTCAATAAATACCAATAAAAAGTTGTACGATTGATAGCTTGTCGACAATAGAAGTTAAAGTTGAACAAAAGATGCCCAAATTGTAGCATATTCTGATTGGTTATCAGTAAAAAATTCTGCATTTAGTATAAATTAGTTCGTTTGCTTTATTTTCTATTTTACTTCAACTGCGTTGCGTCCTGCGTTTCTTCATTATAAATCCAACTTTATTATTATTTCCAAATTGGAGGTTATTAAAGAATAAAATTTTATAAATTAAAACTTCCTCTTCATTTAAAAAAAAAAATCTGATGTGGCCAGCACTTTACCTTCCGCCAGTTCTAAGTATTTTGTACAAATTCCATACAGAAAGTGTATTGTAAGAGATTCTATATATTTCCAGCAAAATTATAACACAAACATACTATGTCAATTGCACTTGACACTGATATTTGTCAATCAGAATTTTCTTAATATAGTAAATGTTTCCATAGCACAGGTGGATGCTTAATGAACAGCGTTTTTTCAAGAAAAACTGTTAAAATCTTCAATTTAGGGTACTTTCGATCAACTACTTAGAACCAAAATCTAATCAGTTCTTCATAGGCATACCTATATAGAAAAGGAATACGCAAAAATTATAATTTTTGGACAGGTGGTATTGGAGTTATGCGATCCGAAAAAATCGTCACACACACATACATACATACATCCATACATATATACATACATACATACATCATCGTAAAAATAGTAAAATCGTATTCTAGGGATCCGCAAATGTGCTTATTCATTGAAAACTCATCGCCGAAATTTTTGATCAAAGACAATACCTTCCTTACCTAAACGCGACGGAAGGTAAAAATGATATTTAACAACGTTTTCTGTTAAAATCTTCAAATTAGAGTACTTCCGATCGACCAATTATAACCAAAATCTTATCAGCTCTTCATATGAATGTAAAGAAGAGGAATACGCAAAAATTATAATTTTTGGAAAGATGGTATTGGAGTTATGCGATCTGAAAAAATCGTCGTACATACATCTATCCATACATACATACAGACATCATCGTAAAAATAGTAAAATCGTATTCTAGGGATCCTAAAACGTGCTTATTCACTAAAAACTCATCATCGGATTTTTTGACCAAAGACAATACCTTCCTTACCTAAAGGTGACAGAAGGTAAAAAATTGCAACATCCATTTTTATTTTTATTTATACATAAAATCTGAAAAAAAGTTCCGGGACACGTTCCTGCTGTGACAAAAAAATACCGGTAAGACATTCCTGCTGTAACACACTATTGCTTTTTACCCTTTTTGGGTATAGTTCTGATATCAATTTTTGTGGAATGAAAAAATAAAAAACCACTCTACTATACATTCTACATTAATCCGAACCTCCTACATCTACCCTAACGTAGCACCGCCGTCGCTGTCACTCGCCCATGCTCGGGTGTTTCCGCGTGTCGGCGCGAGCCCGACTCGTTGTGCCTGCGAGAACCAGATCACTCCAAGTCGCGAGCTCTGTCGTTGTGCAGCTCGATTGTATCCAACCGGCGTCTTAGCATCGTACGGCGATTAATCTTCAACTATATCATCTTCACAGCATCCCAAAGGCACGTTTACAATGGAGGGATCTCTACAGTGTATGCAGCTAGTTCGCGAGTGAATAAGTGATTGTTCTGGTTATCTGTGAATTTGTAAGTGAGTGTGAACCTGCGGATCGCAGGTACATGTGACTGACGAAAACAGGAGACAGTCAAGACGCTTTGTTTGTTTGTTTCCGGTGAGTTGAATGTTATTTCTTTTCCGTCGGGTGACATTGAACGGAGTAAATGAACTTTTTTCACTGAATATGTAAATCTGGATCGTACTAAGTACAATCTACTTTTTAATTAGTGTTAAGGTCTTTACCTTAATTAGCTATTGCTAAGAATAAATACGGTTGATGGTTTTGACAGGCCACTGAAAAAAAATTTAAATAAAATAAATATATCATCACGGCTTATTACCCATTGCTGGGTTTGCCAATCTGCTTTTACACAGATATCGGTAATGATGAAATATTTGCACCGTGCGGGCGCTTACCAGGCTTAATATATTGCATAATTGCATGAAAAGTTTCTATGATCTATGCCCAATTTTTTAGAAACGGTACAAGTGAAAAATTCCAGACGTGCTTGAAATATGAAGCAAAAAAAGGGTTGTTCAGGTAAATGAGTAAATATATTAAAATATTTTGACTCATATATCGAAACATCATAAATGTTTAGTATTTATTTAAATAAAATGAATATGGATATAAATAATAAAAATCTGGTGTGGCTAACACAATACCTCCTGCCATTTACAGCCCGAGTCACAAAAAAGGTTAATCCTTATTTTTAGATTAGCGAATTTTACTCTAATTTTGACAGTTTATTTCTTAAAATATTGTCTAATCTAATCCAAGTAACTACCTTTTTTTAAATCCCTCAGTAGGATTAAATCCCAACTACAGACTGGGTTCACATTCACACATACATGCGTCAGTGGGATTCGAACCCAGAGCCCCGAGGGCACTCATGACATGAGGCGTTGCTCTAGCCATTGAGCCATCGGAGCTATAATAAAATGAATATTAAATTTGAAATACTAGGATAGAATAGAATTCACTAATCCAAAAATGAGGATTACCTTAAACATTTTTGTGAATCGTTAATTTTTATTAATCCAAATACATACCTATATATTTACTTATGCTGGAAACTGTATTGAATTCCTTTTCTATTGTTCTATTTACTTTTTTCTTTTCAAAATGTTATCCGTTTTAACTATAGAGTGGTGGGAAGATAGGTGCAATTTGATTTTGGTTTTTGATTGGTTAATATCCCGATATTATCCACTCAAACAAGATGAAACTGTACCTATCTTCACACCACTCTATAGTTAAAACGGATAGAGCATAATATTATTTTGAAATGAATAATTCTTTGATAGTGGCATTTATCTGTCAGTTACATACATTTGAATAACTGCGTAGGCCATGGGATTTAAATTATATATAATTTTATAAATTTATCCATAAAATATATAGAAAAAGTATTAATGAAAATCTATAGAAAATTTAATAATCTTTAATTTTTATAATAACATTATTGTCGACAAAATAACATTTAAAGGTATTTTTCGAAGAAAAACTATTTTGAGCTTCTAGTAAAGTACCATTTCCGGTTATCCGACTTTCACCAAAATCTAATGGGCTCTTTCCATTACAGAAAAAGTTCGAAATACAAGGTTTCAAAATTTTCTGACTGATAGTATTTGAGTTAGAGTGGAGGATCCACACATACACACAGACATCATCGTGAAAATGTTAAAATTGGGTTCTAGGGACCTTAAAACGTGGTCATTTACCAAAATCTCGATATGCGATTTTTAGCACGATCCCTATACCTCCCTTACCAAGGGTAGCGGGAGGTAAAAAGCAAGTTGCTGCTATAGTTATTATTCCTGCAAAACACTGGGTGATAGTATAGGTAGTATGAGCAAATGATCAAGTGTGATTAGAGAGGAGTTGACTAGCATTGATCTCAGTCAATCGTTTATAGATTATTTTGAAGATACTTCAAATAAATATGCTTACAATTAACTTTTCTTTAACTGTTATTGGAAGAATTTTTCTCTAAAATAATTCATAAAAGATTGACAAAGATAAAATAATGCTAGTCAACTGCTCGCTAATCATCCTTAATAAGTTGTTCATACTCCCAGCCTTTGTGTTTATATATTTCTTTGAATTTAAATGTTTCAATAAATAAACAAAAGAGTTGAGAATCAAATTCTATAATTGAAATATATTGCGAATAATTTTTAATGATTTATCTTAACTTTTATTACATTGTTAATCTTGTGTGTGTAAATCTCGTTTAACAAAGAGTCTTTACAGCGAGTTTTATGGTACTTAAAGTAAATAATATAAAATGCAGCCAAAGAAGAATTATTGTTATACGTATTAAAATAATACTTTGTATTGTTTCACTTACACAGATTTTATTACCTAATTTTTATTTATGAATATAATTCAAATTATAAATTATACAAATAAAAGATAAGAAAGTAATATGTATGTATGTCTAAAATAAAAATTATATATTGCAAATTTACTTTTTAAGCGTAGTTTTGCACAATTTAAAAGCATTATCCCATTGCTGGGTGTGCCAATCTGCTTTGTACGCAGATATATCGGTAATGATGATGACATATTTGTACCGTGCGGGCGTCACCTCTCGGGCAATCATTGCTAGCTTCGAGAGTGCACCACAGGGGTCATTTTTGTGCCAATTTTTAAATATTTGGCGTCGGTCCGGATCGAACCCGGTTCTAGTGTTTCTGACGAGACGATCGAGCCGAGAAACGACATTATCTCGTCTCGTCTCATCTAGAAGACTAAAAATTAAGTCTCGTCTTGATTTTTTCTTGTCTCGAACAATGGAGCCTCGTCTCGGCCGAGAATCTCTACGAGATTTCTCGATTTTTTTAATGCATCCAATATGTAATATATTATTATATACGTACCGTAAAAATATATAAATAATATTCAGGGTTATTAAAAAATTTGAGGCAACTATTTTCTTCAGTACCTATCAATTTTATACCTATACAACAAATTACAAAGTTAGAGACAGAGTAATTTGATACAGCACTACTATAATAATAAAATAATGTTCTTATTCATGAACAGTTACAAATAAACAACAAGTTAACAAAACTTATTTTAGAATAATAAAATGTATAATGTAAAAATAATGTTAATTATTAGTATAAACATTGATTAAATAAGGGTGATTAGCGAGCAGTTGATTAGCATTGTTTTATCTCTGTCAAGCGTTTATGAATTAATTTAGAGAAAAATACTTCAAATAACAGTCGTAGAAAAATTTAATTATATGCATCTTTTATTTGAAGTATTTTTCTTTAAAATAATGAATAAGTGATTGAGAGTTGAAAGATAAAACAATGATGCTAATCAATTGCTCGCTGTAGTGTTCATACTACCAGCCAGGCAATTTGCACCACCAAAAGGCAAATTTTATGCTTTGTTTAAATAAAATAATAAAAAGCGAAGTTAGATATCATTTAAAATAATAGACATTACTGTCAAACATTCGAACTGCTTTTATTTATTTAAATCAAATTTAAAATTTCTCTCTTTAACGTCTCGTCAATTTTTAAGTGTATCTTTTGCATATTTAAACTTTATTTATTCAAAAGAATCCCTAACCCGATCCTGTATTAGATTTATAATTCAAAAAATATGATAATTTTTTAATACAAATTTACAAAATGTTCCAATGAAAAAAGTAAAAAACTGTACTTTTAAAAATACAAAAAATTGTCGAGATATCTCGGAAAAATTGTCGAGAATCGAGAATCTCGACATGTAATTATCATCTCGTCTCGTGAGTTCAAAACACTTTCTCGTCTCGGCGAGACGAGAAATTTCGAGACGAGACGAGATTCGAGAATGTCTCGTCTCGTCGGAAACACTACCCGGTTCCCCAGATTCGCGACCAGATACTCAGGCACGCGGAAATAACAAAAGTATCCGATCAGGTGGCGAAACACTGTTTTATGATTTGATGCATTTTATAAATAAAATATCATAATATTATTAATCTTAATTATTCATTCGTTAAATTCATCATAACTTAGTCCAGATAAGTATATTTACTATTTATGCCGTTTATAATGTGCTTTCAAGCGCAAACCATGCTTAAAATTTTAAAAAGCTTGAATTTGAAGCCAAGCTTTTTATTTCAAGCATTCTTCGCGAATCACTATACAAACAATAATTATTAACGCGCCACTGGAATGTTTGACGGACTGATTTATTACTCCAACCCTTTTTGAAACGAAGCAACAATATTTAATATATCATTAGACTCTTTGTTGAAATACGATATTTTCAATGGAACTTTTAATTGTTAGTTATGAGAAAAATATAGCATCGAAAAATTGACACATCTGTAATTTTTGTGTCTTGTGTAATAATATCGGTGCTATATTTTTCTTTTTACTGACAGTTAATACTTTAATACATAATTTAACCAGAGATGAAAATACTGGACCTACGTTTAACTGATGTTTGGGGCATTATACTTAAGAGAAAAAGTGACCCCTACGCCTGTACCAAAATACAGGGTGTAAATGAAATAAGTGTATTAAATTTAACCAGTAATATAACTCGGTGAGAGCAACAATATTTCTTAATAACATTTCTCGAAATCGCATATTTTTTTAGCATTTTTACCACCCCGTAAATTGACGAGTCGTTCCAAATATTTTTCTGATAATTGAATGCAGTAACAATAGCTATGAAAAATTTTGTTTTAGCAATTGATAGTCCTGTCAATTGTTGCAGTTATATTTTGACATTAGTAATAAACTTGTTAATAAGGTAAAATTCTGTCAAAATGCGAGTACACAGACATTTTAATTACTTACCTATGGTTTATTTATTTATTTTTTTACTCGTATCTGTACTATATTTTACTTGACATCACGGTTGACATAAAGACAGTGTCATGGAGTTGCCAACGCATTTACACGGAGCATGTTCTTAATATTCGCACATTTGTTAATCTTGTACATCTTTATCACATCACAATACCGAGTGTCACATATGACAATTTTAAAAAAAGCAACAGTTATATCCATAACATATGCAAAAAGTTCTATGTTTTCAGCACATAACAGATGTTCATTAATGAGACTGAATTTACTTGGGAAGGTGTATTTATTATGCACAATACACATCTCGACAGACGAAAATGCTGTAAAATTTTTCATTAAAACATATTTGAGCGGGAACAATAAATGGACGACTAATTATTGGTACTCAAGTACCTCTTTTAGATGGACAAAAGTTTGTACTTACGTTTTTTGAATAACGTATTTAAACTATTATGATTTATCGACGATA
The DNA here is from genome assembly GCA_963082715.1 of Harpalus rubripes. NCBI lineage: Eukaryota > Metazoa > Arthropoda > Insecta > Coleoptera > Carabidae > Harpalus > Harpalus rubripes. The sequence continues at coordinate 7,943,147 of OY720453.1, read as the reverse complement.
AATAATCATCTCATAATCTAATAACTATGCTTTTGCTCTTCCTCTCGTTACCTCGACCCTCCTTGTCTTCCACTATTTACAGCCTGGTTCAATACACAACTTTATAATTTTGTAATCCAAAATTATATTTCTTTATTTTAAAAATTGCACTATTACGAATTAATAAATAATAAATGTTATTTCCGTTGATTCGTTTATTAATTACTGTGACTGCAAGTGTAACCGATAACCGACAATTTTTGAGCTGTTTGTATCTCACTTGATTACGACAGCAGCCATTGGTTCTCCATGGGCGCGCGCCGAAATATGCAGTAAATCTTTAAAGAATTTTAACTCAAAATCTAAGACTTAGAAAAAAAAAGTTATTAAGATATATTGTTGCTCTCGTCGAGTTACATTACTGGTTAAATTTAATGCACTTATTTCATTTACAGCCTGTATGATGCGAAAATTCAAATTCCTGTACTAAAACTATTAACATTTTTAAAAAATCATTAGACATACTTCCGATATTAACCTGCAAGTAAAAAAAAAAAAATCTATTAGTATTTGAGTTTGATTTTAATGGTAAAACGAGAATGAAAGTTTATATTTATTTAATAGATGTGGTTTCTTTTGAAAACTTTTTCGTATTTGATTTGAAAAGAAACTGACACTTATGTATTCCGTTAGAGAAAATTAGAATTGTACTCAATTCTACTGGAATACTAGGAAAATTTAAAATGACCTTACTTAGCAACAGGATTCTGGGATGTACTTAAAATTGTAATACCGCAAATTCTGGTCCATTTTTTCTCATGTGTAAGCAACCATCGTATAGGAATTTCTGTTGGAGATATTAAAAATAATCCAATTTCATAGAATTGATAAACTAAATAATTGAAAGGTCACTGGAGCCTAATTCCGTAACTCAATGGTTAATTTTTAACTCGTTTTTAACCATTGGTTAATTTTTTTAATCAATCAAATATGTTGACTATAATAAAAGGATTTTTAGTTGTGAAATCAATATCTATTGGATAAAAATTTTAACCAGTAAAATAAATGAAAGTATTTTAAACGCACCCCTGTTTCCTTATTCGGGACCGTAGTCGCCCAACTATTTTAAGCAATACAGTAATGTATTCCTGCGATTTCCTAGTCCAGTATTTAAATGGTTTCATGCCTGAATATTTCGTGCAATTCTATGGGTTTTGAAAAGAAACCACATCTATTAAATAATTTAAACGTCAATTTTCATTCGCTAGTCATACTATACTGAACCCAGAAGTATAATAGATTTCAATGATTTCAATATTTTTTTAAATGCAGTGTATTATCAGAAGTAAGCTTGTCGTGTGGGGAATTTTTGAAAATATTAATAGTTCAGGGCTAACCTTTCTTCTTAAATTTTGAACACGTCTTTAATTTGATTACGCTATATTTCGATACAGCAATAAAATGTCAAATAATTTTGATATCGTTTAAAATTTAAAATAAACAGTAAAATATATTGATTTAAATTAAAATTAGAGCCATTAATCTGCAAACAAATTATATCAACCAATGTACTCATACATCCGGGTAAAACAATTTCATATATTTAAATAGTCCGCCATTTATATTTATTTATGCCAATATCTATTAATTAAATGGAATAATACTGGCAATTATTTTAAAAAAGCTTATTTAAATATATTTTCTATGATTTATTGCCTGCAAAAATACAATGTATAGGTTAATAATGTGTAATAAATGTCATACTTCTAACCGCATGTCACAATGTGTCATTATTATTGAGTTTCCTTCTTTGTATGTTACTCGTATAATTCGCACATTATAATAAAGGTAGCAATAATAGACAACATTTGTTTGTGCTGTACGAAAAAGTAAAGGTTAATATGTAATTCCAATAAACTGTAACAAACCATATGATAGTGTGACAATTATATTATCATTTACAATTATTGTATCCACGATTTTCTTTTGAAATATTTCAATTTATTTTCTGCGTAGTAGGTACAATAAATAAAGTCGTAAATTTTGTATTGACAATGTTTGAAATTATGTAGTTGTTTTATTTTTGATGTGATTCGAAACAAACTACATACAATTAGTGATGGAATGAAGATCCGGTTTTGATACTGAATCCGGCTATAAAATCGGAATTTGGTTCTGGCTGAATTTCGTGAGGAATTCGGATGGATCATTATAAAAGTGTGTCTGTCAAGAATATGGAAATACCCCATTTTAGAATATATGACATATAATTAAATTTATTACACCTGAAATTCTCAAATTAAAGATAAAACTTCAATATTATATTTTTAATGGAGTACTATACAATAGTCAAATTTTAACTCTCTAGGGCCACTTTTACAATCATTAAATAAACCTCGTATAACGCTATACCAGGTATAAAATGGAAAATTATATTTTACAAACTTCGGATAAACCACAGATAGAATAAACACCAATATTTCTTATCCCATGGAAATCGGTCGTATAAACCTCAGATAACTTTATCTCTTGTTCTTATGGATACCACGTTAACACAAATGTTGTGTTGTTATTCATACGTTTGACAGATGTCAATCAAGTATTTCATCATCATTGTCAGAATCAAAAATATCATTTATATCATCTAACATAATGAAAAATGCAAATTAGAAGATATAAATATCGAAAAAAATAGTCTAACAAGAAGATATTTTTATTGTGTCAGTACCAACCTAAAGTGATTTAACGTAATTCTTGGTATAACTATTTGACAGATAAAAATGCATTGTAAAAGACATTCTTGTTTATCGAAGATATAATTACTAGAATAAAATAGCTATACCATAGTTTATCCATCAATTGTAAAAGTGGGCCTTAGGGTCAATTTTACAATTCTTGGATAAACCATGGATATCTTATTTCTTAGATAAACAAGAAAATATAGCATCGAAATTATAACTCAAATTGTCAAATTTGTTTTAAATGTCAAATCCTGATGCGATATTTTTTTAAGGAATAAGTTATACATGGTTTAACCGACATTTGTAAAATTGGCCCTTAGATGAAAATATACGTAAATTAATGAGTATTAGTGAAAGAATTTTGCCAATTAAATTATATTTAATTGTTTCGCCACAATTTTTGTAGATAGCTGATTCTTTTCTTCTATTGCACGTAGCAAATTATTTTTATTTTCTTTATTTTGCGCAGTTTTTGTTCTTGCCATTTCCGAATGTAGAAGATTTTGATCTAGGAGGATGTTCAGGATATCAATTCGCAAACATTTCTCAAACTATAACAAGCATTTAACCAAGTAACCATTCGCATTTTTTACCTCCCGCTACCCTTGGTAAGGGAGGTATAGGGATCGTGCTAAAAATCGCATATCGAGGTTTTGGTAAATGACCACGTTCCTAGAATTCAATTTTAACATTTTCACGATGATGTCTGTGTGTATGTGTATGTATGTATGGATCCTCCACTCCAACTCAAATACTATCATTTGAAAATTTTCAATTTGTTTAAACCCTTTAATCATATCCCAAAAGCACGAGTGTTACATTTGAAACACCCTGTACCATCATCATCATTATGTAAAATCTGTCTTTTAACAGGTCTCAATGGAAATGTGGTCTCCAATCTAATCTGTCCTGCGCATATTTCAGCCTCTCGTAATCTTGTCTGTCCTTAATTTCCGTTAACATTCCAAATTTTCTTCGTCCTCTTTCCGTTTCTGCCAAATATTTTCCCTTCAATAATAATTTTCTGTATCACACCCCGCCTTAAAATATGTCCAATCCAATTAGCTTTCCTCTTTCTTAATTCTTTCAAATTTCTTCTTTCTTCTCTTATTCTTATTCTCAACACCTCTTCGTTTCTAACTCTTCCTTCCAACTAATCTTCTCCAACCGTCGCCACAACCACATCTTAAAACTTTCTAAATACTTTTTACCTCCCGCTACCCTTGGTAAGGGATATATAGGGATCGTGCTAAAAATCGCATATCGAGATTTTGGTAAATGACCACGTTTTAAGGTCCCTATAATCCAATTTTAACATTTTCACGATGATGTCTGTGTGTATGTGTGTATATGTGTGTGGATCCTCCACTCTAACTCAAATACTATCATTCAGAAAATTTTGAAATCTTGTTTTTCGAACTTTTTCTGGATTGGAAAAAGCCCATTAGATTTTGGTGTAAATCTGATAACCGGAAATGGCACATTACTTGAAGCTTCGAAAAATACTTTTGAATGTTATTTATCGAGATTATTATTATAAAAAATTAAAAATAATAATATTTGTTGTATATATTTTATGGATAAATTTATAAAATTATGTATAATTTAAATCCCGGAGCCTACGCTTTAAACAAACAAAACTTCTTGATTACGCAGTTATTCAAATGTAGGTAACTGACAGATAGATGTCGCTTTCAAAGAACTAATCATTTCAAATTAAAAATAGTAAAGTTTTAAAAAGAAAAAAGTATAGGTATAGAATAATAGGAAAGGAAGTCAATACAGTTTCCAGCATAAGTAAATATTTAGGTATGTATTTAGATTAATAAAAATTAACGATTCGCAAAAAAAGTTTTAAGCTATTCCTCATTTTTGGATTAATGAATTCTATTCTATCCCGGTATTTAAAATTTAATCTTCATTTTATTATCAAAAAAGATAGTTACTTGGATTAGATTAGACTATACTTTAAGAAATAAACTGCAAAAATTAGAGTAAAATTCGCTAATCCAAAAATAAGTATCTTTTTTGTGACTCGGGCTGTAAATGGCGGAAGGTATTGTGTTGGCCACACCAGATTTTTCTTGTTTAGTAAATATCTTGACAACATTATTAGAGGTGCATTTGTTATTGACAACCTTGACAACCTATGTTGAATTATATTTAGAACGATGCGGTATGTGCGAGGGTATGTGTAAATAGTAACCATAGTAATCCACGAGATAATACATTTAATGACAGAGTAGTAAATGTTGCATTTTAGCTGAAACTCACGGTATAAATATATTTCAGCTATGCGAATATGAAATATTTGTATGCTCTAGGACTAACATTTTGCCAACCACTGGTGAGGATCAGCTACGCCGTACGCCAAATTCTGAACTTTAAAAATTCATATCTCGCTTATTACGTAAAATTTTAAGTCGCGTTTGCACTAAAATTTTTATTTGACCCTGTACATTCAGAAATATTTTAAAAAAAATTAGGTATACCTACTTCATTTTTCACACTACACCTCTGAGTATAAATCCGTAACATTTACACTTACATGAAAAATAATAAAACTGTCAGTCATTCATGCAAACCATATCTCCAGTTAAAAAAAAAACGCATATCACTTACATTGTCCTCCACAGTATTATCTAATCTCCAAGTAGCTAACAATGCTGTATGTGTTAAAAGTTGAAGGTATCGTGATCGTGACCGTGTGTATTCCCCTAGCGGCGTTTGTAACAAGCGGAAGAAGTGTCAGTAGCTAGACGTCGGTGACCGATAGTTACGGGTATCGAGTAGCGGCGTCGGCGGCGGTGTTTTTGGTCAGTGAATTGGATCGATGACGCCCGCGTGTATGGCCTCCGGGAAGGCTTCGCGCCTTTATACAGTCTGGTTAAGTACTGTTGGGGTGATTATGTGACAGGAAATCATATAGTTTAAATTGTATCAAATTGTTGTTTTTGATATGTCGTAGCCTGATTGTAAAATCTTTCATAAAACGAGGAGCTTACGGCCTCGTTGTAATATGAATATTCGTGCAGTTTCGATTGTAGTTTCTTTAAAGGTGATGTAAACCAAAAAAACAACATTGCACTAAAAAAAATCTGATGTGCCCAGCACAATAACCTCTCACCAGATATTTTACCTGGTTGTACGCATATATTTTTAAATACAAATTCATACATATATTCATATCTCACTGCAAAATAATTCTCACATATATTTGCAAAATCTATATAAATTATGTACAATACATGCATTTTCTTTAGGTATATTCAATATCCTGAAATTTTCTTTTTCTACTTTCCTTTACTTTTTCTTTATATTCGTCATTTTTTCGCAAATTCCTTTTACATTCTTTTTTACGTATATTTTTTTGCGTTGTTGACTTTTTTTATTTTCATAATCTTCATATTGATGTACAAATATTTTTGACAGTGGCATACAAATATTTTTGGCAGTGATATTTATGTGTCAATTACAAACATTTGAATTTCTTTCCTTGAAGTAGTTTGATCTGAGAATTGTTACATCAAATTATTTTATATGCATTTCTTTATCTCTAAATCTATAGAAGATATAATAATGAATTTATATTTATCAAATAAAGAATTTAACGTTCTTTAATATAAGTAATTACATAAATTTTCGATAAATAATATTTAGATGATTTTTTTTCTTGTAACTACTACTTCCAGTTGTCCAATTGTTACCAAAACTTAATCAACTCTTCCCATTATTGTTAGATTGAGGAATCCGTAGTTAAAAATGTCTTAAGTCTTTTAGTATTTGAGAAATCGTGGATCCAACATCCACACACACATTCACACACACACACGCACACACACACGCACGCACGCACATACACACACACATCGTAAAAATGTTATAATCGGATTCTAGGGACCTTAAAACGTGCTTATTCACTAAAATCTGGATGTGCGATTTTTAGCATGAATTCAATACCTCTCTTAGCGAGAGTTAATAGAAAAAAAAATCTAAGAGCAACAGTGAAAACCTCAGCTTGCTACAGACAATACTTCTTCAGACATTCAACCGCGGATATGTGACAGAGTAGCGTGTGACGTCATACCAACACGAGTCGGTTGAGCTTGCCCGCTGCATATGAGTGCAGTTGCGTAGTTTCGGTTGTGTATACCTTACAAGGTTTACAAAAATATATATTCTTCGTTATTTGTTGTCATGCCGCCTAATTGTAATAACAACTTAAAGAATTCTACCGTAAACATTACATAATTTTCCCCGGAAAGAAAAGAATCGCCAACGATATAACGCTTGGAAAAATCGTGTCAATCGGAAGCATTTTACTCCCAATCATAACCATATAGTTCGCACTTCGCAGTTTACATTTTAAGCGGCGGAAGCGTTGTTTCAAACTCTTATAATTCTTCTATCTTTAACAATAGAAATATGCGGTTTGAAAATTTGTTCTTAGAATTTTTCATTCTGCAATTTTGATTTCTGGTTTACACCCACATTTAACCTAACCTAATACACTAAACTCACCTTTGGAAAACTCGGGGCCAGTTTTACTGTTCGTCGTTTTATAAAATGCCTAAACTACTTGTCAAACATCGCTACGTCAAAGAAGTTTTGATAATTTGGCTGCGTTTTATAAATGACTAGGTGTTTTATGATTTTACAACCTGGCTACGTCACACGTATAAAATGAACAATTGGAGACTAAAATTAGCTATTGGATTGACTGGAACGGATCATTTTCCAATTTTTTTTCTGAAAGAACACTTAAAACTACTTACGAAAATATATATTTTATGTCACATAAGTTTCTAGTTTTACAGAAATATTTTTTAAAGATTATATAAAATTTCAAATGACGTCATAATTTTGCGACCGAGTAATAATAGAACTACATTTGACGTTTATATCATTACAAGCAAGAGTAGTCTTCAAAACTTTGGAAGTATTTATTGTCTTATACAATCTTTCCCTTGCATCTTGAGCCATAAGAATATAAACAAATTTTATTTTTATTTCTCAATGAATCGTTCTCGAATGACGACACAAAACAATATTGTACATCCATTGTAATATCTAAATCAATCATAAATTGTATTTATTAATAAATTTTATTTATCATATTTCGTTATTTGTATTTACTTTTTTAAAAAACAACTTGAAAGGATATTGATGTTACTTTCAAAATGTTGGTTATATAAGGTTATGTTAGAAAAGTGACAGATCTAATTCATGTACAATACAGGCATGAGTGCGGGTATGCCTCACTATAGTGTATTGTGTACAAAATTATGACGTCACAAAATCAGACTCAGAATCTTTATAAAGAAAATCATGAATGAAAAGTGTAATAATATTAAATATTTTTTATGTATATATACGTAATATTATGGAAATTTTTCATTTATGAAAGAAAAGTCAAGTTTTTTTTTTTGTATGACCCGATTTGCGAAACCATGTAAATACACAAGGTTGGGCAACTGGTTGTATTTGTTTGATTGCGGCTTAAGCTACGTTTCCAGCTCTTAACATAGTCACTGTTTTTGTTATTTGTCATAACCTTGAAAGTTTGTCATACGTATTGTGGCTTGAGCGTTTCCAGCTACTGTTTTAGTCTTTAGTCTTTGTCTTTGTCATAGCGCATAAACACAAAGTTTGCATGCTTCATACTTTCGTCATAGTCTTTGTCGCTGTTCTGCTGGAAAGAGATAAGTGATGTAAGCGCTATCTCTTTTTATGTTGCGCAGTAGTTCTACGCGTTGTATCTGTCATTATTTTGGTGGTTATGTTATTATTTTTGTGTTGAGATAATATAAATATGGACAACAGAAAGAAAAAAAATCATATTTTTTTATATTATAAGTACAAATAAAATTATATCATATCTTATGGATATACAGACAATATTGAAATTTAAAGTGGAATATTATAAATATTGTGGTTCGTTCACCATATTAATTTCGTGCTTTATTTCAAATGTTATTTTGGAATTATACAAAATAATTACATTATTACTTAATTTGAGTAATGATTACTACTCATCATTAATATCATTAATAACTATATAATTTTTGAAGCATTGTAAAGAGTTTTATAAATGTGTTCCTTTTTTGAGTGAACAAACATTATAAGTACAAAAACTTAAAACTGTGCTTATGTTAACAGCTGGAAATGGCCAATATCTTCTAACAAAAACATAAGACAAAATACAAAAACAAAGACTAAAACAGTGACTATGTTAAGAGCTGGAAACGTAGCTTGAAGCATGCAAACTTTGTGTTTATGCGCTATGACAAAGACTAAAGACTAAAACAGTAGCTGGAAACACTCAAGCCACAATACGTATGACAAACTTTCAAGGTTATGACAAATAACAAAAACAGTGACTATGTTAAGAGCTGGAAACGTAGCTTTAAGTATTAACAGACGAGGATAAGTTTTAAATGGAACAGCATGTATATTTTTGCATATTTGGAATCAGCATTATATTCTGCATATAGTAGTGCACTTCAATAGTTTTTTGACAATTTTTTTTTTTTTAGTTTAGTAGACACGCCTAAAACTATTCCTGTTCTCTCAATTTCTACATTAAACTTGTTTTTTTAATGTTTTGTATACTATATAGAAAATTTACGTCGTAGTTATTTATAACGAAAATGGTTGTTCCCAACTTTTGGCCTGCGTATTGATAAAAATCTGATTAAATAATTATTGTTGTTAGTTCTCCCAAGAACTGATGAACGCGATGCAACGTTCACGAGCTACACACGCTTTCCAGTGAACATGATCCTGGGAGTAATTTGTGACAGTAACTCTTCGGCTACTGTCTGAACGGCTCGCGAGAGTAAAACTCACGGAAAAATGCTCTCACGTGGACCCAGTCATGAGAGTAGGGGAGACCGGTGTCAATTGTTACAAAATTTAAATTTTTAATTCACGAGTTAACGTTACATTTCGAAATTTTGAAATTACCTATGTGAGAACCTACCCACCTTAGTGAATAATATTTTGAATTTTAAACTTTTGAAAATGTGACAAATATAAAAGTATAAGAATTTTTAGTCAGGTATTACAAATGTTACTATTGACACCTAACTGGTGTCAATAGTATCAGGGCCAGTGTTAATTGTAACAAATTTTAACAGTGATGTAATAAGATTTATTACCTCAGAATATACAAAATTCAGATGACTCAGCTAAAAACAAACAAAATATATATTCTGTTGGTGATATGGACCATTTTGACCAATGCCTTTAGTCGTTAACGAAATTGCAGTTTAGGTAAACTAATATATATTTTTCTTCGTACAATTTAACTTGCCCGGTGTCCAGATTTTACATTTTCCCCACTGCAACCAATCTCCTGTGCTCAAAAAATATGGGCCAATACATATCAGAGAGTTTCCTCATCGGAGTCCTCTGAAGAGTAATCTGCGACTGTTACTTTCGGAACTGTTTTTCGTTTTTTTGCTCTTCTTCTTTTATGTTTTCGATAGCAGTGGTTTTTCTTGTAATTTTTATCATGATCAATACTGTACTTAATTATTAAACACGGTACAATCGACACCGTGGCATGTGTTACAACTTAACTTATAAAAATATTATTTGCTTTTTTGTATTTATTAGGTAATAATCCGAAATATTTTTTAATGAAAAATAAAAGCAGATATAACTCACAAACTGATCCTTAACTTGAAATATTTCCGAGCAGAGCACTTATAGTGTTTTAGAAACAATGTGTGTGACTAACTGTATTTACTTTTTTGTCGATATACAGACATTCGTCAGAAACAGACGCCGTATTTGCGCGTATGTACTTACACTAAATACCAAAGAGCTATGACTCGTTCTGCTTCACTCTGCAAGCGCGTTTTAATCTACTTCGAAAAGATGGCCCTGTTACCTACCCTTGTTACATTTGACACCTGTTACAATTGACACCGGTTCACTCTCACGTGGACATGCGCCTTTAGGCCTGCACCATAATGACCGTACTTAAAAACTATGAATTAGGTGATTATTCTCATAAAATAGTCCATAGTAGTTTCGTAAAAGTTTAATATTGGTGCATATATTTTTTAGATAGAATAGAACCTGTATAGGGCAATCTTGATAATTTTATACTGCACAAAAAATATAATGTCTGCCAAATATAAAAAGTATAAACGAGAACAAATATATAAAAGTATACAGCTGCACTGATTTTTATTTCCTGATAACAACTTAATTACATGTTTTACTGCGCCATTTTGTACTGGCGCTTAATAGCAATGTGTAAACTTAAACATATGATATACATACATTTATAAAAAAAATCTGGTGTGGCCAACACAATACCTCCCGCCATTTACAGCCCGAGTCACAACAAAGATTAAGTTAATCCTTATTTTTAGATTAGCGGGTTTTACTCTAATTTTAACAGTTTATTTCATAAAATATAGTCTAATCTAATTCAAGTAACTACCTTTTTTTTAAAACCCCTCAACAGGATTAAATGCCAATTACAGAGTGGGTTTACATTCATACACATCCATGCCATAGTGGAATTCGAACCCAGATCCCTGAGAGCACTCATAACATGAGGCGTTGCTCTAACCATTAAGCCACCGGAGCTATAATAAAATGAAGATTAAATTTTAAATACCGGGATAGAATAGAATAGAATTTACTAATACAAAAATTAGGATTAGCTTACACATTTTTGTGAATCGTTAATTTTTATTAATCTAAATACATATATATATATATATATATATATATATATATATATATATATATATATATATATATATATATATATTTAGTTATGCTGGAAACTGTATTGAATTCCTTTTCTATTGTTCTATTTACTTTTTTTTTTAAACGTTACTAATATTATTTTGAAATGATTAGTTCTTTGACAGTGACATTTATCTGTCAGTTGTCAGTTACATACATACATTTGAATAACTGCGTTTTGTTTGTTTAAAGCGTAGGCTCTGGGATTTAAATTATAGATAATTTTATAAATTTATCCATAAAATATATAGAAAAAGTATTAATGCAAATGTATAGAAAATTTAATAATCTTTAATTTTTATAATAACATTAATCTCGAAAAAATAACATTTAAAGGTAATTTTCGAGGAAAAACTGTTTTGAGCTTCTAGTAGAGTGCCATTTCCGGTTATCCGATGTTCACCAAAATCTAATGGGCTCTTTCCATTACAGAAAAAGTTCGAAATACAAGGTTTCAAAATTTTCTGAATAATAGTATTTGAGTTAGAGTGGAGGATCCACACACACATACACACAGACATCATCGTGAAAATGTTAAAATTGGTTTCTAGGGACCTTAAAACGTAGTCATTTACCAAAATCTCGATATGCGATTTTTAGCACGATCCCTATGCGTCCCTTACCAAGGGTAGCGGGAGGTAAAAAGGGCCATTTATAAACTAAAACAAAAATAAATTTTGCGAATGTCAAACTCATTTCACTTTGAGCGGAGGTGAGGTGAAGCAAATGATAAAAAGAACGCGACTAATGTGTGATTTGTCATAATAAGAATAAATACAGCTACTTGGATTTACATTCGAATGCTATAAGCTGGCCACTTATACATCTTAAATAAATGTAGCACTGGCTGAAATGCAAACGGGATTACGGCAGTGGTAAAACACTGCGGCTCGGTGAGTCCGGTTGGAGGGTAAACGGCGACAGCTGTATACAAGCCCTAAATACAAAAAGAAAAATATTATAAAAAAAATTACAATATTGCATTGAAATGAAATATCAAATGAGTTACAATATATTGCTGTCACAATTTCGATTTGCATCTGTTTGTTATTTTTGGTGCAATTGCCAATTTAGTTTTTTATTAATTATTTTATTAAATTGCCTTTTAACCACGCAAATATTCAATTATTGACCTCGAAATATATTTTTATATTACTATATTTTAATAAAAAGTATGGAAATAGACTCCAATTATTAGCAACACCTTTATATGATAACAAAAAAAAATATATATTACGGATAATAATTAAGACCTAGAACAATATATCGTTTTCAATGGGGGAGTTTAGTCATGTTGAAATGTAATGATTTTTCCACATTATTGCAATACTATACATGCAATATTACTATTAATACAATAAAAGTAATAAAATATAGCGTATTTTTTTGTACAAACTATAATAAATTTATCGTTAGTTAAATCGCCCGCAATAGAATGACGTATGCAGCATCTTTGGTTCGCCGTAGTTGTCCGCTACGAGCGCTAGTTTAGAATGAAAACATGAACGTATGTCTTCTATATTTGATATTGAAACGTCAAATTCAATGTCAAATCGCAAAAAGCAAATTATTTTTAAATATGTAATTGTGAAACCTAGAAAATACGATAAATACAGAACTTAAATTGCCAAGTGTCAAATGTAAACATAAACCGTGGCCGAGTTTTGCTTCTGTCTTTTTCTATGAAGCACGTTTTGGGCACGTATATCGACACCTACTTCGCATACAGTTGATGTTATGTACGCCATAATGGCGGGAAGAAAATATTGCAAAAGTTTAACATTTTTTATCTCCGGTATTTTTTAAAATTTTACAAAATATAAAAGTACAAACGCTTTAGATTTAAAAATATTTTAACATATAAAAAATACAAAATTCGAAAACTTCCCCATTTAGATAAGTTTCGATGAAGCTGTGAAGTTTATGTAGTTTTTTTTATTAGATAAGTTTAGTAAAAAAAAAATGTGAGGGACCCGATTTCTACCCCATGCTGGGTCTACAAAAGAATTAAGAATAATCTAATGTTCCACATCTTTATTATTGTGAAGCGACAAGACTATTTAATTATAATTTCGTAAATGTAAATTTCATCTGTGTAGTTTCTGCTCAGGAATAAATTAAAACTGAATGTCAATCCCCCAAGTTCAAGGTAGAACAATAGAGTAATGTCAATGTCTTTCGTAATCTTCTCCATCTGCGTAGTAAATATTCATGCATGTAATATTTATAGCAGGAAAAAATTATGACGATTCCTAATCTCTTTAACAGACACAATCTTTAAATTTATTCAAACATCAGGAAGACTTAATTCAGTGTATGTTCAGGGTTATGTTTATGAAGCATGTACAGGGTGGTTAAGTAAGTTACACGTCATTCGCAATAGGATTGATACTGTACCTGGTTTAGGATGGCAGTGGTGTGAAAATAGGAACAGTTTGATCTCTTCTAAATAAAATAAATAAATAAATATATCATCACGGCATATTACCCATTGCTAGGTGTGCCAATCTGCTTGGTTCGCAGATATCGATAATGATAACATATTTGTACCATGCGGGCGTTTACCAGGCGTCACCTCACGGGCACTCATTGCTGGCGTGGAAAGTGCACCACAGGGGTCAATTTTGTGCCATTTAAAATTCGAAATATTTGGCGTCGGTCGGGATCGAACTCGGTTCCCCAGATTCGCGACCAGACACTCAGGCACGCGGCCACGAGACTTCATGGATCTCTTCTGATTGGACTAAACTAATTACTGCGGGACTTAAATCATAATTAGTGAAGTTCTAACTTAACTTTCGCCACTTAATTTCAAATGACAGATGAATAACTGTTTAACGTGGTATTTTCATTTTTGGTTAAACTGTTCACGAATTTAACTGTTAGAAGAAAAATATAGCAGCGATATTGGGGTGTATTCTGTAAGGAAACTGTTAATTTTAAACTGTATGTTAAAAATAAACTTGCTGTTAAAATATATTTTCTAATCTGTAACTATCAATTCTGTTAATATTTTAACACCCGTGTTAAAAATAGGAGTTAAAACTGTATATTTTAACGTCATTCAAATCCATGCCTTTAAAATTTTAACATCTGTTCATACAATAAAATTATAACAGCATTTGAATATGTTGCACTTCTAATTAATGAAAATGAAATAGAAAACGAAAGAAAAATACCATGGATCAATATAAAAAATATCTAGGTGTTATTTAATAAAATATACAACTGTTTTACGAAGTTTTTTATTTAATTACGGTCACCCGTTCCGTCGTATGTCTAGTAGGAATATTTAATTAACATAATTCGACAAAGAGTGAACTTTGAATGGTATACCGAGAGCACGATTTAGATGTATCGTAAAACATAGTTCTTTATTATAATGTAGGTATTAAATGCAGTTAAAATTGCTTATACCTGTCTTGTTCGTCAAACCAACATAACTTAACATTTTGGATTGTCAATTCTGAGGATCAAGAAGAAGAAATTTTACATACCTAATGATAACTTAATAATTTACAATTTCAATGTAATTCATTTTTAATATGGAACCTAAAAATGAGACATGATTATGCAGCAAATTTTTATTTATTTTCCAAAGCATTATATCCATTCGTTTTTCTAAAATTTCAAAATGACAGATTAGTTTTCTAAAATTTCAAAGTGACACATAAACTGACAGTTCTTTTTATCATGTTTATTTATTTGTGTTATGGTTACGAACTACATTACTTTAGCAAAGACGTGCCTTTTTGCTGCCTTGGTGGCCTTGTTGATCACTTCATTCTGTTGTTTAACAGGCATGTTAAAATTTATGATTTTAACATCAGTGTCAAATTTTCGCGTAGAGAATACCAAAAAATGAATTTATTGTTAACAGTCATGTTAAAATATCACTTTTTAAAGGCATGTTAAAATTAACTTATTTTTTACAGAATACACCACAATATAGCATAAGTTAAATTATATATGTCAATTTTTCGATGCTACATTTTTAATGTATGGTGTGTTTGAAGATATTTGCAAATCTACCTGCTTTCGTAATGACGCGGTACACCGCAAAACAGAATGGTATGCACGATCCAATGCAGTAGAGGAGAATTAGCAAAATTTTGGAAAACGATGTAGAGGTACTTTCTCAAAATCCCGCTAATTAATATACCTACCTGGTTTTATTTATAATTTGTGAAAATTTGTTATAATGTCATATTCTTTGTTCTGTATTTCTTAAAATGCAAGTGAAACATTAAATTCCACACAAATATTTCGTGTACTGGACTTCAAAGATTTTGTTACAACCCTGTCATATTACCCATCAAGTCCACTTAAGAAGTCACCCGGTGCCGTAAGTCAAGGCAGGTGCGTTTGCAAATATCTTGAAACAAACTATAAAACACAGTGAGACAGTTTAAACAGAGATGTAAATACCAAGCCTAAATGAATGAAATATAATGAGCACTATTTTAATAACAATCCTTTGTTATTGTTTCTTTCAAGATATTTGCAAACGTACTTGTTTCGACTTACGCAGCGGGTGGCTTCTTAAATGGGCTTGATGGGTAACATGGACAGGGTTGTAATAAAATATTTGAAATCCAACACACGAAATATTTGTGTGGAATTTAATGTTTCATTTGAATTAATTTTTAATTGAAAGTGACCAATGACTGCGTAAAGTGACCCTTTTTTATTTAACAATACATTACTTTTGACACCACAACGTTCCAAACTGCTTCCCACTAAGAGGGTTCAAATTTTATTATCCCCAAACCTTTTTACAATGTTTGAAATTTCGCTATAATAAAGATTTTTTCTGAAATATGTACTGCCATTTTCTGATTATTTTTTTCCACGCCCTTACTGATTAAGATGTTTAATGCCATAATTTCATTAATTAATTTTTATTAAATAGTATCCTACACCATTTTTTAATTTTTTTTTTCTGTAAGCACACGGTGAAATAAGAATTTTTGTGCAAACGCGACTTAAATAATTTACGTAATAAGCGAGATATGAATTTTTAAAGTTAAGAATTTCTTGCGTGACGTAACTGGTACTTCCAGTGGTCGACAAAATGTTTGTTCTAGAGAGAACAGATTTTTTCATGTTTGCATAGCTGAAATATCTTTATATAAAAACTTATACGTTATATTTACGAAGAAATTATTATTAAGCATAAATAACATAAATAATAAGCATTTTTTTCTTAATAAATTATAGAACATTGAAACAGTTTGACAATATTATGACACAAAGTATGACGGCGGATGGCGCTAGTGTTTTTTTGTTTTCATTAGGTAATATTATTAATTTAATTAATACATAATATTACTAGATATTATAATTAAATTCATGAAACATAAATTTGTAATTTTTTTTGTTAGGTTATACAAAAACGTGACAGCTCATAATCTTTCAAAGGTGACCGCAGCAGACGCGCGAATTTCCTTTTTAAAATCAGGGGACCAATCAAATTCTTAGGATCCAACGCGTCATACCTAATTGGCGATCAATGCTAAGCGATACTCTATCTGGCGGATTAAAATGAAACTAACGATTATGTGATAAGCTGCGCGGTTACGCCATTACCTCCTGTGGCCATTATTTATTGAAAGTTATTTTTTTGCATATTTTTCGTTAAATAATAATTATAATTTAATAATTTTACAAAGAAAATTGAGAACAAATTTGGAAAAACACAAAACATAGTCAAACTAAAAACTTGGTTAATGAAACTTAATATTGGAAAACCAGTATAAAAATTCATGAAAGTTTTGTCTCTTCATTTCAAGAAGGATGATTATTTTTACACAGGTTATTATTTGTTTTCTGTATTTTATTGGTGTTCAGACAATTATAATTTATAAATATTGTAAATTTTCATATTAAATTCGAAGAAACGCAGGTTATAGTGAAAACTTTTAAAATTGAGTTTACACGAATTTAGCGATCCTTTAATAACATGGGCATGATTATTAATAGCGGAAGTTTTTCTACATAAGCCATATAATTCGAACATATGTTCATTATTATTATTAATTTTGCCACATAAAATTACATGACCAGCATCTAGAACTTCTTCTCTTTCAAGCAAACTTCTATTGTTGTTATTATTAGTATTAGAAATATAACAAGCTTCTTGATGCTTAATTATATTTATATATTTTGTAAAAATCTAGTTATGTTTAGATTTTGACAAGTAGTTGTTTTTGTGTTCTGACAGTTTATGTATGTTTTATATTTTCTTTATAATATAACATTTTTGGATATTGCTCAGATTTATCTTTCATTTGAAGTACGATTTACTAATCCACTAACTCCAATAGGTTATGGGCCCAGAACCCACAAAGTAAAACGTATTTTATTGAAAATAAGTTAGTCAGTTTGTCAAGTATTTCTTCAGAAATAAAATGGCGGATTTAAAAATCCAAATCGACAAGCTGGTAGGTGCAGAAAATTGGGCCAAATGGAAATGGCAAATGTTAATGCACTTCGAGCAATTTGATCTGTCTACCATCGTTAACGGTACGCGAAGATGTCCAGAATTAACACCAGATGCAACTGAAGAAGACCGAGTGAGGTATCAGACGTGGAAGCGTGAAAATGCAAAAGCGGCATCTCTGATAGCTGGTGCACTCAGTAAATCAGTATCTGACCTGGTATTAACATACACATTAGCAGCTGATATCTGGAACAAGCTGCTAAGTGTGTTTGAGCAAAGTAGCGAACAACGTCTAGATTTGTTAATGGAAGAATTCTTTTCATCAACCAGAAATCCCACAGACGATATCGCAGCTCATATTGCGAAGCTACAGAAGGTATTCGTCGATATGAATACAGAGCTTCGACGGCAAGGAGAGACAAGCTTAACAGATAAGTTACTGATCGGTAGGATTATGTCTACGCTTGGTTCTGAATATCATGAATTCAGAAATGTATGGGAAGCTATGGAGAAAGAAAAACGTACACTGAACGTTTTAATTCAAAAATTATGTGCAATTGAGCTCCGTACAACGAAAGCGATGGAATCATCAGCGTTTGTGGCTCGACCGGAGACTAAGACAGTAACCAGAACAGCAAGTAACGTGTCTGACAGACGGAAAAAGAAAATAAAATGTTTCAAATGCGGTAAACTTGGACATATGAAAATACATTGCAAGACTGAATTATCAAAATCTGATAGTAAACCATCTGAAAGTAGTAATTCTTATTTAGCAATTGATTCATGGGTTTGTGACAGTGGTGCATCGCAGCACATGACAGCTAATAAACAATATTTCAAATCTTACTGTCATTTTGCAGCTCCTACAGACATTCAGCTAGCGAATCTTTCGACAGTACGTGCTCATGGTGTTGGAACAATACAAGTTGAAATGCGTGTCGGGAAGATTTCGCAGGCGACCAAACCACTAGACGTTCTACTACAGGAATAGTTGTAAAATTCGCAAGTGGACCAGTCGTATGGAAAAGTCAACTCCAGAAAATGGTAACCTTGTCCACGACTGAAGCGGAATTCGTTGCTGCTTCGGAAGCTTCAAAAGAATTAATATGGTTGGTACATCTTGTGAAAGACTTAACCAATATTAAAATACCACCAACTTTATATATTGACAATGCAAGTGCCGTAAAGTTGAGTAAAAACCCTGAATTTCACAAAAGGTCTAAACATATTCATGTAAAATGGTATTTTGTACGTGAAAAGTTCTTAAATGGTGAAATTGATATAGAACATATTAGTGGTACAAAGCAAATAGCGGACATATTTACCAAACCACTAGATCGTAAACGATTTACAAATTTCAGAACTGATATAGGTGTAAATATAATACAAAATTGAAGATCAAAAAGCTTGGGAGGAAGTATTAGAAATATAACAAGCTTCTTGATGCTTAATTATATTTATATATTTTGTAAAAATCTAGTTATGTTTAGATTTTGACAAGTAGTTGTTTTTGTGTTCTGACAGTTTATGTATGTTTTATATTTTCTTTATAATATAACATTTTTGGATATTGCTCAGATTTATCTTTCATTTGAAGTACGATTTACTAATCCACTAACTCCAATAATTAGTATTATTAGCATCTATATTTATTTATTTATTCATTCGGCATCAACTACGTAGGTTATTACCCTATAACAAATTAACAACAACAATAATACAAAATACAGTAAAGAAATAAAAGAATATCAAACAACATATAACAATAAATAACACAATATTATAATCCAACAACATCAAATTAAAAATAAAACAATATGCTATACAGGGTGTAAATGAAATAAGTGCATTAAATTTGACCAGTAGTATAACTCATCGAGAGCAACAATATTTCTTAATAACTTTTTCTCGAAATCGCATATTTTTTTAGCATTTTTACCACCCCGTAAATTGACGAGTCGTTTTTGTAATAATTGAATGCAGCAGCAATAGCTATGAAAAATTTTGTTTTAGCAATTGACAGTCCTGTCAATTGTTGCAATTAAATTTTGACATTAGTAATAAACTTGTTTATAAGGTAAAATTTTGTCAAAATGCTAGTACACAGACATTGTAATTACTTACCTATGGTTTATTTATTTATTTTTTACTCGTATCTGTACTACATTTTACTTGACGTCACGGTTCACATAAAGACAATGTCATGGAGTTGCCAACACATTTACACGGAGCGTTTCCAAATCATCACCAAATCATTCTGTTCTTAATATTCGCACATTTGTTAATCTTGTACATCTTTATCACAATACGGAGTGTCACATATGACAATTTTTTAAAAAGCAACAGTTGTATCCATACCGTGTGCAAAAAGTTCAATGTTTTCAGCACATAACAGACTTCAATTTTGAGAATGGCTCATAATGTTCATTTATGAGACTGAATTTACTTGGGAAGGTGTATTTATTATGCACAATACACATCTTGACAGACGAAAATGCTGTAAAAATTTTCATTAAAAAATGTTTGGGGAACAATAAATGGACGACTAATTATTGGTACTCATGTACTTCTTTTAAATGGACAAAAGTTTGTATTTACATTTTTTGAATAACGAATTTAAACTATTATGATTTGTCGACAATAAATAATTATCTCATAACCTAATAACTATGCTTTTGGTCTTCGTCTCGTTACCTCGTTTCTCCTTGTCTTCCACTATTCACGTGATTAAAAACCTGGTTCAATACACAACTTTATACTTTTGTTATCCAATATTTAAATTTATTTGTTTTAAAAATTGTACTATTACGTATTAATTAATAATAATGTTATTTCCCTTGATTAGTTTATTAATGACTGTGACTGTAAGTTTAACCGATAACCGAGAATTTTTGAGCTGTTTGTATCTTACTTGAATACGGCAGCGCAGTCATTTGTCTCTTTGTTCTCCATAGGCGGGTAACGAAATATGCAACAAATCTTTAAAGAATTTTAACTCAAAATCTAAAAGACTTAGAAAAAAAAGTTATTAAGAAATATTGTTGCTCTCGTCGAGTTACATTACTGGTTAAATTTAATGCAGTTATTTCATTTACACCCTGTATAATAAATATTGAAATGAGTGAATTTCAACATTATTTTTGTATTCATTCTGAAATCAAAATATCATAGGTTATCGTTGTATTAAAAGGACACTATTCATGAAATTAATATGCATATTTTTCAACACATTAATAGATATAACCAATGTACAATATTTAGGAATTCACTATGTAATTTAATCAAATTTCATAATAGTATATTAAAGAACGTGTTTTATAAGACATGTTTTTTTCGCACGCGTCAAAATTTAGAAAACGAGTGTTAGCGAGTTTTCTAATTGACAAGTGCGAAAGAAAGTCTTATAAAATACGTTCTTTATACTATTTTTTATATTTTGCGCCTTCTACAATAACATTTACTTACCCAATTTGTAATTATATTTGTAACCATTTGTACATTTTCATGTAAATAATGTTCCCTAAATAAAAATAATAAATAATGAAATAATATCTCGGACACAAAAAGAGATATCGACCTGTGGTTTTAAAATCTTAAATCTACACTCTTCAAACTACTTAAATACAAATTTTCAGAATTTTTAATTTTTTAAAAATTTCCACCCTTTTTTAAACCACACCATCCTCATACCCAAAAATAGGTGTGCGGTACACCTTCAACGACTTCACCAGTAAATTCCTCGTACCAAAAAACATAAGTATACCATTGTTCATCAAAATATTCCAACGGATACATTAATTATTAAACATTCCTTAAAATTGTCAAAAACTCAAAAAATAGCAAGGTGTACACCTTAGATTTTTTGCGATTTTTGGCCATTTTCAGACTTTTCCTTCTAGAGATTGTAATAGTTTTTCAAAATTTATGAAAATTGGTATGCATATGTAATTTTGCTCGTAGAATCTAATGGTGATATCGCCAGCGGTGTATAATTGACCATTTTTGGGATATGACCTAAAAATGGGCATTTTTGAGCAAAGTTTTGAGGCCGAATATCTCGGACACGAAAAGAGATATCGACGTGTGGTTTTAAAATCTTAAATCTACACCCTTCAAACTACTTAAAAACAAATTTTCAGAAATTTTAATTTTTAAAAAAATTCCATCCTTTTTTAAACCACACCATCCTCATACCCAAAAATAGGTGTGCGGTACACCTTCAACGACTTCACCAGTAAATTCCTCGTACCAAAAAACATAAGTATACCAATTTTCATCAAAATATTCCAACGGATACATTAATTATTATACATTCTTTAAAATTGTCCCTAAATAAAAAAATAATAATAATTTCGACATTATATTATTAAAATGAGTTGTCAATTAACTAAAAATAAATTAGGTAAAAATGGGTTAAAGAAACATCATCTAGTACCAACCGTCTAAAACAAAAAATTGCGTATCGAAATGAAGGTCATTACGATACGCAATTGCGTATCGTAATGACTTCATTATGAACGCAAAATATAAAAATCTGATGTGGCCAACACATAACCTCTCGCCAGATATTTTACCTGGTTGTACGCATAAAACGAAAAATATGTTTAAATACAAATACATATATTCATGTCTGACTACAAAATAATTATTTTAATATAAATTATGTACAATACATACATTTTCTTTATATTCAATATCCTGAAATTTTCTTTTTCTACTTTCCTTTTCTTTTTCTTTATATTCGTCATTTTTTCGCAAATTCCTTTTATATTCTTTTTTACGTATATTCTTTTGCGTTGTTGACTTTTTTTATTTTCATAATCTTCATAATAATGTACAAATATTTTTGACAGAGGCATACAAATATTTTTGACAGTGACATTTATGTGTCAATTACAAACATTTGAATTTCTTGCCTTGTAGTAGTTTGATCTGAGATTTTTTACATCAAATTATTTTATATGCCTTTCTTTATCTCTAAATCTATAGAAGATATAATAATGAATTTATATTTATCGAATAAAGAATTTAACGTTCTTTAATATAAGTATTTACATAAATTTTCGATAAATAATATTTAGATAATTTTTTTCTTGTAACTACTACTTCCGGTTGTCCAATTGTTACCAAAACTGACTGGACTCTTCCGATTATTGTTAGATTGAGGAATCCGTAGTTAAAAATGTCTTAAGTCTTATAGTATTTGAGATAAAGTGAATCCAACATCCACACATCCACACACACATCCACACACACATACGGACATCATCGTAAAAATGTTATAATCGGATTCTAGGGACCTTAAAACGTGCTTATTCATTAAAATCTGGATATGCGATTTTTAGCATGAATACAATACCTCTCTTAGCGAGAGGTAAAAAAGATGTCCAAACTTACTCGACGTTTAACAATTTATTTATCTCCGTTAGTTTCCGTATACCCTATAGAGGCGGTGCAATCTTAAAATTGATCGCCAATTAGTAATCAACTTTAATCGCTTGTAGTTTGCGATCTAATCAATATTGCAACAATTTTTTTTCACTAATACTCATTAATTTATGTATATTTCGTCTTCTTATTTAAGATAGTTAAAATTTGATTAGTTAAAGTTTGATTATGGTATAGTACCCTATTACTATTCGGGATTTTTACTTCCAGTAAGAAAGTTTATACTTACTTTTGCAATTAACAAAATCTCATGAAGTTGCTATAAATAACACACGTAAAATAACTTACGTATTTTGTAATTGAATTTCATTACAGTTTTATTGATCGTTTACAATGTTACTGATCTGTAAAGCTTAGTATTACACCATTATTTTCGGACTAACATAAAAAGAAACTTAACTTGTTTTTGCTCCTAAAACACTTTCAAGATTTTTTTTGTGAATCATCGATAGTTAGAGAAAAAGTTAATACCATTCATTGACTCTTTCGACGTATAATTATTTGATATATTGGAACATTGAAACAATCATTAGTAAGAATTGTATTCATAAACTATCAATTATAAATTTAGTTCTCTATTATATGCTAGTTTATGTTTCTCATTGACTGCTACTAAAAGTGAAAGAAACGATCGATCATTCATGTTTTCCCAGCGGTAAAAAAGTTTGAAGCTTCTAGATTATAAATAGCTAATGTAATATTTATGAAATAAGTACTCGTAAAGCTACAATACATAGTTAATGTTTGTTTGTATACATACATTATGTTCTATATGCTTTACTCAGGATTTAAAATGATGGTACTTATAGCTCGTCCAGCAATTATTTGAACAAATAACTTTTAAATCCTACGTTCGAATACTAATCGTTGCTACTGTGAAAATTTTTGCGTTTCACCCAAATATATACTTTTTCAGTGCACAGTACAGGATGTCTCATTTCCGATGTTTTTTTAAGGTATCTCGAGAAATATTAATGATAGAGCAAAACAATTTGCACATTCCAGGGTCAACTTTTCGAGAAAAGTTTAACAGTCGCCACAGGAATTTTCGATCTTCTTTTGTTTCTGAACTACAGGCAAGAACTCGTTTTTCGTTAATTTCAAAAATATCTTATATCTCATTAATTATGATAGAGAAAAATTGTTTTAACAAATAAAATGGCGTAATTAGATTTTTTGAAAACTTAGTAACTCTCAAGATATCACAAAAAATTATGTTTTTTAAATGGGAAGCTATGTTGAAAATAGTATCATCGTTTTGCTTATTTCATAAGCTTTTCAATGATATATTACAAGTCTGCATTCTTTTGTTTTAAACATTAATAAAAGATATTGGGGTGAAAAAAATTAAAAAGTATTAAGAAACAAATGAAAAAATCAATTGAAAATCATCATTTGTTTACTTTGATTCTATAACTATTAATTATGTTCTCAAAATTATTCTTAACTAATTATTTTCGGGTTAGTTAAATTATTATTTATCGACGTTACAATTGGCTTTGACAAAAATGGTTTAATATGCTTTTGAAGTAAATAAATTGAAAAAATGAGTAAAATTGAAACAAATAATACAACAAAATACATGAGTATGAATGATGAGACCGAAATAAGGGAGACCCGTTTACAAATGACAAAGGCAAAAGGGGACACATATAACTTCGAAAAAGTTAGTACTTTTTGCTATCTGGGAGTAACCATGACGGAAAAAAGGGAAGAAGGAGAAGAAATAAATGAGAGAATAACAAAAGGAAACAAATGTATGGGATCGTTAATGAAAGTACTTAGAAACAAGAACATCTCGCGTAAAATTAAGTTACGAATATACAAAGTAGTGATCAGACCTGTGGCCACGTACGGGAGTGAACTATGGACAATTAATATGAAACAACAAAACCAAGTAGCAATATGAGAAAGGAAAGTTTTGAGAATTATACTGGGAGGAAAAAAAAAGGAGAGGTATGGTATAGAAGAACGAATGAAGAAGTAAGAAATTTAATTGGGGAACCGTCAATCGTCGGTTTTGTAAAAGCTCAACGACTGCGATGGTTAGGTCACATCCAAAGACTACCAGAACACAGAATTCCAAAAACGTTACTCAGGAGAAGAGACGCAAAACGCAAGAGAGGACGCCCACGAACTAAATGGTTACAAGCAGCTGAACAAGACCTTAGTGAAATGGGAGAAAAATCTTGGAGGAGGACCGCCGCGGACAAATAGAAGTGGAAGCGATTATGCAACCAAGCCATGAGTGCTGAAATATTATTATTAATTATTTTCGGGTTAGTTAAATTATTATTTATCGACGTTACAGTTGGCTTTGACAAAAATTGTTTAATATGCTTTTGAAGTATATAAATTCAAAAAATCTGATGTGGACACCATACGACTTCCTTGTACGCAAGACTAATATGAAGTATAGACTCAATTATAAAATTGCACGTATTTGACGTAATTTGACATTGACATCTATTTTTTATTTTTTTGTTATTTTTTGTCCTAATCCATAGCAAGCTTCATTACAAAAACCAAAAAGTATATAAGTTTTAAATTTACATATCTCGCTTATACAAAGGGCTAATTTAATAATACTTGATGTGCTAGACGCAGAATTTAATTCTCTAAAACTCTTATTTGAAGCATTTATTTCTAAAATCAAAATGAAACCATTTATTCAAGAAAAACTGTTAACAACTTCAGGTAATATATCACTTCTGGTTAGCCTGTTTTAACCAAAATCTGCTATGTTATTCCAATTGATATAAAAGTCTTATATACCAAATTTGAAAAAGTTTTGGATTATATTTTAATATAGTTTTTCATTAAAATCTATTATAGGCTTCAAATAAAGTGCCATTTCTGGATATTATGTAATGACCAAAAAGGGAGGTGCACAACTAGATGTTATAGATGTCCTAAATACAAATTTTCAACTTTCTACGGCTTACCGTTTTTGAGTTATGCGAGATACGTACGTACGTACAGACGTCACGACGAAATTAGTCAGAATGGAATTAGGGATGGTCAAAATGGATATTTCCGTTGAAATCTGGAAACCAAAATTTTTCGCGAATACAATACTTCCTTTACTTGGTACAAGGAAGTAAAAATGAGTAAAATTGAAACAAATAACATTAGAAATAAACAATTGATGATTTTTAATTTTTTTTCTTTCATTTGTTTCTTAATAATTTTCTATTTTTTCGCCCTAAAAAATTTATAATTCATCTTTTATTTATCTAAAATCAAAAATTTAAATAGCTTTGCTGTAAGAATAATCTTTTCAACCTAATTATTTCACCTTCCAGATTAGGTGTCTTGTCAGAAAAAATAGCATCCATTGTTTCATAGTATACTAGATCCTCTATCTCAATTAATTCAATTCCGGCCGAGTTCGCGTGATAAAACACAGATGAAAGTAATTATCACAATATTGCGGACATCACATACCTGTCTGACGAGTTCAGTGTAACTCAGAGTAGTGGCGCTCGGTGCTTAGAGAGTGTAATGACTTGGCCGCAAGAATTATGCTTTAAATATATCTAATTAACTTCAACGCGCTCTCAGATTATAAATAAAAGAGTTGGCGATGGGACGATGCTGTATGAGAATTGTTTGCATTTATCACAATGCATAACAAAAGACGGAGGAATTGTTGGTAGAGTTGAAAAGACACCTGTGTTGATATACATAAGTGGTTATGAGGAAAATGAAAAAAGAATATTGAGAAGTTTTTTTTTGTCATTCAAAAAATAATTATTGATGGAAAGGTTGCGTAACTTCATATCCATAATAATATGTACACAAGAAGGTTATTCACTTTTATTGAAATTTAGAATCGTAAATGGCACAAAATTGACTCCTGTGGTGCACTCTCCACGCCAGCAATAAGTGTCCGTGAAGTGACGCCTGGTAAACGCCCGCACGATACAAATATGTCATTATCATTACCGAAATCTGCGTACAAATCAGATTGGCACAGCCAACAATGAGTGTCCGTGAAGTGACGCCTGGTAAGCGCCCTCAAGGTGCAAATATTTCATCATTACCGAATCTGTGTACAAGCAGATTGGCACACCCAGCAATGGGTAATAAGCCGTGATGATATATTTATTTATTTATTTATTTATGATATATTTATTTATAGAAATACAAATGCAATACTATATAATGCATAATGGACCTTTCCAATTTAAAGAGATAGAAGATATGCGCGATGGGGATCTGCGCATAGTAAGAACAACTGAGATCTATGACGTTTGATTCTAAAAAAAATTAGACGTAAAATGTAAGATAACTTTAAAAAATCTTATCGAAATAAGTTACAAAAGCTTTTATTGAAGGTAATATGTCTAACGATGCAAATTGTCACTGAGAATACAGGTATTTTAATGACTGCAATATTTTTGACGTTTCGTTTGACAGCTCAACTGGCAGTTGTTCGCGCCATTTTCTTACTATTTGCAGCGATAGAAAGAGATAGCCCTTAAATTGGAAAGGTCCATTATTCGACAGGTTTTGAAAAAATAAATAGAACTAAATTTTGTTATCATCTAACATCTGCCAAATATCTGTGAAGCTTCTACACTTAAAGATGTTTATTCATAAAAATAGATTTGTATAAAAAAACTGGCAAGAAAAAATGACAACACAAATTATAAATGTATATTTATTTATTTATTAAGAGAACCAACAGTCAAAGACCAATAATAGGTTCCCACGAAAAAATTAACAAACATACATATAAAGAGACAGTTACACATAAATAAATAACTACAAAAAATTGTTTGGTAAGGGAGGTATAGGGATCGTGCTAAAAATCATATATCGAGATTTTGGTATGTGCGTGTCCTCCACTAGACCCATTAGATTTTGATGTAAATCGGATAACCGGAAATGGTGCTTTAGTTGAAGCTCAAAATAGTTTTTCTTGGAAAAATACCTATAGTATATTGTATTAGGAGTAAAAGTGATACTTTGTGTGGCGAGCATGGAAGTTTGCACGACGAGCGAAGCGAGTCGGACAATTGCATGCGAGGCACACAAAGACACTTTTATTCCGAATGACACATTAAATTTTTTTTTCAAACGCACTACTTTTCTTTTTATTCGCTAATTCTATGTAGTTTCTATGGATATTTATTTATTTTATTTCTACGCCGCCGGAGTAGAAATAGCTAATTTCTACGCCGCCGGAGTAGAAATAGCTAATTTTCAGCGGCGTAGAAATGAAACTTCTACCTTGTGAAACAAGTCATAAAAATGCCATTTCTACGCCGTTTGAAAAAAAATGTTATTTTTCGAGATTAATGTTATTATAAAAGATTATTAAATTTTCTACAGATTTGCATTAATACCTTTTCTACATATTTTATGTATAAATTTATAAAATTATAATTTAAATCCCGGAGCCTACGCTTTAAGCAAACAAAACTCCTTGGTTACGCTTTTATTCAAATGTATGTAACTGACAGATAAATGTCACTGTCAAAGAACAAATCATTTCAAATTACTAATAGTAACGTTTTTTTTAAAAAAAGTAAATACGACAATAGGAATGGAAATCAATGCAATTTCTAGCATAAGTAAATATGTAGGTACGTATTTAGATTAATAAAAATTAAAGATTCGCAAAAAAAATAAGTTAATCCTCATAGTTGGATTAGTGAATTCTATTCTATCCCGGTATTTAAAATTGAATCTTCATTTTATTATCAAAAAAGGTAGTTACTTGGATTATATTAGATTATGTTTTATGAAAGAAACTGCCAAAATTCGAGTAAAATTCACTAGTCCAAAAAAAGGATTAGCTTAATCTTTTTTGTGACTCGGGCTGTAAATGGCGGGAGGTATTGTGTTGGCCACACCAGATTTTTTTAAATATAACATTTGTATTCCTATATAGCTTTTATGTTTTTAATATTCCTAACAAAATATTTATATATTAATAATCAATAGGTACTCGTACATCATCAAAAACGTTTACAAAAAAATGTTTATAATATACATACTAATTTTGTTTATTAGCATACAAGAATATTTAACTTTTTTTAATGAAATATGAAATACTTATCAATCTTACCATGTTTCCCAGTAATACGCATAATTAATTTATGTACTTTTTAATTATTAATTCATGCATGAAACCAGTGGGTTAATGTCATGTTGCCATTGTCTGTTTCATGACTGATCGGTACATTATTTTTAAGAGCAAATAAAATTTTCGACAATGGTATATTGTAATTATATGTTTTGTCCTCGGTTTTGTCCCAGTATTTATAATTCTAAAACAACATTTATCCCTCGATTTATCCCTTCATAATGACCATACCTACTACCCCACAGAAGTAATTAATAACTCAATTGAAATCAATATTAATTATTCAATTAGAATTAATACATTTTAGGGTTTAGCTCATGAAATTGAATTTAATTTCATTTCAGTTAATATTCAGTTTTATTGTCGACCGCATAAACATCAAGGAAGGGTATGAAAAGTTATTGAATCACAAATAAACAAATATTGTTTTTGATGTAGCAATAATTATTTTCCAACAGATTTTGTGTAGCTTTGTATTATTTTACGTTTGATGTTTTAAACAAATATCAACGTTTGATTCGAGTTTAATAAATTTTACAAATATTTTTCATTTATTGCTATAATTGTTTTTGAAATGAATACGTAGTTCATGTATACAGGATGTTCATTTTCTAATTAATTTTATTTACAACAATATAACTTGTTACTTCTACGTAGAAATTGAAAAAGAATTACACCATTTTGCCTCCATAGACGAAATGTGGAAATTATTCTTCTAGGGTAGATTTTATTATTTTTACAAGTAATGTCATTTGATGGTTTATTATACAATATTCCAGATTTCAGGTGTATAAAAAAACCAGGATCAAGTGTGCCGCACCGGCAACATCAACTATTTTTTCCAGTTCTTTAGAAGAACTAAATTACAATTATAAAAAAAGGTACATAATTTTTACCTCTCGCTAAGAGAGGTATTGAATTTATGCTAAAAATCGCATATCCAGATTTTAGTGAATAAGCACGTTTTAAGGTCCCTAGAATCCTTATATAACATTTTTGCGATGATCTCCGTATGTGTGTGTGGATGTGTGTATGGACATTTTGAAAGTAATGTCAATATCGTTACAATTTGTTTTTACTCCTCGCTAAGAGAGGTATTGTATTCATGCTAAAAATCGCATATCCAAATTTTAGTGAATAAGCACGTCTTAAAGTCCCTAGAATCCGATTATAACATTTTTACGATGATGTTCGTATGTCCACCTGTGTGGATGTGTGGATGTTGGATTCACGATTTCTCAAATATTATAAGACTTAAGACATTTTTAACTACGGATTCCTCAATCTAACAATAATGGGAAGAGTTGATTAAGTTTTGGTAACAATTGGACAACCGGAAGTAGTAGTTACAAGAAAAAAATCATCTAAATATTATTTATCGAAAATTTATGTAAATACTTATATTAAAGAACGTTAAATTCTTTATTCGATAAATATAAATTCATTATTATATCTTCTATAGATTTAGAGATAAAGAAATGCATATAAAATAATTTGATGTAAAAATTCTCAGATCAAACTACTTCAAGGCAAGAAATTTAAATTTTTGTAATTGACATAAATGTCACTGTCAAAAATATTTGTATGCCACAGTCAATAGTACATTACTAACTGAGGTGGAAAGTGTTTCATTGTCGAGGGCGAAGATAGTTAACCAAGGCGCGAAGCGCCGAGGTTAACTATACCCGAGACAATGAAACTTTTCACCGAGGTTTGTATACTATTTTATTCACAATCTGAAATAAAAAAATAATATTTGATATTTAAATAATAATAACCTAACATAAATAAACGAATGGTCTGAGATTGTTCATTTGTCATATGAACTGTCAGTTTGATTTCTAACCTTAAATATTGATTTCATTCATTACTTGTATTATTTACAAGTTTATTCCATATTTTTATCATATAAATTGTAAAGATGCTTTGTTTATATGTAAATACCCAACATTGATACGCATTGATCTCTCAAAGCGGGGGACAGCTATTTTCCGCCTTGAGGTTGGAAAGTATAGCGTGAGTATAGCTGAGGTTGGAAAGTGTCAACTTTCCAACCCCAGCTATCTTCACGTTATACTTTCCAACCTCTTGGAATATAAGGTTAACAATAACTAACTTCCCAACTTTTTAAAAGTCAGAAATCGCCATATTACTAACCGATTGTGAATAAAAATATTTGTACATCATTATGAAGATTATAAAAATAAAAAAATAGTCAACAACTCAAAAGAATATACGTAAAAAGAATATAAAAGGAATTTGCGAAAAAATGACAAATATAAAGAAAAAAAAAGGAAAGTAGAAAAATAAAATTTCATAATCTATATTAAAATATCCCGTAGATTTTGCAAATATATGTAAGAATTATTTTGTAGTGAGACATGAATATATGCATTTGTATTTAAAAATATTTTTCGTTTTCTGCGTACAACAAGGTAAAATATCTGGCGAGAGGTTATGTGCTGGCCACATCAGATTTCTAAAAAAGTAATTGCAAATAACGAAATATGCTAAATAAAAATTATAAATAAATACAATTTATGTTTGATTTAGATATTACAGAGACTGTACAATATTGTTCTGTGTCGTCTTGCGAGAACAACTCGTTGAGAAGTATAAGGCAATAAATACTCCAATAGTTTTGAAGACTACTCTTGTTTATCTGATGACATAAATGTCAAATATAGCACTACGATCGCAAAATTATGACGTCATTTAAAATTATATATGAACTTTACAAAATTATTTCTGTAAAACAAGAAAAAAAATGGAAAATGTGGTATGACCACATTACACCTCTGGAAAGAGTCATTAATTTCTTTCTCTATATTTTTCCATGTTTAAATCTTCAATATAAAATTATTGTAACCGTTCTACAATATTCTGCCTCTCTTACCACATATTTGTATTTAAGAGGCTGCATTCCAAGTCAAAATGAAATAAAAGACTTGAGGGTAAGAGGACTAAATGAACATTTGACGTTTCTTAATATAACTTGTATGCAGATGCGTGGTCTAAAGGTAGTAAAATGTTTCTCTCTTCCTTTTTCAAGTCTCTCACATCTGTTTGCGCATTAATCTTTATGCAGGGTTTGCCTCTGAATCATACATTTCTCTACTATCATTTCCACATAATAATTTGCAAAACATTCTCCTATTTCTGCACGTTTTATATGTTTTGCAGTAGGTGTTGAATTTTTATAGCTTTCATGTTTCATATTTTTTGTTTATGTTTGTGTATTGTTCTGTTTGAAATTTAATATTTTAATCTCTGAACAATATGTAACTACAAAGCTTTATATTTCTATACAATAGAGCTGGTTTTATTTTATTTATTATATTTTAATAATAAAATACATGTGACAATCGATGTTAACTACATATTTTTCGTTTATATAAACAAAATAAATATTCTGTGGTAAAATAATGATATAAAATTACAAAATAATTTGTTTCATTCTGAATATAGGTAAATGCTTATGTTGTATTATTGTATTATATTCGTATTTTTCTATTTTCATAACATAATTATTATTTATGATTTATGCTTTATGCAAAGCTTACAAAAATTTACTCCATCGTTTAACTCGGTAGTTATATTGCTAGAAAATTTCATTTATTATAAAACTGCATGGAATTAAGAATCAGTACAATAAAAATCTACGAATAAGTAAATAGCTATTAACATACCTATGGTTATGCGTATCATAACCAAGGACCGGAAACCGAATCGAACTCGAAACGAAAACCGTTCCGAACCCACCTTTTTTTCTGAACCTGAACCAGAACCCGAACCACTGTTACTTTGGTCGATATGAACCCGAACCGGAACTGAACCCACTATTTTCGGGTTCAAAAAATCTACTTTACTGAACCAACATGTTTTAATACTTCTGTAACACATAATTGCAAATAGGATTAGTTTAGTGCTGAAATAATTATCTTTAAACAAAACCTACATTTTTAATATTTTATTTCATTATTTGAAGATGAGGAAGATTTATTAGAAAGAAAATATTATTTGTGAACCCGAACCGAACCTGAACCCAATTTTATTTTCATTTCTGAACCTGAACCCAAACCGAACCCATTTCTCTACGGTTTCCGATCCCTGATTCATACCAGCCGCAGATGTCGGTTTTAAGACATCTAAGCTCTAAAGCTTGGTTTGTTCAATAGTTTATCGGTTCAAAAAAAATGAAGAATGTCAATATAACAAATATGAAAATTATGTGCTTTATTCCTCATGTTTATTATTTTAGAATAAAGTAAATCGTGTTAAGAACGATTATTATTATTATTATTATTATTATTATTATTATTATTATTATTTTTATTATTCGTGTCCAAATCATATGCATAATATAAATATAAATAATTAATACACAATAAATATATAAAACATTACAACAAATATTTCTCACTCCTTAGATACTGAAGTGACCGATTTTCGGTAGCGAAATACCGCATCCGTTAGCTGAGCTCGTTGTTATAACCATATAAATAATCAAATTTGGAAATTATGGAAATAGGCCTATTTCACATTAAATCAAAATTACTCACTTTGTATTGTAACTAACTCTTAGTTAGAGATATATTATTTTTACTAATATTCTGAGGAAATATATTGCATTTTTATTAGCTGTCACTACTGTCAGACCAGCAAACAAAACAACAGACTGCTACAATGTTCTTTCCTTTTCTAAGGTGAGCGTCAATTCCTCTCTCTCTACGTTGGGTCCATTTATGTAATATGTCAATGACAAAAGTAGGCTGGTAACTAAGTAATAACTGTATATGTATGGTAATATTATTACCATACTGACTTGTCAACAACAGTCCACAAAATGAAATTAAAATAAAATGAAAATATAATGTTCTTCATTAATACATACAGATAACGTTAGCATATCGTTCTAAATACGGTCTACTTTATTCTAAAGTAATAAACATGAGAAATAAAGCACATAATTTGAATATTAGTCATATTGACATATGTCAAAATAATTGTTCTGTTAATCAAAGCAATCTGAAAGTAGCATTAATGTGAAAATTTCAAAAAATTATATTTATCAATATTGTCATAATTTTCTGAAACCGATAAACTATTGAACAAACCACGGATGTTATTAATCATAACAAGCCTTAGATGTCTTAAAACTTAACATCTGCAGCAGTTATGATGTGCATAACATTCCTAGGTATTAAATATTCTTTTCGTACCTCCGTCCATTTTGACTAGTATTACAGAACTTAAAATCGTCCAGAAATGCGCTGTTGCTGACCTAGGCCGGCAAAAGGAGTTGGCATTACTGTTCTGGTGATATGTCAATTTAAGATTATTTTCAACACAAGAATTAACAAAATGTTTATAAATTTTAAGGCTAAATCTTTAATTATTGTAACTTAAATAACTAAATTTTGTCATAAAAATAATAATATGCTGTCATTGCTGTCATCTCGTATAGATTAATTATAAATTCTAACTTTGGGACTAATTTGTTTCGTTTGTTTTGTAACTACAACTAACTTCACGTGACACAATTGAGTTTCCGCTATCTGTCATTGAAAATATGCGAAAATACATAAAATATATACGTAACTATTGTTTGTATAATATATTTTCAATAAATATAAAATAATCACGCATTTTTAACTCAAATGTAAGTAATTATATTTAAACTTGCAATGCAAAACCGATAAAAGTATATGTTCATTTTTTTAGGTTATGTAAAATAGAATTAAAGTGTTAAGATATATACGAAGAATTTATGGAGATGTCGGCACAAAAAATCTTGTGTATCACACGGCCAGAAACTGTTTTGCGAGATCTCGTATTTGCAGGCCTCGCTTTCAGCTCGGCCTTTCAAAATAAATTCGTTCTCGCAAATATCCAGTTTCTGGACTAGTGATACAAATAACTATTTAATCGGGATTTCAGTCTATTATTATCAAAATTAGAAATCGGACAACATCTACGTTTCGTCACCAAATTACGACTTCATCAGGACTCTACAATACAAAAACAATAAATTACATTAATATACAGTAGTAAGAAAAATTTCACAAAATTGCTTACAGTCAGATCTAAACGATAAATAAAATACAGAAGTGTAATAACATTAGCCTATTTTTCTTTAAAACATGAACCAAACATTTGTTCTAGAAGGCATAAAATTAAATTTTAACAATATTTTAAAATTCTTAAAACACGTTCACTCTGTCGCAAAGACAACAACTTATAACCTAATTCCTAGGTATATTAATAGCTATTATTTATTCATTTCTACTATTTTCTGTCATCCTTTTTAAAATTAAATACTTCAATTACTATTCCTATAAATTCTGAGCAGTGAACAAAGAGACAATTGTGTAAGTCTAATTTTTATGTTAAACGTTGTTGTTAGTAAGAAATTGTCTTTTCTAAGTAAGTAAACACCACTGGTAATGTTATACAAGAAGGCTTGTATTCCATTTCATTTGAATATGACACCGCGTAACAATATTTTTCTAGGTTTGTAATGTAAAATAAAGTGCTTGAAAGTATGAAATTTCAGTGTACCATCTAATACGACTATAAAAACACGACATTTGTTACAGCTATTGATTAGAAAATTGTTGTACAAACAAATACACTACTCGTATACCATTGGAAACGAATCTAGAATATTTTATATAAATAGTGATTTCTAAGTACTTATTTGTAACATTAGTCATACTTATTTTTCCTTTAATAATGATTAGTATTTTATAACGACCGTTTTTTAAAATAATATTATTTTTTCTGTATTTAAATACGCAATAAATCTATAAGTAGTGCAAGTCTTGTTAGTAAAAGGGTTTATAAACATGAAGTAATTTGTATTAATTACGTTAATTCTCCTCTGTTCAATTTAAACTCGAAAAGCACCCCAAACAAAGCCAGCAACCCCGATACTTTTATCTGGCAATCAACTATCAGACTTCGTCAGGGATTCAGTGTTGCCCAGTGAAATATATCATTAAATTCACGGTACAAATACAGGGGTGGAAAGAAATATTTTATTGACATTTCCAATATATGTGTAATTTTTGAAATAAGACCTCAAAATAATAAAGCTTTTTCTGTCTGTATTTGTTGTGTTCACTTTCCTAACATTGTTTCTGTAGCAATTTTATTAGTTCAAGATATTATTAAAATCAAATCCAGTACTCTTATATTGTTCAATTTAAAATTAATGTAAAAAAATGTGATGTGTCCAGCACATTACCTTCCGTCAGTTCTATGTATTTTGTATGAATGTCATACAGAAAGTTCCTTGCAAAAGATTCTATTTCTTGTATATTGTCTTAAGGCAGTTATATGTATTTTATACAAATTCCATAGAGAAAGTTTCTAGCAAAAGATCCTATATTTCCAATAAAATTATAACACATACGTACTGTCAACTGCATTTGACACTGACACCTTACAATCAGAATTTTCTTAATATAGCAGCTGTTTCCAGAGTTATAGCATAGCTGGCTAATATATGATATTTAATTTCTTTATAATTTTTTAACTCTATATCCATTTAATATGAAGTATAAAATGCATTCAAATCGTATAGAGAATAAAATATTCTTTAATATTTATATTAACATTAAATGTGAAAATATGATATTTAACATCGTTTTTTCAAGAAAAACTGTTAAAATTTTCAAATGAGGGTACTTCCGGTTGACCAATTATAATCAAAATCTAATCAGCTCTTCATATGGATGCAACGAAGAAGAACACGAAAGAATTACAATTTTTGAAATTGTGGTATTGGAGTTATCACATTATAAAATTTTGTCACACACACACACACACACACACACACACACACACACACACATACACGCATACACACACACGCATACACACACACGCATACACACACACGCATACACACACACGCATACACACACACGCATACACACACACGCATACACACACACGCATACACACACACGCATACACACACACGCATACAC
Source organism: Harpalus rubripes (assembly GCA_963082715.1). Classification (NCBI taxonomy): domain Eukaryota; kingdom Metazoa; phylum Arthropoda; class Insecta; order Coleoptera; family Carabidae; genus Harpalus; species Harpalus rubripes. The sequence continues at coordinate 7,905,671 of OY720453.1, read as the reverse complement.
ACACACGCATACACACACACGTATACACACACACGCATACACACACGCACATACACACACACGCATACACACACACGCATACACACACGCATACACACACACGCATACACACACACGCATACACACACACACACACACGCATACACACACACGCATACACACACACGCATACACACACACACGCATACACACACACACGCATACACATACACACACGCATACACATACACACACGCATACACATACACACACGCATACACATACACACACGCATACACATACACACACATACACATACACACACACATACACACACATACACACACACACACACACACACACACACACACACACACACACACACACACACACACACACACACACATCATCGTAAAAATAGTAAAATCGTATTCTAGGGCCCCTAAAACGTGCTTATTCATCAAAAACATCACCGAATTTTTTAACCAAAGACAATACCTTCCCTACCTAAAGGTGACGTAAGGTAAAAATTGAAATAGATTTTTAGGGATTTTTTGTAATCTAGGGGGAAAATGACCCCTTGTTAGGGGATTTTTCATACGATGACCTGGCAACACTGATTCAGAGACTGAAATCTTGTGAAACGTGTCATGTAAGATTTTTTTTAAACATTATAACTAACAGGACATTTTCACGAAGTATCACAATTGTACTTTATTGTACATTTACATATTTTTAAATTCTAAAATCTGAAGTCCCCTTTATAGAAGTCTTTTAATTTAATAGTTAATATTGAAATCTTCCTTGAAATAATGCAGGATGTAGTGTAAACAGTTTTTACCTCATAAATTTTTATTCTCCATGTTTGAAGTGCTGTACATGTTCAATTTCCATTTTCTTTAGTGTAAAACAAGGTAAGTACGCCCCTGTGTGGAATAAAACATGACATGAGTATTAGGTAGAGATCGCGTGCTTAGTGTCTCCCTACGTTCTAGCCTGCGTTTATCTCTCGGAATATCTACGAGTCCGGTCCCTAGGTAATGATTACATAGGTGACTTTGATTCCTAGCAGAGTGAGAAAACTTGGTTTGGAATTTGTTTAGGGGTGTTAGTAACTATAATTTGTAGAAGGATAAAAAGAACGAAAGAGAATATATTTTTTTGCAGTCCATATAGAAAGTAGCCATTTACGCTCTCCTTTGTCAACGCAAAATGTCACTTTGCCGCTCATGCGCGACAAAGTAGAAAAAGACGCTCCTGTCCAAATTTTTAACTATACAATGCTAAGAAATGTTACTTCTCTACATTCTTAACAGAAACGTTTAGTCAGGAACTAATGACACTGTAGTTACACATTTACCACCTTCACGCGTCAATCTGAGATATAACTGGTCTTTCAATATATTACTTACATAACAAAATGCCGCACTGCTGTGAAAATAAAATAGGACATTTATTTACAAAAACGAAAGTGTAAAATGCTTAGATTAGATAAAAGGAATAGTTCAAGAAGAATGGAAAATAACGATAAATTAAAATTAAATATCGTTATTTATTGAGTAGTATTGTAGTACAAAGTTTACATTTTATTATTTTATTGTTATGGTGGAGAACCCCATTGTGGCGACTGTAGAAAAAATCTTGTGTGTGTTTCGACTAGTGATGCCGCGAGATCTCGAATTTTCGAGATCTCGTCTCGAATTTCTCGAATTTTCGAGACGAGATTAACCTTATTCTCGTCTCGACAATTCGAGACGAGACGAGAGTAATGCCCTCGAGATTTGCTCGAGACGAGATTGGAAAGTCGAGATCTCGAATGTATTTTTTTATGCAATTAAAATATAAGTACAAAAACCAAATATTCATCGGTATATATAAATATTTGAATTACCTCTTCATTTACATTCATATTTTCTTATTCATTTTAAAGTTATTTTGGGTTTTAGCAAAAAAAAACAGAAGTGATACCTATGGTGTACTGTTCACACCAGCTTCAAGTGGCCGCACTAATACCCAAATATATAATTATAATTACCAATATCTGCATACAAAACTGATTTACACGCCCAGCAACGGTTAATAATGATATTGAGTATTTTTTATACCTAACCATTTAAATACCACACATTAAAATAATCAGTTTTAATTAATGGTACCTATTCGTTTCTTTGCTAATTATAAATTCGAGAAATTCGAGACTCTCGAGTCGAGATCGAGAGAAGGCAAGAAAAATTATGACGAGACGAGATACTGAGTAATCTCGTCTCGAAATTTCGAGACGAGACGAGAGTGGATTGATTCTCGCCGTTTCTCGTCTCGCGGCATCACTAGTTTCGACAATGTCCCATTTTGTGCTCTTAATACACAAATAGCTATTTCATTGATAGACTTTACATACAAGTTTATAAAAAGTTATTTATATTTTATTGCTCTTACGCTTGTCTTATAACTATAGTAAATAACTGCGAAAACTGAATAAAACATGAAGTGACAGTCTTTGTTATTGTTGTTTCTATTGGTTAAAATTTTTAGCAACGTTGCTAAGATTTAACAACTTGCTTACAGAATTGAGGTGATTATTTAATCAATATATTGCACCACATTTCTTTCCTTTATAAAAAAATTCTATTGGTAATAAAACTTTTTGTTCATAAAATAAAAAATATGTTATTGTATCCATTTCTATACAACCCACCTTTATTATTCATGAAGATTATATTTTATACAGCTTTACTACAAAACAGAATATTTAATGTAACAATATGTAACTGTAACTATTAATTATATCTGAAATCTGTAAAATTATAATACGTATAGTGGAATATCGATTATTCAAAATATGTCCCGGAATCTACGGGACCAGGAAATGAAGGTAAGCAAACTGGAGGTTCTACTGATGCTGTGTACTGTGAATATCTAATTTCAAAATTGCTTATTACTCGTATCCACGCATATTTAGAATTATTGACGAAAGTTATTTGAAACATATATTTGTATGTGTTGAACTAGATAAATTTATCTGACTCCAATTATAAGCGAAGTCCACTGTTTTAGAACAAAATTAGCTTAACACCTACATCAAAAAATAATAAAAATTTGTTATTATGAATACGAATCATACAATTTTATGATTCATTTATAAAGAATTAAAATAGAACACTTTTATCAAGGTCATTACACTACTTTCAATAGTATCTGCGACGCATAAACAATAACATTTACAATCGATATGTTAATAACTTAACATTTGTAACGTTTTTATTGATATCAGTATAATCAAAACTCAATTATCGACATATTTTTAATTTTAATGCTTCGCTCAATAATAAAAAAAAATCTGATGTGGCCAGCACATAACCTCTCGCCAGATATTTTACCTGGTTGTACGCATAAAACGAAACATATTTTTAAATACAAATACATATATTCATGTCTCACTACAAAATAATTCTCACATATATTTGCAAAATCTATGGGATATTTTAATATAAATTACGTACAATGCATACATTTTCTTTATATTCAATATCCTGAAATTTTCTTTTTCTACTTTCTTTTTCTTTATATTCGTCATTTTTTCGCAAATTCCTCTTATATTCTTTTACGTTGAATTTTTTTATTTTCATAATCTTCATAATAATGTACAAATATTTTTGACAGCGGCACACACCCACACACACACAAACACGCACACACTCAAGCACGCGCGCACGCACACACACACACACACATATACGGACATCATCGTAAATATGTTATAATCGGATTCTAGGGACCTTAAAACGTGCTTATTCACTAAAATCTGGATATGCGATTTTTAGCATGAATACAATACCTCTCTTAGCGAGAGGTAAAAATCTGGTTTGGCCATCACAATACCTCCCGCCATTTACAGCCCGAGCATAAAAAAGATTAAATTAATCCTTATTTTTGAATTAGCGAATTTTACTCTAATTTTGACAGTTTATTTCTTAAAATATAGTCTAATCTAATCCAAGTAACTACCTTTTTTTAAAACACCTAACAGGATTTAATCCCAATTACATAGTAGGTTCACATTCACACACATCCATGCCTTAGTGGGATTCGAACCCATAGCTCCGAGGGCACTCATGACATGAGGCGTTGCTCTAACCATTGAGTCACCGCACCTGTAATAAAATAAAGATTAAATGTTAAATACCGGGATAGAATAGAATTCACTATCCAAAAATGAGGATTAGCTTAAACATTTTTGTGAATCGTTAATTTTTATTAATCTAAATACAAACCTACATATTTACTTATGCTGGAAACTGTATTGAATTCCTTTTCTATTGTTCTATTTACTTTTTTCTTTCTAAAACGTTACTAATATTATTTTGAAATGACTAGTTCTTTGATAGTGACATTTATCTGTCAGTTACATACATTTGAATAACTGGGATTTAAATCATAGATAATTTTATAAATTTATCCATAAAATATATAGAAAAAGTATTAATGCAAATCTATAGAAAATTTAATAATCTTTAATTTTTATAATAGCATTAATCTCGAAAAAAACAACATTTATAAAGGTATTTTTCGAAGAAAAACTATTTTGAGCTTCTAGTAAAAAACCATTTCCGGTTATCCCATTTTCACCAAAATGGGCTCTTTCCATTACAGAAAAAGTTCGAAATACAAGGTTTCAAAATTTTCTGCATGATAGTATTTGAGTTAGAGTGGAGGATCCACACATACACAAAACATCATCGTGAACACGCACCAGTATAGATGTTGATATCGTGGGTTCAAATCTCGCCGGCTAGCATTCTTTTCTTTCTTTCCTTGATTTAAAAAATCAATAAAAAATAGCACTTACATTCATCTTAATCTACTATCATCGTGAAAATGTTAAAATTGGATTCTAGAGACCTTAAAACGTGGTCATTTACCAAAATCTCGATATGCCATTTTTAGCACGATCCCTATATCTCCCTTACCAAGGATAGCGGGAGGTAAAAATAACGAACGACAGACTTTTAAAAACTTCTATTCGTGAATAAAAATGAATAAATAAAATATTAAATTTTAATTGAGAAAGAATTCCAAAGTGAAATCAAAGAAATTAATTGAATACAAGAGACAGCAGTAAAGTGCAAAAAAAGAAAGAAAATGCTCTGTCGACTATCCAGCGAGTTTCTGAATAATTTCTCATTCAAATTTTAAATTAAACGAAAAATATTTGACATAATTGTCGCCACTTGTGGAAAATAATGGCCTTCTTGGATTAATCATTACGTAAATGAAGCACTTGTGAACATACCAAGTTTTCATGCTTTTGTTTGCGCTAAATTAAAAAAGCTTGATATAAATTGTAAGCATTCTTAAAAATATCTTGAAACTTTTTCAGTTTTTCATTGTTATTACCTTAAAATGAAATATCTTCAACATAATTCTGTCACTTTTTTAGTTCACTTTAATAAAATGTTATGGCTATGAAGATTTTACATGTCACATTTTGGAGACCAAAACGGCACATTAAACATGCAAATGAGTTTTACAATCTATTTATGTTATTGGCTGTTTTGGTCGTTTATTAGTTTAAAAGTTAATTTGGCTTGTAATAAATATGTAAATGGCTACGCACATTTTCAGTGCTTTTTGTTTAACATCTGTGGGTAGTATAGTAAACGTATTATATAATAATATTTTCTGATATCTATTAATTTAAAAATGAAGTTTACTATAGCATAATATTTAGATTATCGATGGTGTGTTTCTGTGTTTACCAGACTGCTTTTCATATTTTCATTAAATATTATTTGTTTTTAAAGTAAATAAATCAATTAAACTTCAACGTAAGTTCCTAAATGCGGGTATAAAAAACAAACACATGCTAATTTATCAAAGTGTCATTTGTTTCATTCGTCATAATATTCATAATACAAATTTTAGTGCTGGCATGCTATGTTGTATTAGGTTTTTTTATTTGTTGTAACTATACAGGGTGTCTCACAACTCTGGCCCCAGACAAAACTGACACTTGCCGACGACAATAGGTTGCCAACAAATAGAAGAAAATAATTTGCGGCTGCTTGCATAACGGAGTTACAAGACTTTTTAATCCACCTATCCCGGAAGGTTATCTTGAGGTGTGATGATATTATTACAAAATAAAACTGGTTGCTAGGTTTTAAAAATACTAAATGTTAAAATTTGATTCTAGGGACCTTAAAATGTGATCATTTACCAAAATCTTGATATGCGATTTTTAGCACGATCCTTATACCTCCCTTACCAAGGGTAGCGGGAGGTAAAAAAGATTCCGTAATAAAAATGATTTTTTTATAGTAGTAATTCCTTAATTACACGCTTCAATAGCATTACTTTTCAATTTATTTTTTTATATTTTGCGTTCATAATGAAGTCATTACGATACGCAATTTTTTGTTGTAGACGGTTGGTACTAGATGACGTTTCTTTAACCCATTTTTACCTAATTTATTTTTAGTTAATTGACAAGTCATTTTAATAATATAATGTCGAAATTATTATTATTATTATTTTTATTTAGGGAAGATTATTTACATGAAAATGTAGAAAAGGTTACAAATATAATCACAAATTGAGTAAGTAAATGTTTTTGTAGAAGGCGCAAAATATAAAAAATAGTATAAAGAACTCATTTTATAAGACTTTCTTTCGCACTTGTCAATTAGAGAACTCGCTAACGCTCGTTTTCTAAATTTTGACGCGTGCGACAAAAACATGTCTTATAAAACACGTTCTTTAATATACTATTGTGAAATGTTTTAATTAATTTAGTTAAGTAAAGTTTACATCGTTTTGAAACGGTTTGTGTAAAATGACGTCATCATTTGAAGTTACTTATGATGAGACGCTAGACGGCGAAGCAGTAGTAGGTACATCATAGTTTCATAATACATGAACCCGTATGGGGTTCTCCACAATTTGTTTTATGAATTTTTTTATTTGTAGGTCTAGTAAGCGAGTAAGCCCTTATGTGTTGTTTCGTAATATTTTTAAAAATATTATATGACGTAGATGTAAATTTCTTTTATTTGTTATACAGTTGAGTTCGTTAATAATTGGAGTCACATAAATTAAATTTATTAAAAGTGATCAATGTATAATAGTATATTATTCAATGAGCATGTAATGTACGGTATTACTCATGAGAATGAAGTTTGCCTCACGAGCGAACGCGAGTGATGTAAATCATTCGAATGAGTAATAACCATTACATGCGAATAGAATACTACTTTATCCACAATTGTCAAATAATAACATATCAGTGACATATTGGTTTTGAAAAATAAGTAGAATTTTCTCACTGACAAATGCAAAAAATGTTTTTGTTTACATAGACAAATCTAGTCATCGGTGTAGTTGTAACAAAATTATGAAGTGATTTGACATTTAATATAAAATCTTAAAACCGACTATTCAGCTACAATTCAAGCTTAAGAAGAAAATAAAAGTATGAAAAATAACAAAACTAGTGTAATTTTGGCTTTTTATGTGGACAGAATTACTTATTAAAAGTAATTTTGTGTGTACTCTTTGAAAGGTAGGATTTGAATTTGGCATAACGATTGAATAATATTATTCCATTGAACTGTCAATATTATTCAATTAGTAACAGTAACGAAGGTCATTAATTGATAAAAATCGGTAGAATTATGGGTATATTATTTGACAGTTGTGGATAAAAGAAATTATTAAGTTACAAGTTAATGAGACAAATGGTGTTTTAAAAATATTTATATTTATACTTTTATTATTTTTAGCTGTCTGCCTCGTATCATTTTGAATGAATTCTAAATAAATACTCGCAAACCTAAAGCTAAATGTAGCGTCGTTGAAAGAATGACCTAAATATCGTAAAATATCTTTCGTTCCGGTCATAAATAAATAACAATAATTCTTCACCAGACAAAGGTCTTGAAAGGTCGACCAAACTTAAATCTTTAAACTTTTAAACCATTCTTCACAATATCTTTGCTCTGGAGCAGATCTCTCGCCTCTTATCTCTCTCTTACTGCCACACCTTAGTATCTCTCCTCTCTCTAGTTCTCTCACTCTCTTGCACTTACAATCAAGAAGTAGAGTTCGCTTGCTAGATTATTTGCGCAGATTTATTTTGTTCTTAATATAGAGAGTAGGCGTTGGAAACGTAAATTTAAAAACGTCGGAGTGCACTGCAGTCGAGTAAACGCAGAAATTGTTTCTGTCAGTCACGTGTTTTACGCATATTTATCATATGTGAATGCTCGGAAGCTTTGTCGATAAAGTCTATTATTTATTCTGACAATACAGATCATGCAGTTTTCCACTGAAAAGTCACTCGTATGGACGTGTGTGTGCATGTGTGTACAAGTCGTGGTTTAACTTGACCTGAAAAATTAAGGTTGTTTATTGTTGTTTCATTTTTTCTTTTGTTGAATAATCATTTATGTTGTTTTTGTTTTTTGTCGGTGAAATATATTTGTTTTTATTTTTTACCTCAGAACTCTTATTTTGTAATACGCTTTTCACCTTTATATTGTTGAAATAAAAACTGAGACACAAATTAAGGTTGACTTGAGGCGAGAAACACGTTGGAATAATTCAGAATATAACACATGGATTAGATTGACTGTTGTGCAAACAGTTTTTGTTTGTTGTCATATTTATAAGAGTGATTTTGTTCTGCCATAGCAAACATTAAATATTTCATTTCTTTTTGGGCATCTATTTTGCTCTTTCTATCTTGTATACTTACAGCAGGTAAATATGGCAATCCCGTATTCCATAAGACTCCACACAGTACATAGAATGTGAGCCACTGTATAGTTAAAGTGACTAACCATTAGCTAAAAATTAAACCACAGGTTAGAAGTTAGAAGCGATGCGAACAACTGTTTTAACTTCCACCTAGCTCTAACCAAAACTGATAAGAACAATAAGGGACTACAGCGCAATTTATTTAGGAGAAATTAGGAAAAAATATTGAAAGTATATGCTTAATAATAAATATTAATAAAAAAATAAAACGACATAATTAAAATACTTCGGAAATAGGGGGAGCCTGCTACCAATAGTAGTAGAGAAATTCAAATAGCGGAGGCGTGGCTATTAGTCCAGTAGTGCAATTCTCAAACAGTTTTTATTTGAATATAAATATTTTGCATTAAACTTAATCATTTAAATACATTTCCAATTATAAATTATGTAGACTTGTACAGTATAATAATATTCATTTACTTCTTATAAAAATAATTTAGAAATAGCATATGTTTCAAGAACATTTAGGTCCACGAAGAACAGCAGGGTTGGCCTGATTTAAATCTCGATTTAAATAATGTAAATCATTATTATAACTGATTTTTTAAATCATTGATTTAAATCAAATTTCGTAAAATAATACATTTTTTGTACAAAAATCAATTGTTTTTCAAATTATTTTAGATACATACAGAGTTAATAAAAAAAATTCTACTATGGTAATATAATATAAAAATAGATACATATATACCGGGTGTGTACTTTTTTATGGACCATAGGAAATACAATGGTAAAATTTTCATATATTTCTAAATTCTGCCCTATTAAATTTAGAACTTAAGTGTAAATACAAAATATGTTCAGAATTAAATGCTACATCAAATGAGCCTTTTACAGAGTACCATGCAAGATATGTTTTGACCTGTTTTATTTAGGTAGGCAGGGTTTAAGTTAAAATTTAAACAGGCGCGCGTGGTCTCGTTATATACTACGTATAAGCAAAAATTCAAATGCATTCTTTGGGTTTTTTACAGACTTCGTTTTCTTTTAGGAAATAAAATAATTATATGGCTTTTAAAACAATTAAAAGCATGGGAACATGTAAATAGTCCGGTGGAAAAAGATGACATAGTCATGTATACAGACGGATCCAAAACACCAAATGGAACCGGAGCAGGAATATATGGAGCTAAAGGACTGATGCACAATCAGTCGATTGGACTCGGGACTTATACGACAATATTCCATGCAGAACTGTACGCAATTTTAACCTGCGCCAAATTACTACTAGAGAGCCACTTTAGCAACAGAAGAATCTCTATAGTAACAGACAGCCAAGCGGCACTAAAAGCACTGGAATCCTGTGAGACAGAATCTGGACTTGTTCTAGAGTGCATCCACAGATTAAATGCACTAGGAGCGACGAACAAATTGAAATTAATATGGGTACCCGGGCATTTAGAGATCGAAGGAAACCAGGTAGCAGATAGTCTGGCTAAGAAGGGGACCAGTTTTCCTTTCACAGGACCAGAGCCGGCTTTCGTAATGTCAGCGGAGACAGTTAAGCTGGAAATAAAAACATTTCTGAATCAATGGCACAAGAATCACTGGTTGGAGTCACCAGGGCAGAGACACTCAAAGCTCTTCCTAAATGAACCAACCAGGACTCCTAACAGGACTAAACAAACACCTACACACAATGGGACTAACACAAAAACCAACATGCAGGGGGTGTGGTGAAGAGGAAGAAACCCCTCAGCACCTTATATGCCACTGTGAAGCCTTTACCAGCAGCAGATATAATATCCTGGGGGCAGAAAAGATACAGCAGGATATGCTAAAAGATTTAGATCTGAAGAAAACCCTGGAGTTTATTAAACAAACAGGACATCTAGAATAGGAGTAAATCTGGAGGATACAATAAATCTACAGGTCGCAGTACAGGGATCCGCAGGAGACCACCTCTTGTAATATATAATAATAAAAACAATGTGACAGTAATATTTACAACTCATTTGACATGTATTTGTATGTACATTATATCAATTTTTATTATATCTTATTATCTCAGAGATTATAAATAAAAATATAGTCCGCAGTATGTAGCATGAAAGAAGAAGAAATATGTTTATTTTTAAAACACCTAATTACATAAATATTTTGATTGTAATAGAAAAACATTATAGGTTGCCAAATTGAAGTCATAAACTTGACTAACGATGTTTAACTATTTATTATGCTTTAACAGTAAAGCACTAAATGTAGGTATTTGTCCCTGTTTCACGCTTTGATTTTATAGACATTTTTTTAAAACTAAAATGTATTTATTTCAACATTTTACAGCGTTATTAAGTCTGTTCTACCAGATTCAAACTTTCCTATATCTAAATAGCATATTGTCCAAGATCGTATGATGATATAAAAATTTTGACAATGGGGTATGTGATCTTAATCGTATTTTTATGAACCTCTTAAAAATGACGTCCCAATGGTACCAGCATATAGTATGGCCGATGTTATTATATCATGTAAACGTCAATTTGAGTAATTCTGTTTTAAAAGTAGTTAAAGTGTTTACAAAGCAAAAATATTTAATTCATTTTTATCTCCTTCAAGGAATTTTGTTCCACATGTAATTATGTGTCTGGAATCAATCATTTCTTCTCCGTCACTATAATTTCGGGACTAAGCCGTTGCTTTTAAATAACACGAAACTTCCTTTAATCTCACTTTCATTGTATATAACAAAATAATAAACTCTGTATATCATAGTTTTTAGTTCAATCAGTCATTAGGCTAGACCGTATTGTGACGTCACAAAACATTGCGCCAAAACTAACTTGAATCGCGAATAGATATTATTTAGAAAACATTCCGAAATAAAACTACTTGGGAGCTTGTAACAAATGAAAGAATGGTGTAAAAAAAGTAGGGATCGAATCTACGTTTTTTTTACGTTGATTCCCGTTAAGCTAATACATACTTTTATTATCACCGTTTTCTACCGACTGTCAATACCTCTCGGCGGGCTACTAAGCGTTTATTTATATACAGCAGGTAGTTTTACAGTTTCTACCAACTGTTACCTTATGAACTTCCGAATATAACATCGATGACGATACAAATAGCCCTTTTGTCTATATATAACGTGTATGTCAATCGATATATAACCTTTAATCGAGAGTTTCAAATGATTCGAATTCCTTTTTCTGGGCGTATGTAAACAGGCAGATGTTTACACACCCCTAATCACGTATATGCAGAACATATCTGGCCATTATGTTGGAAGCGGTTTTACATAGGAATACCCTCTTAGTCACTACATTGGACTCCATTAGTTTTCACTGTTATTTAGGGTTCATTTCAATTAATTCCAACACCATGTAATTTAAGGATAAATTTATTAAAATAACTAAACATGTTGAAATAAAATTACAATTACAATTTGATTGAACATTCAAAAAACTTTTTGGCGTTTATGACAACGAACAATGATGTTTAGCGTTTATCTATACTTGTTCTTTACTCAAGCGAGTGCAACCTCGCTTGGGAGCCGCATAAGTGCATACTGAAGAATCAGACTTCGGCGAGAGAGTTCCTAAGCGGTAATGCTGACTTTGCTAAAACTCATCTCTTTGCGTCTCGCCTAAGTTGAATTGCGTATTGCGTGTCTTTATATTTCGCAAAATTTCTCAATGTTACAATGGTGACGTGTATTATTGTGGAAAAAATTAACCATGTATCTTATTCTCATAGGAAAATCATTATTTGCCTTCCTCAAAAATCGATTAAAATTCCACCAAGTTGTACCACTTGTTATGTAATGTAATATTTGAAACAATTTTGAAAACAATCAATCAAGTGAACAAACCATCCAGTTTATAAATACTTCACATAATGATGTTACAATTTGGCATAATTCAGTGATACACACTGGAGATCATTTGTTTTAATGTGAAAAACGTGTCACATACCAGGTTAGTGACACCTCTGCCTGTGCCGCGTCGCATGGCAATAGCTATACAGTTGCTGGGAAGTTAATTAGCATTACATCAAACAGAACAATCTGCTGGCGACCGCGTGTGTTCGCGAACTGAACTACAGATAAACAGAGGGTTGGTGTTACCCAAAACAAGGAGACAATAAGGTATTTTGCCCTTTGAATAGAGAAGGTTGTGATGATTTGTTTTAACTACTTAGTGCCATGTTTTGAAATTTACTGATTATGGGTACGTTTTTTTATTGTCAGCAGAAAACTGCGATGTATTGCAGTTCTGCTTTATATGACGTCACATCTGATGTTACCTGCTTGCAGTTTTGCGGGGAATAAACAAACAGTACCCTGCAGCGACAATAAGGTTATGATATCTGGCAAACGCCAGTTCATCAGACATTATTACAAGTTATTCAAAATGTTTACTGTTGCTAGAAATGCTACTAAAGTAGTTATTGAAGATTAATATCTTTGGTTATGTTGATTTTCGTTTCGTGATAACTTTCAAATTGAGTCTGCGCATGCGTACATCCAATGCAACCTTTTCAAAGTTGGATGCATAACTGCGCGCAGTCAACCAGCAGAACTGCTTTGCAGTTAAATAAAAAAAAAACACTGTCCAGCTGCATAGCAGATGCATCTATGTAATAAAAAACGACTATCTGCAAGTTAATATTGCAGGGATAAAAAAACGCGCTTGAAGCCACTTACCATTGATTTCCATATACCTGTTAAATATCTAATAGGTATATATGTTGATTTTATTGTTTTTGAGATTAAAATGATACGTGTTTCCTTGAATATCCGCTAGAAATCGACCACTTCGCAGTTTTGAATTTATTTTTTGTTAAATAAAACTAATGCTGTTACGCTTTAACATAAGGCTAAATTTATCAAGAGTGCTTATTTTTATCAAGGGCACAAACCAATATAAAAAACCGTACATATTTACGTGGTTGCTGTGGTGGTTGCTATCACGAGTATAGCACAGTGAAACGCAGTCTTGACATACATACAAACATACATAAAATCACGCATTTCCCACTTAATGGATTAGCACAAACCCGAAACAATAATAATAATAATAATAACATCAACCGCAAAAATAATCACTCTCTTTCAACAACATTCTTAATAACCTGACACCATACAACAAATATTCCTCTCTTATCATATTAAAGTGACCGATTTTCGGTAGCGAAATACCGCAACCGGACCACAGTAATAGTTAAGAAATAATCATCCTTCGCCACACATTCCTGTCTAAGCACACTTCTTTCGCCTCGGCCACATTCATAATCGCATTCAAACACGCTCTTCTTCTCTTCTCACTCGGAAACTTTCTCTCTTTTAGCACCTTATCAATCACATCCATCCACTTACACACTGGCCGGCCACGCAATCGAACACCCTCAATTTCACCAAGATATATACGCTTTACAAGCCGTTTACTCTTCATTCTCTCCACATGACCAAACCATCTCAACTGGCTCATACCTACTCTCTTAACAACATTCTTCCTAATCATATATTCTCCGTACACCAAATTATTCCTCACGCAATCTCGTCTTACATATTCACATACACCACGTAAATACCTCATTTCCACGGCAGTCACTCTCTTTTTATGTTTTCCCGTCCATGCCCAACATTCGCTTCCATACATCAAAGCAGGCACTAGCACTCCATTATACACACTTAAACGAGCTTCTCTAGATACGTTTACGTTTCGAGCAAACGTACCCAGAGCACCCATTACCTTACACCCCGCACTCACTCTCCTTTCAATTTCTCTGAAAATTCGACCATCCCTTGACATCATGCTACCCAAATATACAAACTCATTCACTTGCTCCAGTTTCACTCCATCCACCAACACATTGCACACAGTCACCAATTTACTCTTTTCAAATACAAACACCTTGGATTTATCAACATTCAACTCCAGATTCGTACTTCTTCCAACTACATGTATTCTCTCTATCATGCTTCTGAGTTGGTCTTCATTTTCACCTAAAACAACTATATCATCCGCATACGCTAACGCAGGCACAATACTTTCACCAATATGTACATTCAAAATAAGAATATTTCTTGGCTGTATCTGTCCCCGCAGTTAATTTGTAAATTCTGGTATTAGATTTCTTGATATTAAAATTAAAAACATCTGGAAGCCGCATCCATATACAATTTTGGTAAGGAAGGAAAATTGTGGAAATCGCGCAATATCAAATGTGTCAGAATGAAATTTATTCGAGAATTAATTTCATGTTTGAGTCGTTTCGCTGATTCCATCTGAATCTGAACTTGACAAATCTGAGGCAGCTGCTTGTCGCGCTAATATCCCGCCATCAGGTGTAGCACGCGTTACTAATCGCCTCAGACGCCGACTCGGCCGAGGACTATCTTTCACTGCGCAGAAGGATAAACCATAAAAATTAGGTATTCATCCGCGCTGCTACACTTCAGATTATGTTTTAATAGTGATGTAAGAAATTAGCCGTGATGATATCCTCATAAAATGATCTAAATTCTAGAAACATACTACGTATAATGTTATACAATTTAAAAATGAAATGTTTTTACTTAAAACACCAATATTATGTATATTTGGTAGGCAGATTGTAAAATCTGTCTCTTTATACGCTTATGCCCATTTTCATAACACTCGTAAAGTTTAAAACCAGCTCGTTACTGTTTTTGACAAATTGAATCAAACTTGACATACCTACCTATTACATTTCGGTTTTTCTTTCAGTGTCGACTGTTTTTACTGGATACAATTTTTAACGAACAGTTTAAAATTTGCCGTTTAACCAAACCTAACAACGCATAAAACTTACACCTACAAAACTCGAGATTTCTTTTTAGGCGTTGCGTTAGGTTATGTTAAGATATAAAGAAATATCTAAGATAATTATTTACAAAACTCATTACTTCACTATTATATTAGAAAACTTAACAAATATAATTTATAACAATAATCGCCAATTCTAACTTGCACTCGCTTCTTAGTTCATATTCCTAGTCCTAGTTTATCCCGATAATTTTAACCCGCTTGAAAATGGGTTAAAACGACTTGGTTAAACAACGCCCAACCCGATCAAAGTACATGTATGATTCACTATCATTAGAGGTTATCTGTCAGCTGCATTTTAACAATCAAATCGTAAGTGATTAGAGTTTAATTATGTCAAAAACAAAAATTTGGCAGAATCCGGAAGTAAAGTATTTTCTTTCCTTAATGAAGGAAATGAAAATTGTAGGTGTTATGCACTCCATATTCTCAACACTTAGCGAGACAATACAGTGAAACAACAATCTTTTTCTCACAACTTACAATTTTAGAGGGGTCGCTTAAAAATTTATATTTTGGTTTCAATTTAGTATTTAGTACCTCGCAAATATAATTAAAAGTGTTTTTAGAGACTAAAATTTTCTATTCAATCTGAACTTATAAATTGTAGCACAATGTTTTCCCACCAGTCAAAACTTCGTGTTTTATTTTCCATTCGTAACCTTTTATTTTAAAAATATGTGCGTATAGTTATTACTTGTTCTTGTTCCATTTTCGATTATATTCGTCTGCAAAAATCAAGTGAACATAACCAAACAAATTGACATTTCGTCAACACTTTCGATCGGGTTCACTGAAACTATCGGGATAAACTTAGTAATACATTTCGGCAATTAAATTCCAGAACGTTCTAGCGTTTTCCATATACTCCCAAACATTCCTATTATATTTACTCAGCAATTTCCGTTGCCCTTCGTTCGTATTAATGATTAAGGTTGAATATTCTCGAATAAACACTATCTATGGTATGACTAGCGAATGAAAGTTGACGTTTAAATTATTTTATAGATGTGGTTTCTTTTGAAACCCCAGAGAAGAATAGAATTGTATGAAATATTCAGGTATGAAATTTTTTGCATGAACCCATGTAAATTCTGGACTAGGAAAGCACAGAAATACATTACTTTGTCTGGCTGAAAATAGATGGCCGATTAGGGTAACTGAATATCAAAACAGGGGTGCGTTTAAAATATTTTAAACATTTTTCATTTATGATGATTATAACAAAATATTTTGATCTTTAAACTATTTAATTTGGCAATTCTATGAAATAGGATTCTTTACAATACCTATAGGAACTAATTTAGATTTCTTTTTGTTTCAGGTAAGAACTTCATTTCATCTTCGTCTTCTTCATTTTTGGATATGTACGTATATTTTAATAAATATTGTTTTAACTTAAGCTTACAATATTAGTACAATTAATAAAGTAAATTAATTAGATACAGGGATTAATAAAGATTTTGAAATTACGTGACGTGGTTAATAAATTATATTGACTATGTTTACACGTATAGCAAAAAAGTACTTTGACTTGACTTTGACTTTCAAAAGGCGACTTCTACTACTATCGCCTATTATTTTTCTTCCTAAAGTAAAATGCAAAATAAAATAGACTTGACTCATATAAGTGACTTTTAAAAAGTCGTGTGGACCAACAAACGAAACATACTTTACTTTATTAACAGTGACATCTAGTTTTCATCCACAAATTCCTAGTAATTGGATATTTAATTAAATAATTTTGTTTTGTATCTGGATTTCTAATTTTCTTGGATTTTAAAATATTTATGCGATTATATTTTAATCTATTTCGCATCCAATATTGTTGCTGTATAGTTATATTATTTAAAAATATCGCGCTTAAATTTAGTAACTATAGTTTACTATTCTTTTTACTTCCTTGTACAAAGTAAAAGAAGTATTGTAATCGCGAAAAATTTCGGTTTTGAGATTTCAACGGAAATATCCATTTTGACCATCCCCGAATCCATTCTGACTAATTTCGTCGTGACGTCTGTACGTACGTACGTACGTATCTCGCATAACTCAAAAACGGTAAGCCGTAGAAAGTTGAAATTTTGTATTTAGAACTTCTATAACATCTAGTTGTGCACCTCCCTTTTTGGTCATTACATAATTTCCAGAAATGGTACTTTATTTGAAGCCTATAATAGATTTTAATGAAAAAATATAATCCAAAACGTTTCAAATTTGGTATATAAGACTTTTATACCAATTGGAACAACATAGCAGATTTTGGTTAAAACAGGCTAACCGGAAGTGATATATTACCTGAAGTTGTTAACAGTTTTTCTTGAATAAAATTGTTTCATTTTGATTTTAGAAATAAATGCTTCAAATAAGAGTTTTAGAGAATAAAATTCTGCGTCTAGCACATCAAGTATTATTAAATTAGCCCTTTGTATAAGCGAGATATGTAAATTTAAAACTTATATACTTTTTGGTTTTTGTAATGAAGCTTGCTATGGATTAGGACAAAAAATAACAAAAAAATAAAAAATAGATGTTAATGTCAAATTACGTCAAACACGTGCAATTTTATAATTGGGTCTATACTTCATCTTCATATTGGTCTTGCGTACAAGGAAGTCGTGTGGTGTCCACATCAGATTTTTTCTATAAATAATTTATTCTTAATTATCACAATTATCACATTACACGTATTATAACCAAACTTTATTTTGCTGTCAAAGAGTGAAGGACAAGTAACAAACGTAAAGTGAAGTACCACACACCATTTAATGGAATTTTCATAAGTCACCTTTTGAAAGTCAAGTCAAAGTAAATTTTTCTCATACGTGTAAACGTAGTCATTTATTAGTATATCTACAAGCTAAGGTATAACATGTAGGTCACTTGATCATATTTTCTAATATCTCTGCCCACTTTATTAGTATTATACATATTAATATTATGTGAAACTGATATCTCTTTTATTAATTTATTATTATTGACAACATGTAGTTTAAACGATCTTTGAAAATTACGAAAAACAAAGATTACTTTAATACGAAATAGATAAGTAACTTTTTGTAAAACATAATAATTTGACATACAAATTATCTAAATTCACTTTAAATTACTATTATTTCATAAAACGAACTATTAGGTACCCAGTCATAATGAAAATAAGGAAACAATTCCAAGCATTTCCTTGCGTATGTACGAGTATCTATAAATAAAAGTTAGCTACACCAATGTCTGAAATGTAAAATATCTAACAAGATTGTGGAAAAAATCGCGAAGACTTCCAAGTACAATTTCCTGGTTCTCATTTAATTATGCTTATTTAAAGAATTTAGTTACATATTCGTATCGTGAGTGGAATATGAGATTTTCAAGTATATTAGGAAAACCCTCAAGTTATGTATTTACTTCATTATTTTGGCTTCTCTTATGAAATCTATACCATTCCAATATATTTTTGTGGCCCTGTGACCACTAAAATTACGTCCTAGTGGGCAAGGCTGGCCCGAGACTTTTGAGCGCCCCGGGCGAAATTTGTAAATTGCGCCCCTCATTTATTAGAATTTTGTTCAGATTATATAGGTACAAAAATTAGAAAAGAGGCGATTTGTGTCCATAACTCGCAAACAATCACAGAATCTTAATCTGAATGACATTTTTTTGAAAATATTTTGGATATTTGAAAGAGATTTTTTTTCTTTGGGGTTCTACAGAGTCGCTTTATTTTTGTCTAATACGGGAGTGTTACTTTCAAAGTCCGTTTCTTTGCAATCCGAAATACAATTTACAATAGCGTCTAACTTCCTCTCTTAAAAAAATCTGATGTGGACATCACACTACTTCCTTGTACGCAAGACTAATATGAAGTATAGACTCAATTATAAAATTGCACGTATTTGACATTAACATCTATTTTTTTATTTTTTTGTTATTTTTTGTCCTAATCCATACCAAAAAGTATATGTTTTAAATTTATATATCTCGCTTATACAAAGGGCTAATTTAATAATACTTGATGTGCTAGACGCAGAATTTAATTCTCTAAAACTCTTATTTGAAGCATTTATTTCTAAAATCAAAATGAAAACATTTTATTCAAGACAAACTGTCAACAACTTCGGGTAATATATCACTTCCGGTTAGCCTGTTTTAACCAAAATCTGCCATGTTATTCCAATTGATATAAAAGTCTTATATACCAAATTTGAAAAGTTTTGGATTATATTTTAATATAGTTTTTCATTAAAATCTATTATAGGCTTCAAATAAAGTAACATTTCTGGAAATTATGTAATGACCAAAAAGGGAGGTGAACAACTAGATGTTATGTCCTAAATACAAAATTTCAACCTTCTACGGCTTACCGTTTTTGAGTTATGCGAGATATGTAGGTACAGACGTCACGACGAAATTAGTCAGAATGGATTCAAGAATGGTCAAAATGGATATTTCCGTTGAAATCTGAAAAGCGAAATTTTTCGCGAATACAATACTTTCTTTACTTTGTACAAGAAAGTAAAAATAGAATATTTAATTCACGATTGTTTTGCCTGTCTAGTGATGGTTCTGTCCATGTCTGTCATTTTGATATTAAACAATTAAATATGGTCTGTTGTCATTAGTATTTTGGATTGCAAACAAACGGACTTTCAAAATATCTCTTCCGTGACTAACCCTGTAGGGAAAAAAATATTTCTCAGTGTAGGTATAAGTCTCGGTATAAATACTTTTCGTTATTTAACTCTTTTACGGTTCATCCTAGGTAAAAAATATAAGAATCTTGTTTTGTATAAAATTTCGATACGGACCGTTTTCAAGAAAAATGTCAAAAACCAAAATATGTCGCCTTTTTCCAAATTGGCTTTGGGCTGTTGCATTAGAGTATTTTTCTGTACACGGTTCCGCATAAAAGATTTTTTGTAATTTTTTTTTTTTTGATGTTGGGGGTATTTTTTTAGTAGATATCCTGAAAAACAATTACTTCTTCAGAGTATTTGATATGACAATGTTTTTAATTAATATAATTTAAGCTTCCTTTTTTCTTAGTAGGTATAACGTAAAAAAATATAAATAGGATTTAATTAATATAAATTTGCTGCAACTGGAATTGTCAGCATTATGATTAAAGCTACACACTGGACGAGTCAATAAACTTATAATTTGATTTTTAATTTATTTTGCAAAAAAATAGTCTCAAAAAATGTTGCCCTAGAACCAATTTCGCCCCAGGCTAGTGGGGTAGGGGACACCGGTGTCAATTGTTACAAAATTAAAAAATATTTTTCACGAGTTAACGTTACATTTCGAAATTTTGAAATTACCTATATGAGAATCTACCCGCCTTAGTGAATAATATTTTGAATTTTAAACTTATGAAAATGTGACAGATATAAAAGTATAAGGATTTTTAGTCAGGCATTACAAATATTACAGTTGACACCTAACTGGTGTCAGTAGTAACAGAGCCAGTGTCAATTGTAACAAACTTTAACAGTGATGTAATAAGATAAAATAAGAGATAAAAGAAGAAATTATTGAAAAAATAAACCTTTATTTATTACCTCAGAAAATACAAAATTCAGATGACAACTAAAAGCAAACAAAATATATATTCTGTTGGTGATATGGACCATTTTGACCAATGCCTTTAGTCGCTAACGAAATTGCAGTTTAGGTGAACATAAAATAGGTCTTTCTTCGTACAATTTAACTTGCCCGGTGTCCAGATTTTACATTTTCGCCACTGCAACTAATCTCCTGTGCTCAAAAAATATGGGCCAATACATATCAGAGAGTTTCTTCATCGGACCCATCTGAAAAGTAATCTGCGACTGTTACTTTCGGAACTGTTTTTAGTTTTTTTTTGCTCTCCTTTTTTTATGTTTTCGATAGCAGTGGGTTTTCTTGTAATTTTTATCATGATGAATACTATATTTAATTATTAAACACGTTACAATCGACACAGTGGCATGTGTTACAACTGACAATGCTTCACTTATAAAGATATTTGCTTTTTTGTATTTATAAGGTAATAAATCGAAATGTTTAATTCACAAACTGATCCTTAACTTGAAATATTTCCGAGCAGCACTTATACTGTTTTAGAAACAATGTGTATCACTACCTGCATTTACTTTTTTGTCGATTTATAGACATTCGTCAGAAACAGACGCCGTATTTGCGCGTATGTACTTACACTAAATACCAAAGGGCTATGACTCTTTCTGCTTCACTCTGCAAGCGCGTTTTAATCTACTTCGAAAAGATGGCCCTGTTACCTACCCTTGTTATATTTGACACCTGTTACAATTGACACCGGTCTCCCCTAATTAATTTTTAACAGAATTCGTATAGCTAAAGTAAATCCATTTTATAAATTATTTTTACAGTATCGCAGTATTATTTATTATTATATACTTTTATATATTTATTTATATTAAAATGTACTGTAAATAGTGCACTATTTTGTTAGAGTGTCATATGTTATGACAATAAATAAAACAATATCACTTTAATAAATATCTTGCTTAATCGTTTGTAGACACAACAAAAAGAAAATTACTCACGTGAAATAATAATTCGAGGAAATGCTGACATTTAACTCTCCGATAATATAATCATGATCACGTTACAATAGTTATATTTTTAATAAATACATCAAAACTGTTCATTTACATTCGTGGACGTTTGGACAAAGCTACGTGATTTAATGGGTTGTAGTTTGTTAAAGTTTATTACTCACACGTGCAAAATATGTCAAATCATTTTGAAATTGATTTTGATATTTTTGTATATACGCATATCAATACATGATCTATATTGTTACAACATTATTGCTTAATATTTTTAATAATCTTTCACAGATTTTGAAATAATTTTTTCTTTGTTTTCTAACTTGTGCTTGCCTTATCATTTCTTCGTCATCAAAATATTTGACAAATTTAGGGCAATCCATATACCAATTCTGATTTTTAGTGATTTGTAAGAGTTACTGACCTTCCACTCCCAGGTTTTCTGAAAATTGATCCAGTTTGTATCAGTCACCTAATAGCACGATTTATGGTAGGAAATGGCAACCTCTCCCTCTTCCTTGGAAATTCTTCCGCATTTTTTTGCACGTCAATTTTTTTTTTTTTTTGTTAACAAGTTGCAATGATAACCAAGAGATATTTAGAAGATATTTCGAAATAAACAATTCTTATGGGTCGATTCTGTTCACTCTGTAAAACTTACAGATCTGTAAATTTGTAAATTATGAACAAAATCGCAACGAAACCTGCACTCTTATGTAAAATTTTATATTAATTAACAAAAATAGAAGCGTTTTTGTCAGGTTTTTACAGATCTGTAAGACTTTAGGTGCATTCACAAATGAAAATTAGGTTTAGATTTATGGTTTATACTTGAGATTTAAAGACTTTGGCCGCATATTATGTAATGACTGCATTCACACTTCAGAATTTAGAATTTCTAAATCCAAATCATAAAGCTAAACATTGCAAGGTCCAAACTTTAGGTTTATGATTTAGTTTGACGTCTCAAACTTCACCAATGAGAACGAGTCTGAAATGATATAGATATATGTACCCATCTTTATTTAGTATCAAATGCGAGAAGAACATGGAGACTATCATAACTTAATTGCTGAAATATAACCAATAATGCCAAGCGAATGACAGTTTCACGGTGCACAGGTGTCTTGTTGAGTACTGCTCTACCGATACTTTAATCTTGTTTTTGAAGCTTTTACATGGATGTCTGTAGATATCAAAACTAATTTTCAGGTAATTTAAACTTACATTTATAAATGACTTACTTAAACCTAAACAAAAACAATAAACCTTTAAGGTGCATTTACAAATGAAAATTAGGTTTATAGTTTTTGTTTAGGTTTAAGTAAGTCATTCATAAATGTAAGTTTAAATTACCTGAAAATTAGTTTTAATATGTACGAACATCTATGTAAATGTTTCAAAAACAAAATTAAAATATCGGTGGAGCAGTACTCAACAAGACATCTGTGCGCCGTGAAACTATCATTCGCTTTCAGCAATTAAGTTATGACAGTCTCCATGTTGTTCTCGCATTTGTTTAAAAAGTCGAATCCACCAAGTGGATACTAAATGAAGATAGGTGTATATATCTATATATATATATATATATATATATATATATATATATATATATATATATATATATATATATATATATATATATATATATCTATATATATATATATATATATATATATATATATATATATATATATATATATATATATATATATATATATATCGTTATCATTGGTGAAGTTTGTGACGCCAAACTAAATCATAAACCTAAAGTTTGGACCTTGCAATGTTTATCTTTATGATTTGTATTTAGAGATCCTAAAGGTGCATTCACAAATGAAAATTAGGTTTATGGTTTTTGTTTAGGTTTAAGTAAGTCATTCACAAATGTAAGTTTAAATTACCTGAAAATTAGTTTTGAGATGTACAGACATCTGTGTAAATGCTTCAAAAACAAGATTAAAATATCGGTAGAGCAGTACTCAACAAGACACCTGTGCACCGTGAAACTGTCATTCGCTTGGCATTATTGGTTATATTTCAGCAATTAAGTTATGACAGTCTCCATGTTCTTCTCGCATTTGTTTAAAAAGCCGAATCCACCAAGTGGATACTAAATAAAGATGGGTGTATATATCTATATAATTTTAGTCTCGTTCTCATTGGTGAAGTTTGTGACGTCAAACTAAATCATAAACCTAAAGTTTGGACCTAGCAATGTTTAACTTTATGATTTAGATTTAGAGACCCTAAATTCTGCAGTGTGAATGCGGGTCATAACATAATATGCGGCCAAAGTCTTTAAATCTAAAGTATAAACCATAAATCTAAACCTAATTTTCATTTATGAATGCACCTTTACAGATGTGAACAGAATCGACTCATAAGACTGGAAATTTCTACACTGTTGCCAATTCAGTGGCAATGGTAAGATAGGAAGAAGCGGCAACGCCGCAGGACAAGTAAGAGGTTGCGGACACAAACATTTTCCGTTTATGTTGATTATAAGAAAATATTTTGATCTTTAAACTATTTAGATAGGAACGATGATCGACTGTTCTAGATGATGTAAGGTGAAAAAATATAAGTCGGAACTGCAGTCAATTAGGTTTTTTTATTGGATCAAACCGACGTTTCGGTCATACTATGACCATCTTCAGGGCTATCCAAAATCAGCAAATTATATAATAAAAACACATTTTAAAATTTTACATAAAATATTATCGTCAAATATAAAACAATAAATAAATAAATAAATAAGGTAAAAACAACGAAAATGGTATACAATTTAAAAAAATTATTATTAAAAACGGACAAGAACAATGATGGGCAACTTTAAAACACGAGTTGCCCATCATTGTTCTTGTCCGTTTTTAATAATAATTTTTTTAAATTGTATACCATTTTCGTTGTTTTTACCTTATTTATTTATTTATTTATTGTTTTATATTTGACGATAATATTTTATGTAAAATTTTAAAATGTGTTTTTATTATATAATTTGCTGATTTTGGATAGCCCTGAAGATGGTCATAGTATGACCGAAACGTCGGTTTGATCCAATAAAAAAACCTAATTGACTGCAGTTCCGACTTATATTTTTTCACTTTAAACTATTTAGTTTGACAATTCTTTGAAATAGGATTATTTTTAATTTTATCTTACAGTAATTTCGACTCGAGGGTTGCTTACACCTGAGTTGAACGAACCAGAATTTGCGGTATTAAATATTTAAATACATCCCTGAATCCTGTTGCTAAGGTTTTTTTAAATGTCTCCTTGGTATTGAGTACAATTCTAAACTTCTGTAACGGAATACATAAGGGTCAGTTTCCTTTCAAATCAAATATAGGGAAAAGTTTTCAAAAGAAACCACATCTATTAAATAATTTAAACGTCAACTTTCATTCGCTAGTCTTACCATACATACCTCGTACTCAGTTGGAGTTTTAATATCCAGCTGTATAATTCTTTATTTATACTCCAATCTTTACATAAAATCCACACTAATCTCTAATCACATAATCTCGATCCATTCTTCTAAGATGTGTCCATACGATTCGTTATCCTCCTATACTGTAATTTTACACCGCATTGTGCAGCTAAAATTACCGCGGCTCGCGGTTGATAGCTGTCATGCTGCGCCTGGCTTCGTTGCCGACGCCCTCATAGCGACGTCGGGCGTCCTGACAGCGATGGCAGCGCCGCGCCTCGGATACACGAGCGAAATCGCTGGTGCGTGAGCTTCTTTTGTCTAAGGCGAGAATGTGTGAAAGGGAATGAAAGGAGGAGGGGGAGTTTGCATAATGTGGAATTTTTAGAATTGGTAGGAAAAGGGAGTTGATGTCTTGTTTAGGCTTTGTATCTTTTACTGAAGAAGAATTTGATATCAAAAAAATTAATGGGTCGATTCTGTTCACATCTGTAAATCTTACAGATCTGTAAATTTGTAAATAATTAACAAAATCGCAACGAAAACTACCACTCTTATGCATAATTTTATATTAATCAACAAAAATAGATGCGTTTTTGTCAGGTTTTTACAAATTTACAGATCTGTAAGACTTACAAATGTGAACAGAATCTACCCATAACATAATAGTTATTTAAACTACAAGGAATCTAAGTACGTCTTAACTTTCGAGGAAGTTAAGCCGAGGCCTACTCACTTTCGAGGATATTAAGATGTTTATACAATTCCGAGTTGTTACTATTGTTTATTATATTTTTCGCGCTACCGGTAAATTAAGGTTAGTTTTTTATTTAAAAAAATCTGGTGTGGCCAACACAATACCTCCCGCCATTTACCGTCCGAGTTACAAAAAAGATTAAGCTAATCCTTGTGGATTAGTGAATTTTACTCTAATTTTGACAATTTATTTCTTAAAATATAGTCTAATATAATCCAAGTAACTACCTTTTTTTAACCCCTCAACAGGATTAAATCCCAATTACAGAGTGGGTTAACATTCATACACATTCGTGCCTTAGTGGGATTCGAAACCAGATCCCCGAGAGCACTCACGAGATGAGGCTGCTATAATAAAATGAAGATTAAATTTTAAATACCGGGATAGAATAGTATTCACTTTTCCAAAAATGAGAATTAGCTCAAACATTTTTGTGAATCGTTAATTTTAATTACTACCTACATATTTCTTTATGCTGGAAACTGTATTGAATTCCTTCCTTATTGTTCTATTTACTTTTTTCTTTTTAAAACGTTACTAATATTATTTTGAAATAATTAGTTCTTTGATAGTGACATTTATCTGTCAGTTACATACATTTGAATGACTGCATTTTGTTTGTTTAAAGCATAGGCCTGGGATTTAAATTATAGATATTTTATAAATTTATCCATAAAATATATATAAGCATTAATGCAAATCTATAGAAAATTTAATAATCTTTAATTTTTATAATAACATTAATCTCGAAAAAATATCATTTAAAGGTATTTTTGGAAGAAAAACTATTTTGAGCTTCTAGTAAAGTACCATTTCCGGTTATCCGATTTTCACCAAAATCTAATAAGCTCTTTCCAATACAGAAAAAGTTCGAAATACAAGATTTCAAAATTTTCTGAATGATAGTATTTGAGTTAGAGTGGAGGATCCACACACACATACACACAGACATCATCGTGAAAATGTTACAATTAAATTCTAGGGACCTTACAACGTGGTCATTTACCAAAATCTCGATATGCGACTTTTAGCACTATCCCTATACCTTCCATACCAAGGGTAGCGGGAGGTAAAAATTAATATTTTATTTTCAGTTGTTTAATGGTGTAACGTTATTTTTATTTATAATTATTTTTTTATATTTTTGTACTTGTTATTTTCATTTATATATTTTAGTGTAATTTAGTAAATTTAAATATGGCCCGTGTTACTTATCCATCTAACGTACTGGTCCTTTGCTACATTTGAGTTTGCGTCCCCTGAATTAATGTGTCAGGAGAAAGAAAAGAAAATGGATTCATTAATAAAATCAAATCATATTGAGTATTTTATTATCATTTCCATTTATTTTATGTAAATGTCATAATGAAATAATAATAATAATAATAATAATAATAATAATACTCGTAATAATAATAATAATAATAATACTCGTAATAATAATAGTCACAATAACCAGCGACGGCGACTAAAACCGTGTATGCAGCGAAAGTAAATAAATCAGAACAGTTTCTTGGACGTTTGCGCGATAACTTCACGCCATTTTGGATTTTACTTATCGCTGTGTACTTTCAGTTGATGACAGTTTTTAAAAGCGAAAGTTTCGCTATCGCTGCGGATATTTCGCGTTTGTTAGGGAGAGCCTTAAAGCCCGATTGACATCATTCGAATGTTACTATTTCCTTCAATCTAAATTACCTTTGTAATTTTTCATTTTTTCAGATATACTTTTTGAATAACTCTAGTATATTTAATTGGAAGTGTGGGTCATTAAAGCAATATTAATTACATATAGATCGTCAATATATGAAAGAATGCCGTGTTAATAATGACAATAAAACAACTGCTCTCAATTCAGTTCCAATAACTTTCATGATTTAATTAATATTAATATTCCCACACTGACCAAATTACATTCCGAAAACCAAACTAAAATTCGTGACTGACCTATACCAATGCGGCCAGCGTTTAATTAACACGGATAAATTCATTTTAACTGAAATACTCGACGGGAAAGTTTTCATTACCTACTGTGATATACGCGTTCAGATCATTCAAATTGAACACGAACCGTGGATTTGTAACCTAAGGCATTCCTGGGCCTTTGGCAAAAGAAATTAAAACAAGGTTGTTCGTCGATGAAATTTTAATCCTGAAATTAATTGGAAACACGCGGAAACTGAAGTTTTAGTGGTAGATGGTTTAATAATTCTTATGCCTTTCAGAAAGTAGTTCATGAATTTTTTAAATAATAATGGCACTAGTGAGTAAAAACATATTTTATCAATAATCGGAAATTTTAGCTATTAGGAACTTGTACTATTATTATTTAAAAAAAAAACACTTATTACATCATCATTGAAACTGAAAACGATCAGTTCTAGAAAGTGTTAAGCGGTAATATATGTATTTCTTTTAATATTCTGTGATTAAGATCTTAATTTTATTTTGTTCTGAAGCAGTGCACCTCTCTAACAATTGGATTCGCGTAAATTGACTATTTCAACACATCTAAAAATATATAAATATGTTCAAAATAACTTTCATAACCAATAATTGGAAATGTGCATGGATAATAAGCATTTTAATAAAATAATTAATGAAAAATCTGATGTGGCCAGCACATAACCTCTCGCCAGATATTTTACCTGGTTGTACGCATAAAACGAAACATATTTTTAAATACAAATACATATATTCATGTCTCACTTCAAAATAATTCTCACATATATTTGCAAAATCTATTTTAATATAAATTATGTACAATACATACATTTTCTTTATTTTAAATATCCTGAAATTTTCTTTTTCTACTTTCCTTTTCTTTTTCTTTATATTCGTCATTTTTTCGCAAATTCCTTTTATATTCCTTTCTACGTATATTCTTTTGCGTTGTTGACTTTTTTTATTTTCATAATCTTCATAATGATGTACAAATATTTTTGACAGTGGCATACAAATATTTTTGACAGTGACATTTATGTGTCAATTACAAACATTTGAATTTCTTGCCTTGGAGTAGTTTGATCTGAGAATTTTTACATCAAATTATTTTATATGCATTTCTTTATCTCTAAATCTATAGAGAATATATAATAATGAATTTATATTTATCGAATAAAGATTTTAACGTTCTTTAATATAAGTATTTACATAAATTTTCGATGAATAATATTTAGATGATTTTTTTCTTGTAACTACTACTTCCGGTTGTCCAATTGTTACCAAAACTTAATCAACTCTTCCCAATATTGTTAGATTGAGGAATCCGTAGTTAAAAACGTCTTCCACTTACCACTATATATTTTTTAAAATTATTTTAAAAGAAACTTCGTTTAATTTTGAAGCAAATCATAGTCTTAAAAAGTATTATTTGTTTTTAGTTTAACTGCATTACTTTATAAAGATTTATAAAGATAATATGACGTGGCTACACTTATTGCAATCTTTCTCTCGTACAAGTACTCTATAGTAGGTTTTGAGAGAAGGATATCAATAGTGTGACGTCACAGTGACACTTATAGTTACTAGATAAATTACAGTTGACTCATCCGCCATTTTGGAGCTACTTAAATCAATCAATATCAATGTTGCATTATTATTAATCATAGAAATTATGCATAACGGTTTGTTTTGCTCCAAATTGTGCAAATCATTTAAGGAATAGTTATAATTTTTACAGGTACTTATGCAATACATATATTTTTCTCTAACCTCAAAATTCTTAACGAACCGTATTTTTTCTTGTTTTATTATTTTAAATAAGCATATAATATGGCAAATATGGAAGTTATATTTAATAAAAATAGTTATTACATAAACTTATAAGAAATGCACTTTTATTTCATAATTTACTGCTTTTATTTTGGCACCAATATGGCGGACGAGTCAGCTATGTATTATCTAGTAGCTGTAGTGACACTAACAACAATTTTCAAACATCTCGCGAAGTAATTATTTAAAAAATGTTTTTTTCTTCAAGCGTATTATAATATGCATATTATGCTACTGTACACACGCTGTAGAAGATATTCATTGTCTTACTAGTACAAAAATGTTGTTATTGTTATACTAGTAAAAAAATGTTAGTTTCTTAGTTCACCGCTGGCGGCGGCAGTAGTCACAGCAACACAGATCATATTGAAAATTGTTATTTGAGAGTTGAATCGTTTGTGTTTTGTAGTGTACACGACCAGCTTTGACTAAAATTGCAAATTTTACAAACAAAAAAATTCCAAAAAAATGTCAAAAAATTATTTGAAACACTTGAAGAAAAAATAGTATATGTCATTCGGAGTAGAACGCCTTTTTGTGTTTTACCCAGCTTGCCAGGCCTCGGCTAGCGCCTCGGCCGCAATAGCTGGGTTCAACACAAAAAGACCGCTTTCTACTCCTAATAACATAATATACTATTTTCATCTTATCCTTATTTATTGAAG
This sequence comes from Harpalus rubripes, assembly GCA_963082715.1. Classification (NCBI taxonomy): domain Eukaryota; kingdom Metazoa; phylum Arthropoda; class Insecta; order Coleoptera; family Carabidae; genus Harpalus; species Harpalus rubripes. The sequence continues at coordinate 7,874,895 of OY720453.1, read as the reverse complement.
TCTACATTTTATTATGTTCATTCCTTTCGCTAGCTAAAATGAATATTAAAAAACCATCTTCGTGAAGTCATGTTATTTATTTTGTAACACCAATAAGTCAAGAGTATTCAGCAACACTATTAATCAAGTGACAGCAAAATATGTGACAGTGTACTTCATTTATAGTAATGACCATTTCTAAAAACAAACATTCGAAATATATTACGCTTTAATTAGCGTAAAATGTATAACTTGAAATGTTTGCAATTAAATATGGATATTAATAATATACATGCATGACTAATTTGAATATATATTAATAAATTTATGGTGAAATACTCCACATTTCTTTATAAATCCTTACATTTACGAATTACTAGTCTAAAAATATCCAATATATGTATAGTATATTACAAAAAATTTATACATATTTGAATTTGTATCTACATTTTAAAATATGTATAAATTCACTGAATAATTAAATTAATTTTTAAGAAATATTACTTTTCCTTTTGTTTAGAAACCTACCTAGCGTTAAATTAGCATAACAGTGCGGTTTCACTCGTATGTAAGTACTAATTCTCATTACGATTAAAGAAATCTTTATCTTCTACAAATTATTTTAAAAAAATCTGATGTGGCGAGCACATTACCTTCCGTCAGTTCTATGTATTTTGTACAAATTTCA